>CM032758.1:600000-1056820 GCA_019155195.1 Avicennia marina
TACTTTTTATTTAAATAATTTATGTTTATTATAAAAATACTATAATTTTATAATTTATAAATTAAATTGTACAAGGGGTATGTGATTTTTACTTAGTAGTTTATTAATTTAATAATTTTTAATCACTTGACTAGGCTACCTTGGCCTTTATTTGACTGAAGTATAACTAAATAGAAACCATGAATGAAATAATAGCCCAAAAAGAAAGGAAATGAGAAAAGGGAAGTTGAAATGTTCGAAACATGATTAAAGACTCATAGTCATCTTCATAACATAGATAAGACAAATTTTCTTGGCACAATCAAATTGGAAAAACCTAGTTGGGGAAAAAGTCAAACTTTAGAATATCAAAAAAACAAACGTACCATGATAGCATGTATATGGAGATTCACTTAGAATGAGATACAGTGTCCAAATTGGCTAATTGAGATAGATTTTAAGGTGATGGTGGTACGTTTCATTCATTTTAATAATTTCAGTGTGCATCTTCCCAAAGTAATACATGCTTACTGAAAATGACTAGAAAATGGACATGTCATTAGTTTGAATGCTATGTAATCCTAGCGAAGGTCGTCGATCCACGGTGGCAAATACTCTAAAAATATTTATCCTAATAATTTATATTCAAAAATTTATAAAAGTATGTCTTTGTAATAAAATAGGATAAATATTCGTTATAACTCAATTTAATTTATTATTTAACATCAATTGATTTATTACATGCCAATTGTACAGTGATTCTACATTCTTCATGGGATGGAGAAGTATAAATTAAGTATAATGAAGACTCTGTCCGTTCATAGATGACATCATTTAAAAGATAATTGCTACGTTTGTTTCTAAATTAGGGTGGAGAGAAAATTCTGAGTAATTTAAATGCGGTGAAAATTATATTTGATTTATAAGATTTGAGTGAGTAAGAAAAATAATATATATATATATATATTTAATATATAATGATAATTGAATAATTTGATAGTATGTAAGTTTATAAAATAATAAAAAAATAAATATAAATAGATAAACTATATAGATATATATATTAATTTAATTGTAAATAGATATAATAATTAAAAATTATTAATTAATTATAAAAAATAAAAAAATTGAATTTAAATAAAATTAATATGGTGAAATTTTTAATTTGTAAAATTTTTAAATATGAAAAAAATAGTAAAGAAAAAGAAAACAAGTCTAGTCAATATAATTTATGGTCCAAGCGTTGAAACTATCCATTTTAAAATCATTATTCGAATAGAAATCATGCTGTCATTTCATTAAACATAAAAAATAATTATCGAAGTGATATCTCGTTATTTAATGATGACGATCATAATATAAAATTACGTTGTGTATCATATGTATGTACAAATAAAAAAATGCATTAAATAGAAAGAGGACAAGGTTGGTCAACTCAGAGTTTTCAGTCGTTAAAAGAAAATTTAGCCTTTTTTTTTTGGTTAAGACAGTTGAACAATCGTGAGAGATGACCAAGACTATTTGGATCAAGACGACGTCGTCTTGGCACAATGACTTCAGAAAAAACATTCCCTACGTTGGATGTGAATTTATATCGATCAAAATCTATCAGTTCAAGTACAATCTTTAACAAAATAATTCTTTTTTTTTATATATATATTTTTTCTCATTTTAATTAATTATTAAATTTTTTTCCAAATTTTTTAACACATCTAGGCTATGTTTGTTTCTCATTTTACCATTATTTATCGTTACTCAAAAATTTTACAAATTAGATATTTTTATCATGTAAATTTTATATAAATTCAAATTTAAAATTTTTACTCTCTTACTTTTTGTAACTAACTAATAATTTTTCAATCATTGTATCTATTCATAATCAAATCAACACTTATCTCTATAATTTTTCTACTCACATTTATTCTTTATTATCTTGTAAATCTATACATTATTACATATTAAATATATATAAAAATAATTTTTCTACCTATTTAAATCTTATAAACCTAATATAATTTTCATCCTAACTCAAATTAAAAATTTTCTTCTCCCATGCTAATTTGGAAACAAACATAGCACTACCAAACAGAATATGAATTAAAATCTTCTCTTTTATTTAAATATCTTATTGTTTATTTACTGTCCTGGATTGATGTTTTTTGCCTTGGTGGGCTGCCCTCTCTCACCGCCTTACCCTCGTTTTTTCCTTTAACCAGGTCGATTAACTTTCTCCTAACCATGGTATCCCTTTTTCTAAAGCTTTTGTTAAGTCTGGTTTTTACCGTAATCAATGCTCTAATTAGTATAGTAATCAACGCTTTAATTATCTACCACTGTGGAATGGTCAGGACTTTGCTGCTATAGTTAGTCCTCCGCAGTCCCGCTCAAACAACCACGCGCACAGGCACGCGCTCACGCATAATCTGATGGTGCCATAAGTGTGCCCCGTAGCTCTGCAACTTTGTTTCTCAACGTGTCTCCCACGGCCATAGTCACTTGTAATTAATTCAAGGGGAAGAGGTCTTCTGCTTGGCGCTGCTGTATGTGCTCCAAGATTTGCTTTTGTTTCTTGGTTGTAGAATCCCAAGTGTTACGCTAGATTGGAGCTAGGTGAGTAAAATAACTTTGTTAATTTTTTCGGAAGATTCAATCTTTACCTGAGAATAGGCTGACCCATCTGAAGATGCTGGCTTTTGAGGCCTCGATGGAGACAGAAAATGGTGATTTTGAGTCCAAGATGGAAGAGTATGAAGCAATAGAGCAGATTGGAAGAGGAGCTTTTGGGCCTGCATTTCTTGTGCTCCATAAGAAGGAGAATAAGAAGTAATGATTTCTTTTTCAAGCTCCTTTTAATAGCTGTGCCTGCATTCAAGTGTAGTGATTGTTCCTACCTTTTCGTTAGTGGTTGCTTTTGGTTCTATTTTTGTTGGGCGTGTGTGAGAGTGTTGTTGTGTTTGGATCTGCTTATGCTGGGCCGCCCATCACTTAGAAACTCCGTGAAATGTATCAAGAGCGACTGACTTTATGTGAGTGAGATTTCTGGGTGTCTGAGAGACGTCAGAATTCAGACTGTGAAGTCATGAATTTATTTAAGAAAACAAGTGTCTCTTTTTCTTGAAGGCACTGTATGAATAGAACATGCAATTCTGATAAGGCATTTGTCGATTAATAGTCTAGTTGTAAGTTCTTGACTTGAAACTTTAGGCAAGAAGCTGGGAAAGGCATAGCTGTTTTATTCTGTAGTAGAGTAGCTCGTTTATTTTGTCGACTGAGTCAAAATAGCAGAAGGCTAAACTAGACACATGCAGCTTTTTACAAGTATCTTAACGAAGGCACTTTTAGTCTGTTAATGATCCTTCAGTAAGGTATTTCAATCAGAAAACTTTGGAGAAACTACTGGCATACGTGTGCATATAGTGATGCTGTCAATGTTAAATCTTCTCTTGTGCTTAGACTGTGAACTTCTGTATCATCTCTTGCAGGTGTGTTCTAAAGAAGATTCACCTGTCCAAGCAGACAGAGAAGTTCAAGCGCACAGCTTATCAGGAGGTGGTTTTAAATACTTATGTTGTTGGCTGTTGAGGAAAAATTTTTCTTTTTATACATTTGTTTAAGTTCACCTATATTCTCTGATTCATTTGTATATGCTTATACAGGACTGAAACGACTTCTTAAGAGGTCTATTCGTTAAGAATATATTTATTAGATGTATTTGGTAATAATTTTTTTTGTACGTACAGAAGAGATGTATATGTATGCCATAGGGCAAAATACCATTCCCCTAACATGGTGAAATTTCTTGATCGAGTTAGAGGGTCCAATGTTGAATATTTCTGGACCAGATTAGGGGTAGAAGAAATAAATTGCTTGAGCTTATATTTTCAACATTGTATAATTTGTATACGTCACTGTTGCAGATGAATTTAATTGCCAAACTACGACATCCATATATACTTGAGTATAAAGATGCTTGGGTGGACAAGGTATTATGACTTTTAATAATGTCAATTGCCAACGTAATATAGGTTGTGTAAATCTTTGTTGTAGGTGGCCTAAGTATGATTCTATCAATTACCTTTCATTTCCCCTATTCTGCAGGGAAGCAGTATATGCATTGTGACCAACTACTGTGAAAGAGGAAATATGTACGTATTTAAGCTGAAATTAAACTTGCTTATCTCCAAATACTAACTGTTCAAGGTGCATAAAAAATTATTTTATGACACAGTTTGCACAGCATACAGATTGAATTTTATCTTATAATACTGAGAATTTGTGGTAACTTTCTATTACAAAAAAGGAAAAAAAGAGAGAGAAGCTCTGTACCTTGCTAGGAATATATGGATTAAGGAAAAAAGAAAGGGTTAAAGTTAGATGCTAAAGAAGCTTTGAAGAGATTTGAATCTTTTCAAATATTCTTTTTATATTTTTATTTTCTATATGCAGATATGAAATTATAAAGAAAGCAAGGCGAGCATATTTTTCAGAGGAGGTAATGTAATTGATAATCCGTATGGTGAGAGTCACTCTTTTTCTGTGTCTGCCAACTGAGAAGTGTTCAATGTTCTAATATACGCACCAGAAAATATGCAAATGGTTGACTCAGCTGTTATTAGCTATTGACTATCTTCATTCCAATCGTGTCCTTCACAGGGATCTCAAGGTTTGTCTGTGGACGTCAGTACATCATACAATCTAGTTTCCATATTTTAATGTGATTTTTCCTCACGTATGTAACTTATTTTTTCTGTTCCAGCTGTCTAACATATTCATCACAAAGGAAAATGACATGTGTCTTGGTAAGAAGACCAAAGCAAGCCCCTTAAACAACTTACTATATTCATTCCTAAATGATTTCTTCAGTTATTTCACTACATGTAATTTACAGGTGATTTTGGGTTAGCGAAACTTCTAAATGAGGAAGGCCTTACCTCATCGGTATGATTATATACTGATCTGAATTTTTACACTCTACAGTTTCACTGTTTATAGAATTGTACATCTTTGACAGCTTGAGATGTTTGTTATGTATTGGAACTCAAGGTGACAAGGTTTTTCTGTAATTAATCTGCCACTAATTTTCCCACAAACATCCGTTGATTAACTGATGTGCCTCAAACTAGGTTGTTGGGACCCCTAACTATATGTGCCCGGAACTTCTTGAAAACATACCATATGGCTATAAATCAGACATATGGTCACTAGGTAATTACTTAAATAAGAATCCTAAAATTCGTTTTGTGGTGTTTCATGTCTAACGAGTGGCGTATTTCCTATTTCCAGGTTGCTGTATGTTTGAGATTGCTGCACAGCAACAAGCGTTTAGAGCGCCTGTAAGTTCAACCTTTTTCTTTGCAATATAGATTTGTAAAAGCATGACATATCAGGATATTCAGATTGCAACAAGATGTAGCAATTTCTTTCAATATTATATTTCTAAAATTAGAAACATCTAATGAAATAGGACATGGCTGGAGTTATCAACAAGATAAACAGATCGTTGATCTCACCACTTCCTATTGTATACTCATCCACTCTGTAAGTTCTCTGACAATTAACAGTAAAAGTTAACATTTGTTTCTTACATGAATGAAATATACAAAATATGACATAATAACTTTATTAATCTCAGAAAACAGATTATCAAAAGCATGTTAAGGAAGAGTCCAGAACACAGGCCCACAGTGAGTTCATACTCTTTCACCTTCTCTTGTTACTCGTTTGGTGAAGTTATTGTGATAATAAAATTCATTACTTCATATAATAGGCCGCAGAGCTGTTAAGACACCCACACTTACAACCATTTCTCCTTCGATGTCACAACCCATCCGCTGCATTTTTACCTGTGAAGTCTCCCTCTCCCAGCAACACTAAGGAGAAAACGAGAAAACCATCTCCCGGCAGTTCTAGTGGCGGGAAAGATAACAGAGAAAGAGAGTCGAAAGTGAAACAGAGGGATCTGCTTCCATTATTTGAGGAAAGTTCTAACATGCAGCATCCTAACTTACTGGATGATGATGTCTTAATAGAATACCAACTTGTGACCAAGAGGGTTGACCCCACAAGCTATTCTGGAAATATTTCACATGACAGTGAAGACTCAAAGAGTGTGAACACAAGTGAGACTACAGCTTGCAATGGTGATGATCAGGACAATTCTGACTCTTCATTGCTTAAAGAGAGTGTCGAGGCTATGGATGCTTTGACTTTACCATCAAATGCAGTGACTGAGGAACAAGAGGAGGATCTTCCCAAAAACACTACAAAAGTGAACGATAACAGCAAGGTGAGTGAAATGACAAAGGACATGGAGCTTCTGTGCAGTCCACAGGCCACTGAGGAAACAAACATTAAGGGAGAGGACACTACTCTCCAGGGGTGCAACCATATGACTGCGCCTGATTCGGTTTGTAGTGACAATGCTGTGCCTCTTTTTGATGAAGACATTCAATTACTCAAAGACATGTTGAAATGTTTTGTCAATGAAGAACAAAGAAGCTCTATGAGTGTGGAAGAAAATACCGGTGCATATTCAGCAGTTCCATCTGATGGCTTGCAGACTGAAGACACTGAAAATTGTCCAAATAAAGGTACATTGAATATCAAGGAGGAATGCTCAAGTGAACCAACACAAACTGAGAAAGAAGACTCCCAAGTAATGAGTCAGGCACCAAGTGGTGATCCATTGTCAAAAACACAAGCCACAACTGGCAGTGACAAAGCCCAGGGCCAGCAGGAACCTCCACGACAACAAAGAGCCGATGCTTTAGAGTCCTTACTTGAATTATGTGCCAGATTGCTCAAACAGGACAAATTTGATGAGCTCTCCGGCATTCTAAAGCCCTTTAGCGAAGATGCTGTCTCTTCCAGAGAAACAGCAATCTGGCTGACCAAAACCTTAATGAATGCAGAGAAGGTTGCTAAAGAATCCTAGTTTTCCAAGAATTGGACATGGTCGGGTTCAGGGTCTCTCAGTTCAAGTAATTTATTGTTAAAAAATAATGTTGCGTTTCTTGGGCTTGGACATTTAATTTGTTTGTCAAAACAATAAATTTTGAATTGAATTTTGAGTGGATTCATCTTGAAACATGGTTGAATGTATTCTCACCATTTCTTTTGCTCAAGGCAGCTTTTGGTTTATCTTCATATGATTTCACATCTGCTCATCTGCATGATGGTAGCTTGAATGACACTTTGTATGATGGCTGTATATGCGTTCTGAGGAGGAAATGTGAGTATTTGAGGAAGAAATCTGTCGTCAGTCGTTTGTTCAAACTCATTTAGATATAATGTAAAGCAAAAAAATCCCTTCGCTTCTGGAAAAATCACAGATATTCAAGAATTTGAATCTGTCAAATCTGGTGTTCAATTTTTATATTTTACACCACGTATCTGTGCCAACTATATAAAATATTTTATTAAATGCAGCCAAGTATAAGATTGCATGATTGTATATATTTTGCATAATGCATGATTCGACACAAGTAGGCATATTATATCAAGACATTAACAAATACATGGTTGAAAGCTGATGCTGGACTGTCAATGAGGTGTGGTGATGGGCTTCCTCAATTAATTACATGTTAATTCAAGAAACTGATAAGCTGTGGAGATTATGAAGTGTCAACACATTTTCTTTTTTGATGATCAAGTGATTTAAGCATGATGAACAACTGGATTTAGTTTCTTTGGATGAACAAACATCATCATCCTCGATCAAACATACATTGGATTTGAGGTCTCACCAATTCATCAAATATTAAATAACATGGAAGTTAGAAACAAGGAAAGAAGTCCTATTCTGACACGTACAAGGTGTCTTTTTTTTTTTTTTAATGCCCTTCTCACCATTTCCTGACCTGCACAACATATATACTTTAATTTCTTTGATGTTTTAAATTTAAGAAAAATTAATCTTATTTTGTATTTGGGTTTAAAATAAATTAGTGCAAAATTAAAGCAGTGCTTTGGTTTGATTTATATTTTTAAATTAATCTTAGAACAAAGTTCCTTTTCACATTTATTAGAACTACAATTTTACATCATAAACTACGAACAGTTTACATCTTTTTTTTTTTTTTCCTCTTTGAATGGCAATATAAATTAATTTGTTAGTAATTTGACACTTAATTTTAATTTGATCGAGACACAAAGCCTACCTCTCTCTTTCACATATTTGTGGATCCCATGAACCTTAACCCAAAAGGCAATAAACGTGGTAGGAAAGAACAAAAATAAATGAAATTTGATTATGACATCCATCCCACAAGTCCATATAATTGAGACACTCCACACTCTCCATTTCACAACACAAATCCATTAAAATCATTGCTTCGTGATTTCTTTCAAATTATTATAGAGAGCTGCACTTCACTAACATGGCACATTTTGGTAAGTCTATGATCTACACTTACATGTTTTGGACCGTGACCACTCTGCATTTGTTTACAGCAGTGTCTCAAGATGTTGCAATGACCCCTTTGCCAGAAATGGATCAAGGAGATGCCTTTCGACTCTCTTTTTCTTACATACTTATCTTTTCTCCGATTTTCTTTTCAATTTTTTGCAATTTTATTTGAATGAATTGGGAGTGTGGAATGCTAGTTGGTTTTTGGTCAAGTGGAGCTGTGGAAAGGATGGTTATAAGGCTTTTCATGCATCTCCTTCTTTATGTATGCGTGTTATTATTTGATATTGTAATATTTTATTGCCACCATTTAATGCATGATCAATAAAGTGGCAAATTTGATGGACTGGATTTCAATCTACTGCAAAATAAATATCAATTATCTGTCAAATGCAGTGCAACATTGAACCATTACATTACTAAGATAAAACCCACTAAATAAAGAATATCCAAAAAATGTAAATACTACAAATTAGCTAAGTAGATGAGATTACAAAGTGATGGGGTTATAGGCTCAAAAAGCAGCAGCCACTAAGATTGTTGCTGAAGAAAAGAACATGATACATTGATCTGGAGCCACTTTTAAAACTTTTTATCTTTTTATTGCAGCAATAGCTGATCCCATATGCCTTGAATTGCTCATGCAATTATATTAACCACATTGATCACAACACTCTTTGAAACTCAAAAATAGATAAAAAGGGAACATAGATTCTTTGATGGTCTGGCGGCTGGTTCAAGCACAGAACAAATGCGGATTCTTTTAGTGTCGAATGTACTAAATACTATGTCTGAACTTTTTATCTCATTCCATGCAATGCTTTCGCCCTTCCGGATTCAGATGGCATAGCACGTATAGTGGTTTTGTACATAGCCACCTCATGACAATCTTGAGTGCCCCCAAGTTCTCGACAAATGGTATACTGGAGGAATGCAACAAACATGTTAAAGAGGGTTGCATTCATATTAACATCATGAATTTCACAATGCATAGTGGTTTTATATTGATTCTGTAAAATCCGATACAGCTGTGTGGTGTTCTGTGACAAATTTTGCTATGATACCAACATCATGAATTTCACTAATGTATTTACAAGGCACTACTGCAATAGCAATAACTCATGCAATCTTTAAGGCTAACAATAAGGCTGAATCCAAGCTGGTTTCCTGCATGATCACTCATCAAGAAGCTGAGCCCTTGGGTTCTTGAATGTCAAGCTGATGCTCAGCCAACAGTATGCAAGAATCATTTTCCAGGGATGAAGCTGACCTTCCCTTATTGTCTTTAGGTGAGTTGAGAAAGTCAGTTCTGCACTGTACATCTGGTGTTATACCAACCTGGTCAATGTCATGAAGCGCGGGCGATAAATACTTAGCCACTGTGATGAAAAGGGCTGACCCATCGTGCAGCTCTGTCACACTCTGCAGCAAATGTTTCCCTTCTACATTAAAATTTGGAAGAAAACTAAGCAGCAGCCAACCATGTGAAAGTCATCATGAAAACCTGTATTTTTCCTTTCCCAAACGTTCTGTGCCCAATGAGGATTGCGCGACCATTGTCATGCAGTGCCCCTGCAAGAATCTCACTCGCACTTGCACTACCTTCATTGACCTGTTTCACAAGGGAAACAGTAACTTCTTTTTAGAAGCCCTTCCACTTGTGACATTCTCTTAAACTATGATCAGAAGTTGAACTTACTAGGACAACAAGCGGGTCATGTGTTATGGCGTGTCCATCGATCATGTTGATGGGCAACATATTCCCATCCCTGTCAATGGTGTTCACTAAAGTCTCAGTTCCATCTAACCAAATCTGAGCCACATCAAGCCCTGCTTTTACCAAACCTCCCTGGAGACAGCAATGGCAAGGAATGAGCATCACTTATTGACAGTGGTTATAGCAAATGACAAGAAAACTTGTGCTTCAGACAAAAGAACATCTTACAGGATTGTTCCTCAGATCCAATATGTATGATTGCACCCCTTGATTCTCCATCTCATAGATTGTGTTCTCGATCTCCAGGGCAGCAGTCTGTCACTAGTTAGAAATTGTTAGTTCTTTCCAAATCCATTTATGTATGCCACACAAATGTCCGCTTTCTATAATCTTTAGCATTTTCATGATACAGATACCTGAGAAAAGGTTGACAACTTTACATATCCAGTCTTTGATAGATGACCGTCAGGCGCCCTGTGGAGAATGATGGCACTAGATATGGGCGAAATCTTCACTACTTCACGAGGTATTTTAACCTCCAAAAATTTAATATTTTGCCATATTAGCTATAAACGACTGCACACTAACATATGGCATTTCAATGACACATTTTGGAATACCTAAACAACACACACGTAGGGCATAACATACCTCTCTGACACAAGAACCTCCCAAGTCATCAACCTGGAGAATGTTATAACACGGTTAAAACTAATACTTTGAATATAATGTCTAGGCTTTATACGAAGGCACAATAGCATCAATTAGGATATTTTAATCTTAGAGATGATATATAGCCTCACACTGTGAATTTTTATTGTAACAGTGGTTCCAACGCGTCCCCTGAGCTTTTGAGCAGCTGCTTCACTTGCCACTCCATCAAGTCTTTCACCTGATTTGCCTCAAAGAGATTCATCCAATGCTTCAGTGTGCAACTATTTTACATATAGGAGACAACTTTTGAAGTTATGCATAAATTACCATTTATTTCCATGAGCTCATCGCCTTCATGTATACCAGCACGTGCAGCTGGGCTGTTCTCTATGCATGACAAAACAACCTGAAATGAACAGCACGTAAGCAACACCATATGTCGAGTGTTGCACACAGATGCGTTGTGGTGTACATTGACATGAGTCAACAAATAGAGACCGAGTAACAAACATATGCTTTATTGTTAACCAAAGCAAACAGCCTACAGAGAAGCTTAACATGAAGTTAGATTTTGAATACATGAATAATGTAAAAGCTGTGCACAAGAACTCAAAGTATGCAGTATATGTGTATATATATATACACTCATATACAGGAACACAGATTCCTTTATAGGAAGAATAACTAATTAACCTTACAGATTTTCAAAGTAATAGCAATGTGTAAAATCAACTCAACCAGTGTTAAATGTGAACCCACCAGGCGCCCAGTGTTCGGTTCAGTGTTGACGAATAAGCCAACACCTTGCAAGTTTCCATCACTACCTATTCTAAAACTTTGATATTCCTGCATATCACATTAACCATTAGACCTCAGCCAGCAGTTCAAATTATTGAAAACATAACGAAGTCGAATCATATACATGTAGAACAGAACCAAAGTTGCCAAAAGCCCAAACACACAATTGATTCAAAAGTTTGTATAAACACCTTGGGACTGATGATGCGCGTAAAAGGATCTCCAAGAGTGGAAAGCATCCCCTTCATTTTGCTATATGCAGCATCTTCTGATCTCAAAGGAAACATTTCCACCATTGTCTGTTGCAGTTTCAAGTCCCAATCTGTAAACAAGTCCCTTCAAATAAGCGCGCGAGTTCTACCTCACAAAAGCTCTCTCAATCATCTACTTTCAGAGATAAATGTACCATCAAGATGCATAACATTTTCATTATTTCAAATCTGTCCTTAAACCAGATACAAACTCAAATTGGACCTCATAAAGATTGTAAATGAAAGCACCAACAAGCTTTTTATTTACCACATTATCACCACCAAGTGTTAGATTCAAGTACAAAAAGTTAAATCTCATTTTCTCCCATCACCATTATGCGAAGCAACCAAACATTGAAAAAAATCGGAAAGGGCACTTTTGTCTTCTTACCCTGATGATTGAAAGTTGGATCTATGAAGGTTTCTCTGATCAAGCCCCATGCCTCCACTAAAGTTCTTTGGACTGCATTCACCTGCCAAAACAACCTCAACCAATTAGCAATCTAACATATATAAGACTTTAAGGAAAAAAGTGTTAAGTTGACTAAAATGCTTTAACGTGAACAATATCCAAAGCTCGATCACCTCACGCGTGTGGGAAACGGGAAACGCTACAGTCAGAGATTCTGCAAAAGCCGACGAACCCCAACACAAGGAGGCTGCTGCAGCAAAACCAAGCAATCCTCTCCCAACCCTTTTAACCAAATCTTCATTCACTGCAGCAAAACATCCATCATCGGCTGGCGAGCTGCTCTTTTTCTTGTCCAGACGCCCAACTACGTTTGCACTTAAATTTTTATTTCTCCAACCGTTCAAACGCGAGAATTGGCAAGAAAAAAACAGTTTGGAGGTGGGCTTTGAGGAAAACTTTGAGACACGAGACAAAGTACTACAATCAAGACTTGAGCTGAGTGCCACCATTTTTCATACAACGGAGGAAAGAAAAGTTCTTTTCTTTACTTTTCTGAATTTGTGAAGAAAAAGAAGTCCAAAAAGGTGGACGGAAGAAGAATTGAAAGAGGAGGGCAGAAGGGCGGGTTTAGGGGTGGTAGCCCACATGAATTTTTAGCTCTGTGGTGGTGGTTAAGTCAGTTGCGTGTCTGAGAGTATCTTTGTGGACAGCCGAGACAGAAGCCTGGGACTCTTTTCCGGTTGCTACAACTGGACCAAATTCTGGCCGCAATTTCTATAATTTATTTCTTTAAATTTTTTTGTATCAAATATCTATTTCCTTTATGTAAAAAATTCTCTCTCTCTCTATAAATATATATATATATATAATTTTAACATGTAAAATACTGGTTGTGAACCCCAGTCTCAAACAAAGAATCAATCTACTAAAATGGATAATTTAATTAGTGATTGTTTGGCAATAAGTCAAATTATTTTGTTTGATTTCAATTAAATTTAAACAGTTATAACAATTAAAAAATAATTAATTAATTATATCTATAAAATATAAAAATTTTAAATTTTAATTTTAATAAATTTTTTATTAAGTTTATAATTAGTAGCGTAGAGTTTAGTGAAATGAGCAGACATTGAAAATAAGTTTTAAAACCTCGTAAGCTTAACCAAAAGCCTTCTAATTATGTCCCTATTTTGGCCCAACTAGTCTCCGTTGGTGGGTACTTACTATCTTCAAATTGGGTTCGTTTTATATGACTTCCATGCTGGAAGGGATTTGGGTTTGGCCTGGATTCGGGTAATTAAATTGGAATCATAGAATTCCAAACCACGAAAGGAATTCGATGTTTAAAAAGGGCAAACAGTGCTTCCATGATCACTATTCACATAATTGAATACCGAATTCCATGTACAGTGATCAGGAAATCACTGTTCACGTATTTTTTAATATTAAAAAATATTGAATATTAAAATAATAATAATTCAAAATTTTAAAAAACTGCTCATATTTGTAAAAAAATTTTGGAAAATAAAAATTTGTAAAAAATAAAAACGCAACAATAGGAAAACAAAAAAAAAAAAAGCCTAGAAATTAAATAAAAAATTCTTAAAGTTAAAAAATAGAAAAATAATAAAAAATAGATCAAAGCCATGAACACAATCCATGATTTATGAGGTTTTGTGTGGGTAAAAAATTTATGGAGATTATGAAAAATAAAAAATTTGTAAGGAAAAAAAATCGAAAATAGGGGCATGGAGAAAATAGAAAAAATATCTGTGAATTCTATAAAAAATTCATTTGAATGAAATTGGACTTTGAAATTAGATTATATAATAAAGTATAATTAAAATATTTTAACAGCACATCGGTGTTCGACCAATTTTGAGCAAGCTTCCGAATTTTGGGAATTTTTTTAATAAATATTTGATAATTAATTAATTTATGTTAAACTTATATATGGTGGTTAGTTTTTGGAGCTTCATTTTTGTGTTTCAGTTTATTTAGGTTAGAATTTTCAAATTTCCTTCTTGTTCTATAACTTATTTACGGTAAATATATAAAAAACAATTAATTGATGAAAATTTCCTTCTTGTTTTATAATTTGTTTACATTAAATAAATTATACAATAACTAATATAAGAAAATTCCCTTTTTTATCTGCTGATTTTGAATTATGTCAACTCTTCTAAAGATTTATATCACTATTTTCATTGTTTAAATATTCTCCAAACCTCAATCTTCTTGAAATCTATCATAAGCAATTAAATAGCTTGAATTAGTTCCAGTTTCCGATTTCGCCACTTGAGTGCCACTGATACAAAGCAAAATAATTTCTTGTAGCTTTTCTATATTTTTTTGCCTTATTTTTCACTTTTTTATTTTACAAGTTTGTTGATTTACAATCTTTGCATTTGTGCATAAGTTCTCTTTTTTTTAATATTCTCGCTCATTATTTCAAATAATTTATCTAATGAAATTTGTTGTATTACTTTTAATCTTTTGAGATAATTTTAATTTTTTCTATATTCAATGAATGTGTAATTTTAGTTTCATGTTATCTACTTTTCATGAACTAAGAAAATAATTGTATACAAATATTATCAGTGTTCCTATGCAGATGCTTTTTTCGTATTTCAATTATTTTTAATTTTTAATTCTATTAAAGTTTTGGATTAATTCAAGTTCATGAAGATTTTTCTACTTGTCATTTTTTTACTCCATTCTTATATCATCAAAGGCTTAGGTCTATTTGATAAAATATGATTTGCAGCACCTAGATGCTAAATTACTGTTTCTATAAATTTTGTTTTTAGTATGTAAGTTATTTAAAATAATAAATTTTGAGTTAATCAACTCTAATGCTCTTTCAATGTTATTTCTCAAAGCTTTTTCTTTATCTTAGATATGGTGATTGAAAATAATAAAATGTGAAATTATCGTTCTATGTTTCATCTTTTCTTCTGCATTCTAAATAATGTAATTGTGTCTCATTTTCATATTATCCAATAAAAAAAAAATTCGTGCAATATGTTTCTATGTCTTAAATGTCATTCAAGTCCTCACTTTTATTCTCAATTTTTTATTTCATATTTTTATTTTCGATTCTGTTTGGCAATAGTTAATATTCTTCACATATTTAATGCAGATTATAAATTTTTCGACCTTTATAATATATAATGATGCAATGTGTTACATTTAAGTCAAACTAAATGCAATTTTGATTTAGTTTTATAATATTTGATAATATTAAAATTTTTTATGATAATTAATTTGATTTTTTCCCCATTTGTAGTGCTTTAATATGTTGTTTTGTAATAAACTAACAAAAATTATTAATTTGCATTTATTAGATTTTCTTTGGTCAAGTTATTACAAGGTTGTTTATTTTCTGTTTTAGATGGCTCATTAATTATTTCAAAAAAAATTAGTTACATTCACTGCATAATACATTTCACGACTTTAGTCATAATCCATTACAAATTATTATTATCTATGATATGTTAATCTATTAAGTATAAGAAATAGAAAATATAAAACACTTACTTCCATAAATTTGGATAAAATTCACATTAACGATGCCAAAATTAAAATATTCACTTGAAAATTTGTATTTTCTATTTTTTAAGTAAAATTGGTTATAATAATTATATATATGCTATAACCAAATGATTTTGACTTCCAGCCACACCCACCAAAAAAGACATATTATTATAAAATAAATTTCACTGATGTTTTCTTATTTTAATTCCATTTTTTATTTTAGCTTTAAATGAGTTCCTTATTCTTTTTGATTAAGTGATAAATTTTTCGAATTTTGTTTTTTTGAAAGTTTTCATCTATTAATTTGAAGTTATATTATTTTTGTTAATCATTATAGTCAAATCAAATTGATATTAGATTTAATATATCAAATAAATTGTTTCCATGCTTGATTGCAGTTTTCGTTAATCAATATTAATAAACAGTTCTTTCTTTCCATTTCAATTGAGCTCATTAATTCAAAAAATTATATTGCCTTATATAATATACTACTTGATTGTAGGTAAGATTGAACTTTTCCATAAATCAATTTATGCTTTATTATTATAATACCTGTCCAAATTTATTAAAATAAATAGGATATTTAATAGTGAAGTTCTAAAAGTTGAACCAATTTTGGCATTGATGAAGACAAAATGAATATATTTGTTTATTTCAAAAATAAATTTCAGCAATATAAATATTTAGATGCATTAAAAAATTTATTTACATGATTTTAAAGTTTCCTTTTTTTTCACTAGAAAAGTATAAAGTTTCATAATTTCAAAAATATTTTATACATAAAAATTATATTTCTTATAATGCTTTATATTTTTTTCTCGTACAGTTTCATAATTTTTACATATGAAATATAAAGTTTCATATTTTCAAAAATAGTTTTTACAAGTAAAATTATATTCCACAAAATGTTTTATAATTTTTTCATATACAGTTTCATAATTTTAAAAGGAATGCCTTTTCTTTTCCAACTTAGTACTTATTTCTTTTATTGTAAAACACACAATTGTTATAAACAATTATTACAAAATATTTTTTCCTTTCAATTTTATATAATCTAGTCTAATGGATCTACCAATAATCCTAATTTCTTAGATCTCTAATTTTATTCTAAAGATATTTTTATTGTTTTGTATTATTTTTTATTGATGTATTTTTCATATTTTTTGACACTATTCCTTCATTACAAAATAAATTATGTAGGATATTTTATCTTTTTCTTTTGTTCTCTCTTCACTTTCTTTGTCTTTTTGGGATTGAAACTTATCACTAGTTACAATTCTAAAACGAACTTAGACTGAAATCAAAGAGTATATTTATTTTTAAATTTAGGTCTGTGTTTCTAAGTTTTTTATCTTAAGAATTGTATAAAAGTAGAAGAGATAAAAAGATAAAATTTAAAAGGTATAATAACCATAAAAGAAAAAATCAATATGACACATAATACAAAAAGTTATATAATACTATATAGAAACTAGAAATTAGTATATGTTGAAGTAATTTATAAAATGCATGCATAGAAAAAAATTGTCCTTGAATTATGTGCATGCATGGATTTATTTATATATTTATAAAATTTCTTATTGTTAAAGTAATTTCTTATAAAATTTCTTATTATATTTCTTAAATATTAATATACTTTTTTTATCATTATCACACATTGTCCTATAAATTAAGAATCAGTCATTGGTAATCTTCTGTTTTCATACTTTTCCCCTTAAATACCAGACCATTGCCATATAGCTTTTCATAAATTTAAATCCATAATTCATGTATGATTATAGTTAATTGTAAAATATCTTTTATTTTATTTGTAAAATATTTGGATGTCACTATAGATCTCGTTGTGACTTCATATTATTATAGTCCTAACTATCTTAGATAATTATTTTATTAAATCATCACTAAAATTAATTTTTTATATCTTAATTTTTGCTGTTATTATCACAATACACAAATAGACGTAAGTACAGTCATATCTAACTAGAGCCATGAATGTGACTTTTGATACATGATTACGATAAAAACTTAACTGTTAAGAAAAAATTGAATGATTAAGTCATATTCATTTTTTTCTTCAATTTTTTCTTTACAAATATTAACATTCAAAAGAAATTAGAAAATTTTAATTTATTTTTATGCAATGTTCTAATGTAACATATCTCACTTATAACTTTTTTAGTTTTTAGATAGATTATTTCATCAAAATGCAAACAATAACACAATAGAAAATTTTATAATTAAAGATATTTTATATTATATGCACACACACACACACACACACACATATATTTTAATTATAAGTAAAGCGTTGTGTAAACATCAAGAAAAATGAACATCACAATCTAAATGATGCTTATTTATTGCCCATAAAAATTTTATTCCAACCAACTCAGAACATGTGAAGCTAATTTAAATTAAGATTTATTTTTTATATATTTAATTTTGAACATACTGAAAATTGCATATACATATTTATTGTGTAATTCATGAAATTACTTATTACTAATACACACACACACACACACACACATGTATGTTGGGTTTTTTTCATAAATTATTATAAGCTTCAGTGTTGAATAGCATATAAACAATAAATTTATTTATTAAATATTGTTAGTCTATTAAGTATTTTATTTTACCAGTTGGTTAGTGTGATTGGCATTCACATCTTTCAGAAAGGTGGTATTATCTACATACAAAATTATAAATATCATTTTATTAAATATTTAATAAACTAACGTTTTATTTTTGCAAAACTAATTCATTTATATCTTGCAAAGTAATATTGGCTAAAATTTTCAATTTTATTTAATAGTAACAACTTTAAATTAGTTGCTTTAATACGCAAAGTTTTTTTTTTTTTAAGATCAATAATTAGGATGTGTATGTGTTGAAATCTAAGCATATCATAGGATTGGTAGCTTGTAGTGTTTGTGCTTAACTTTTCAAACATATTGTTGATTTCATTCAAATATATACATATAAATATATTCTCAATTTTTCTTTTGCAAAATGAGGGTAATGTTTTTTGTCTGGACCTTATTTCTTTGTATCTATTAAACACAATTATGAATTTTTTTATTTTTTAATTAATTTTGTGTTGCAATTTTGTTGAAAATAATCTTTAACTGTGAACAAGATTCAATATATTTAAAAAAACTATTCATATTTTAAAATTTATAGACAAATGATAAATAATAAAATATGATTATCCGTGCATAACACGAGTTGCACTTGAGTAAGTAAAAATAAATATGAGTATATATATGTGATATATATATATATATATTGGTTTGATTGTGAATATGCGTAATAATTAAAAAATAATTAGTTAGTTATATATATGAGAGAGAAAAAAAATTGCATTTCAATTTGCATGAAAATGTTGTTAAATAGTATGCTTGGTAGTATAAAGTTTGAGAGAATGTTTTGAAATTGAAAGTTGGGTTCCAAACAAAACCATTGTAAATAAGTTTAATGATTGAAAAAAATTTAGTTATAAAAAATAAGAGACTAACTTTGAAATGAGTTAAATTTGTAGGGTTAAATGTTTAGTTTGTAAGATTTTTAAGTGTAGTTAAATAGCAAGGAATAATGAATCAAACATAGCCTTAGTGATATGAGTAGGTAAGAAAATTATATTTGATATTATGTGGTAAAATAAAAGGAAATTTTAAGTTTTATGTATTTAATATGTAATAATGATAGGATGTAGTGATAGTATAAGGTTTATACGACACAACAGTATTCGCAAACCAATTTAATAAATATCAAAGCCAACATGTGCATAGAACAATTAATCCAATAATGAAATTTGAACACCCATTTCAGAAAAGTAACATAATATCCATGACAATAACATCTTATCTTGAGTACGTAGCGGAAAAATAATAACTTATCTATCACATCTAGTGTCTCTACTGAATAACATCATTGAAAGTTAATCTACAATAACGACGTCCTCCTCCTAGATCCAGGTCTACTATCCACAAGTCTACCCATGGTTATTTGCTTCATTTGCAAAATGTAAATTAGTGGTGGTGAGTGATGAATTGTCCAATAAATGATAACACCTACTTGTTCACCCTACAAAAATGGATACGAATAAGAAACTAACAATTGTAAAAATTCATAATTGTATAAAGCAGTCATTTTCAAGAAAATACAGATGCAATAGAAGCATTAACATAAGATTTAGGAATGCCAATCGCAATTAATCACTTCATTCCATTATTCTTGAAGTCCACATGTTCTCGTGTCTCAGCCACCTCATACTCATGTATGATGGGCATGTTATATACTAATTAGAACTTTAGTCAATGCTCCATCGACTAAGGAAAGGTAGGCTTAATTCAACTGTGTTACTATGGTCTTAGGACTTTAAATCTGCCTAAAAGGTATTTCAATCCATTATTCTTGTAGTCCACATGTTCTCGTGCCACAGCCACCTTATGCTCATGTACGATGGACATGTTATCTATTGATTAGAACTTTAGCCAATGCTCCATCGATTAAGGAAAGGTATGTTTAATTCAATTGTGCTACTATGGCCTTAGGACTTTAACTCTGTCTAAAAAGTATTTCAATTTACTGTTATTCGACTAGTAGGGCCAAGTATCAGCTTCAATCTTCACCTAAATTGATCGAATCCCAATTTATTAGCGGAATTTGTTCCTCACATTCATTGGCAATCACATGAATGACCATTATGTTTTCGTCACATATATTCGGTTTCCAATATACAATTTAAAATCTTGTAATTATAGGCAAGTCACATCCAGGTTTCAAAATAATATTTTCATGTTACAAATCAACACATAAAGTGCATGCTTTTGCAATTGAGAAAACATTTGGAAATTCAATTTAAAATACGTATAAACATTCAATTATAAAAGTAAATGGATTTAGGAAAATAGTTATAAAATTGGTTAGGTGTTACCACTTACAAGTCACTTAACCTATTTGAGTGTTGAGTTCTTTACCTGCTGCCTCTCAGTCACCTGTTCAATAACATATCCAACTGCATGCAATGCTTAATTCATCTAATAACTTTTGTCTATCAATGTTCAACGTGTGTCCTATGCTTTCGTGGTTACTTGAATCCTTCCAAATATTATGTCATGTATTCCAATATGCCTTATGTAGTCGATGTATACCTAATTTGATCCCAAAATTGAATAATTTGACTTAAATTACTCAATTCATAAAATTGGCTAGTTTTCGTGGTCTTAGTCTGTGCAACACATACTTTTGTTATAGTGGCACATCAATCAACTTTTGCAATGTTCAATTGAGGAACACATTGAAATTTTTGTTATCCTCCCACGATCATAATGTACTACTTCGCAATTGCAATACAAAAGTTCTCGACTGTGCTTGTGGTCGTGAGGTGTTTTCGTGATTCCCGCTCTTAGGTCCACGGTTATGTCCAGCTTTCCCTCGATCGCGTTGCTGTGTTCCTCGATTGTGACGATAACTACGGCAACGCGCTAGTTTTCACACAGAACACTGTTTGTATGAGCATTCTCCCTCTACCTCAATCTAATTTGCAAAACTCATTTCCACACTTGTTTTTATGGTCCTTAGATATGTTTCTATGCAGCGAAAAATCATGAAAAACCTATTCTACCTTTGTTTACAATTTTTGAAACCTTTTGAACTTATTTTCAATTATTCTTGCATTATACCAATACGTGTTTTTACGGTTTTTACACATTATCTCATGACTTTTGATTGATTACCGCATGTAGAGCACACTTAAGTCCTTAAGAACTAATATTTTAAACTTGCCTATTTGTGGAAATTCAACAATCCCATATGTGTGCATAATAACTAAGCAACTAAATATAGAATTTATCTCATGTCCATGGATTTTTAGGTTAGAAAATCTCCCACACGCCTGTACGGCACTGTCACTGTTCACGGGTCTGAAAATAGGGTTTTCAATCGTTTTAAACCACTATTTATACCTTATATTAGCTTTTCCAAAGATATTATTATTATTTCATGAAATTGAGTGTCCTTTAATTTTAATTTATTATATTTTTTCAATTTCTCTCTTAATTTCAATTAATTTTTTTAAGTTTTGTTACTCTCTTAGCTAAAAAATAATATAAAATATTATTTGAGTGTGCTTTTACTACTGCTAAAATAGAATATCCCAGCAGACATTGGGAAAGGGCTTAAAATCAGTGATTGAGATTCATCACCAAATTCTTGATGCTAATGCTTATTTGCAGTAATTGGATATACTAGTAATGCAAAATATATGTGATTATGTGAATAAAGATATGAAATATTTTTTTAAATAATTATAAAGTTTAGATAGTTTTCAAACTCATATACATTAAGATGTACTAAAAAAACAAAATTGCATCAATTGAAGTGTGCGGATGTCAATTATATTCTTGATCCGTACGGATGCCATTTATATTCCTGAGCCAGAGGAAATCGTGATCGATAGTATTTAAGGGTTCTCAACATGTTCTTAGTGCGAGTACCATAATTCATAGAGGAAAAAATTTATTTAACAAAAGAAACACGCACACACACACTCACACCTACAACAAAACATTATGGGAAGTAAAGGCTAAAGCTATCTACATTGTACTCACTAACCATCATTTTACTTTTAGTGAGGAAAAAAAAAAGAAAAAGATAGTGATATAACTGCATGTTGTCAACTTTTGGAAAGCTATTGAGCAAAAGGGATAAATAAAAGCAACTAATTACCTAAATCAAAGATCAAATAAAATTAAAGGTTTACACCGCTCATCACTCCAATTTAGATATGAAACGACAACTATTGGTGATCTACTGATTATTGCTTTCATTTCAAGTGCCTCAACACACACACACACACACACACACATATTATATTATTATTTTAATAAAGATTCTTTAATGCACAAAGTAAATTTATACAATTACCCTTATATTAAACACTTCAATTCTTTTTATAATTTTCTTCTTTCTTTTCATATCCAACTTACAAGTTATATTTCTATATTTTTTAAACATTATTATTTTTAAAATTCTTTTGATCTTTCATCTTTTTTTATTTTAAATATCTTTACACATTGTAAAATCACATAATTTTATTATTTTAATATTCTTTATATATTTTTATATTAAATAATTTTATTTTTGTTAATAAAAATACAATAGATTTATAATTTATAAATAAATGCATCAAATTTTACTATTATATATACATGCATGCGTATATATATGTGTGTGTGTGCTCACGAAGATCAGATCATATAGTGGACCAGAGAATCAAGATTTTG
The DNA here is from genome assembly GCA_019155195.1 of Avicennia marina. Classification (NCBI taxonomy): domain Eukaryota; kingdom Viridiplantae; phylum Streptophyta; class Magnoliopsida; order Lamiales; family Acanthaceae; genus Avicennia; species Avicennia marina. The sequence goes on from CM032758.1 coordinate 623,045, forward strand.
ATGAGTCGTCTCAATGTTAGGACTGAAAATGCTATCTGTACGTGCACAACTGACAAAAGGGATTAATGTGCTGAAAAATTAAAGCACTCTCAGAGTTGTTAGTATGGGCACATTTCATGGGAATTATGAAGAGAGACTGAAAGCAAGAAAGACATGCAACCTTTTCCAAGAGTGTAAGGATACGAAAATATATTGATGAGGAAGTGAAATTAATTTTTACCAGATTACGTGCATGTTAATTATAATTTATGCTGTCATAAGGGTTTTGCACCAATAATGAACCGAGTCCAGCACAAATTAATGTCAATCCACTTAGTCTATTTATGGCGTGGTGAGAAATGAAAGATTATTGTGATTTCAATCCACTATAAAATAACCCTTTAAAACTCCAATTATTTCATTGCCTTAATTTTATCATTACGGTTGAGTGTCTTTTTTCTTGATCAGATTAACCCGTAATAAGTGAAGAAATTATTTTCGTGTAGGCTGCAGCTAATGTATCAGATAAAATTGGTTGACATTTAAATTTTCCTTCCATCTGACATCAACCAGAAAAATAATATGGGAAGAGGCGGGGGTCCTACAGACTAAGGAGCTGGTGAAAGTTCTCTTTTGAAAAGGAAAGTTTCCCATTTCTTTGAGAACTTTGGAAAAAAAAATGCTTTAAATATATCCTATTCAAATTAAAGAACGAAAAAGCAGTATTAGAAGGATGATAGTGTGGTTTCGATTGGGAAACAAATAAAATCAAAATTCACATTGATTTTTCCCTCTTTTTGGAGAGTTGCACATAGGTAATACGTTTACGCTAGGTTCTATCCCTTGTAATTCTAACTTCCGTCATTTTAACAGATTTTCTAAAATACTCCTTTTAATGATTTTTTAAATATTTAATAACTACTTATTGGCCTTAAATATAAATGAATTAAAATCCCTTGAATTATTTTCCTTTTTCCTCTTCATTAACATTATTTTGAATTCTTTTTTTTTTTTCTCTTTTTTGAATCAATATCTAGTTTCTTCTTTTCCTCATCTTTTTTATCATTTTTAATTTTTACATCTTTTTTAAAAATACATTATTGAGTAATTTTATTTTATTATTGAACTAGTAAAAATTCAATAATTTTATATTTTATTATAATTAATAAAATTATATAATTTTATAAGCATTCACACATATTATTATACGCAGTGACATGTGAATCCTGTTTATAATAATCTTATAAATCTTGTATGGAATCATTCATTAGGGCGCTTAAAAGTAATTGTAAAGTGGAACGAGGTCAATAGTTCATTTTTAACCAATATATCATAGTATAATAGTGGTTTTCATTACCCTCCACACAATTAATTAAAGATCACAAGTAGGTCTTAAATAGTTCACTGGACTCTATGGCTATATTCGGAGAGGGTGTGACGCGATCTCAAGGATCCGTCGAATTTTATTTTAGTATTTATTAATTTTAGTTTATTGGTTAATGGGCTTAATTAATAAATTGAGCCATATGGGCTTTTTAGGTTAGAGTCTGATAGTTTTAGTATAAATAGTGGTTTGTTATTCAGTTGACAATAGAAGAATACAGAGTGTTTTCAATTAATTCAGGTTTCCTTTCAATTCCCTGAAATTGATCCTTTCAATTTCTCGTGAGTTTCTATCCCAAATCGAGTCATTCCGAATTGGTTCGAGTGATTCGTAACGTATCAATCAGCAATCGGTGTGCTGATTGTGGCCGTTCTTATCGGGTTCAATCCAATCCTACCACGTTGGGTCGGCGTTCTTCGCCCGGTTCGCGTCCCTGGGGTTATCGGATTCGGGTCCGGTTACACCGTTCCATCTGACGCGATCGTTGATCACGTCAATTTGGTATCAGAGCCATCTTGTGTCGAATTCTAATTCGATACACGATCCGGATTATTAAAAAAAAAAGATCAAAAAAAAAAAGGGGAAATTCGCCGCCGCCGCGCCACCGCCGTTGCCGCCGCCAGATTTGCACCGTCCAACCATTCACGCAGCAATCAACCCCGCCACCACCGCCGCTGCCGGAGAAAACAAAAAAAAATTCAAAAAAAAGAAAAGGAAAATCGCTGCCGCCGCGCCGCCGCCGCTTGCAACCGCGATTCCGCCGCCGTTGCAGCCGATATCCGCCAGAAAATCACACCCACCGCACCGCCGTCGAGAGCCCATCCCTTCCCACACCGAATCGCCGCCGGAAGAGGCGTTATTTCGCGGCCACGACGCCGCAAAAGCCGTTCGGGTTTTCCGCCGCCAACTCCGAGATTCCGGCCGACACTGCCGTCCGACGCCGCCGCTGAAGCCTCCCAGGCCTTGCCGACGATTGGGCCGGTCGACATCGGCCGTAGCCGCGAGAAACGCCGGCGTAAAGGATTGCCCCAGCCGCATCGCCGCCGCGCCGCCCGCGAGCGAAGACGAAGAAAAAAAAAAAAAACAAAGAAAGAAAATTGGGTCGGGCTGGGAACTGACTGGGCCGGCAGTAAGTATTGGGCCCAAGTCCGTCTGGGCCAGGAAAGAAATATTTTGTGTAACTGGGCCGCCAAAAAAAAAAGAATTATTTTGAGCTGAACAAGTGTTGGGCCGTAGTTTGTTTTGGGCCAAAAAAAGGGGTTTCTGTTGGGCCGAGATTACTTGGGCCGCAAAAAAAAAATAAAAAAAATTGTTGGGCCGAGGTTGTTTGGGCCAAGAAAAATTTCGGTTGAGCTGACATAAAATTTGGGCCGAGTGTCAAGTGGGCTGGAAGCAGGATCTGGGCCAAATTAAAACTGGGCCAGGCTTGAGAAAAAAACTCATTGGGCCGAAGGAATTGGGCTGGACCAGAAGCTGTTGCCGGGCTGGACCGTTCGCTGACGTGGCCCGCATTTCAACTTTAATCACGTTGGATGGCCAGTCAATATTCAGACCAAGGTAATGGTCCTGACGAGACTAAGTTCTTATTCAAACCCCTCTCTGATGAATTGAGAAAGCTTACCAGAAGCGTAAAGGGTATGCAGGACAGGATGACAGATGTGCAAGACCGATTAGGGCGCGTAGAAGCGTCCCAAGCTGCAACCCTAGAAAGAGACAGTTTACTGTCCAGACCGACTGGACGCAGAGGCAGTCCCGTACCAGGTCGAGCTCAGGTTAGGGACGGACATGGGCATCATGTCAGGCCAGTAAGACAAGATCGACGAGGCTACGAAGAGACAAGAAATAAATATACACTATCCAGACATTATAATGTCAGAGATTATGGATCGAATGTGGATGAGTACAACAAGCCATCCAAGGTATCAGATTCTCATATTGGAAGTCAAACTCGGGTGTGTTTTAATTGCTTTCAGCGTGGGCATAACATGAGTGAATGTCGAAACGAGGAAGTTGATACCCATATCGGCATTAGCAAAGTTTTGGGAGAGAAGAAAGGCCCACCCATCGAGACGCCATCTTTGACTCAAGTGAAAATTGCAAAGAAGATGCCATCGGATGAAGTACAACATGAAGATCATGGCAGTGATAACACACTGGAAGCTGAGGAGAAAAGTAAACGGAAAGACGTAACGGAATCAGTAGAAATTGAAAGGGATAAAGCTGAGATGGAAAAAGCCATAGAAATTAAAGTGGAAGTTGAGGACAACCACAAGCATGAAGAACAAGCCAAGGATTGGGAGATTAAACTTCTACAGAGCCACGTGTACATTGATCCATTCGACTATCTAACGGATCCTGTGTCCAATTGTACGGTACAAGAGTTGAAGATAGTTTTATTTGCAGAGGTTACACATACATATCCGAATAAGTCGTTGGTGCCCTTTTATATTCCTTTATATGGTTTGTTGCCGAAATTTCTATGCTGGACTCATAGGAAGATAAAGTTGAAGTTTCAGCGAGGCGATGAAGAGTTAAAGAACTTCCAGAGATTCGTGTTTGATCCAGGAGGACACAAATTCGAATTGAGGACAATTCGCCTTCAAGAGGAGGGGTATGACGCGATCCAAGGATCCGTCGAATTTTATTTTAGTATTTATTAATTTTAGTTTTATTGGTTAATGGGCTTAATTAATAAATTGGGCCATATGGGCTTTTTAGGTTAGAATTTGATAGTTTTAGTATAAATAGTAGTTTGTTATTCAGTTGAAGGGATTTTTTTCAGACAGAGAGTTTTCAATTAATTCAGGTTTCTTTTCAATTCCCTGAAATTGAGCCTTTCAATTTCTCGTGAGTTTTCTATCCCAAATCGAGTCATTCCGAATTGGTTCGAGTGATTCGTAACGTATCAATCAGCAATCGGTGTGCTGATTGTGGCCGTTTCTTATCGGGTTCAATCCAATCCTACCACGTTGGGTCGGCGTTCTTCGCCCGGTTCGCGTCCCTGGGGTTATCGGATTCGGGTCCGGTTACACCGTTCCATCTGACGCGATCGTTGATCACGTCAATTATCACGTCAGGGTGTTTTAGTGATGAATGATTTTTGATAAAAGATGTGTTAAGATGAATGTATATTTGGAAGGAAGGCTTGATGGATGAATATTATTAATTATTTGAATTTATTTAATATAAATATATAAAATATATATCAATAATTGTATAACATAATATGATGTAGGAATAATGATTAGTTTATAAGGTGTAAATATATATAAATCTAAGTGTATGTGAATATAAATATAAGTTTTGATTTAATTGTAAATAGTTTTAATAATTGAAAAATAATTAGTTATATATGTAAGAAAAGAAAAATTTAAATTTAAATATGAATTAGAGTTTTGTTGTGTTAAAAATGTTTGGCTATAAAGTTTAAAAGAGTGTTGAGAGTTAAAATATAGTGTTCCAGACATAACAGTAATTTTGAAGGATTGTGTGGATATTAATAGAGGGCAACAAACATAGCCTATCCATCAAATAATAATTACAATAATACAATTTCTTAAATATCACTAATTTTTTAATGCCTAATGTATTCTTTTATTACATTTTTCTTCATATTAATCTAATTTAAAACTAATTCTAGTTGAGAAATAATGAGCTAGGCCTTACAGCTAGTTCAAGGAAGGTTGGAAATGACTTCTAATTCCATCAGATGCAATGGGTACAAACGTCAAATCAGTTTTAAGTTTCCCTCTCTTGATCACACACACACACCCCATGTTGTTTCTTCACCAAGAAGATTTTATCAATAAAAATATTCCTAAAGGAAAGATATATACCCTAAGTATGTATGCGTATGTATGTGCGCAAATTGGAGAATCTCCCACATCAAAGATAATGATAAGTGCAAAAGAAGATCTTGGGGGATATATAGTCCCAAAAGTGAAGGAATTTTGCTTCCTTTTTTCTTGTATTTTGGTAATAATAGTTGATGACAAATGGATTATTTATCTTTTTCAAAGGTGATCATGATGGGTCAAAAAATGATTTTTGCCCTTTACCTCTTTATCTTTCCCCCAAAAAGGGCCTCTTACTAAAAGTTGTCTCTCGTGAATTGTTATTATTCCTTTGGTTATGTTTGGAGGTGGGGTTTTGGTGTGAGAGGATGTTTGGTATGAGTTGTATTGAAATAAGTAATATGTTTAATTGTAAAATTTTAATATTTTAATATTTATAATTTATTTAAATATATGTATAAAATATATGATAATAATTGGATGATATGATAGTATATAGAGATAATTATTAATTTGTAAAGTATTAATATATGTAGATATGAGTATATGCATGTATAAGTATATATAGTGATTTGATTGTAAATAAATGTAATAATTAAAAAATAATTAGTTAATTATATAGGTAAAAAAGAAATTTTGAATTTGAATTTTAAAAAGAATTTTGTTGAATTGTATGTTTAGAAGTATAAAATTAGATAAGACGATGGAGGGGGAAGAATGGGTTCCAAACATAGCCTTTGTTATCATGCACAAATACATATGTAACACTTAAACGGCTTCACATTCTCTATTCCATATTTTGTATTCCACTATCTATTCCACTCATAAAAATAAAAAATATGTCAAAAAAATATGCTTAGGAAAGTGATTTTATCCTCGCTTAAAGAAAGGAAAAAACAATATCTATTGCAAAAATTTCTGTTATTTTTAGCAACTAATTTCTGTTATTACCTGACTGGAATCATAATGAGATTTAAGTTTATTTTGATTAATATATATTAATAATAACCAATATTCTTCTTATAATATTATTCTCATTTAATAATTGATTTACTTGGTCATATAATTTCAAATTTTTATTGTTTATTTTTAATTTTATCGTTATATTTTTATAGACAAAGTAGAATGAAAAGTTATAAAGGGGTAATTTTTTATAAATCAATGCTAACATTAGAATAGTTCCTTTTTTTTTTTTTCACTCAAAGTACTATAAAATCTCAAGTCTTCCTTTATTAAAAATTTACATTGGAAAATTTCAAGTTAAAATATTATACACACACATTAGTGTTCAGTGTTTAAAGTTTAAGATTTAAGGTTTATTTTTGATTTGATGTTTAGGGTTTAAAATTTAATATTCGGAGTTAGGGTTTAAAAATTTTTAGGATTTAGAATTCAACATCCATGGCTTTGAGTTTATTAAAATTTTAGGGTTTAGGGTATAAAAATCTCTTAAGGTTTAGAATTCGTGGTTTAGACTTTAAAATTTATGGTTTATAATATAATATGATAAAAGTTATTATTTTCTTTTAAATGATATTATTCAAAATAAATTTATGTTTTAGTCATGTAAATTAAAGAAATTATTTATGAGCATAATTAATATTTTAAATTTTTTGTGGCTGTCTGAAAGATGTAATTAATATAACTAATTTTTTAAAAATCTGATTAGTTTTTGTTATGGAAATTATTTTGTTGTTAGCAATCTCTTTCCTTAATTATCGTGTCCTAAATCTCTTTCCCAGTGTGTCAAATTTTTAGATGCTGAATAAATCATACGGAACACAATTTATGGAATAAAAGATTTGAAGTCCGCTTAAGCTATTATGTATCCAATTCAGTATTTTCAAATGAAATCTTTCGTTTCAATTTTTTTTCCTTTTTATCCTCTTTATTTCCATTTTTTTTCCCACCAATACGCTTTATTTTTATCTTTCCACCAATATGCAATGGTTATATATTTATGCAGTTGTCACGTATAAAAAAAATAATACATGCAATAATTATATATATTTAATGGAAAATGATACAAAAAATTTACTTCAAAATTTCAGTTTAGAAGTGGCAAAATAATAATGCCCAAAATAAAGTGTACTTCTCATGATCCAAAAACGCTAAACTCAGCATTCAATTTCGATGCAAAATGATGTATTTTTTTGTCATTTCCCGTATAATTTTGACATCCAATCCAAAGCATTAATCAAAAGCAGTTCTATCATATTGTATATTATCCTACACACTCGTGCGTGTATTTGAGGCAAACCCATATGCATGTATACATACGTACACATATGTGCGTGTGGGTGCATATATATATTCTTTTCACACATAGATATTATTATATCTTAGTGCAAGGGAGATATAACTTGCCTAATGATGTTGGGATCATAACAATGCGATGGTCGAATTGAATTAGAATATAGAAATAAAGTGATTGGAACAAAAGGGTGGACAAAGCTGCCTCCTTTGTAGAGGAATATGAATACAAAAGAGAGGATAAAACATATATACGCATAATTCCTTCATGTTCGTCTTCCTATCATAAGTCCCCATGCATTAATACTACATATGCACTCTATATATGTGTGTGTTGCACTCCACCATTCATTCCCATGTACAATTTATATTACCCAAAGATAATGATTAATAAAGGCCTAGTGGAAAAAGAGCAACGTTGGAGAATGGGCCTTGGGATTGTAAGAGAACAAGATAACACAAAACAGATATAAGGTTTAGAATATTAATTAACTAGGATGTGGTGCACACTTTTCCTCTGTCCTAATTTTTTTGGATAAAATTTCTTTTAAAGCGAATGAAAAAAGGGGGCTGAGTCTCATATGTGTGTGTGTGTGTGTGTGTGTGTGTGTGTTTTATATATATATATATATATATATCTGCGTGTCAGTGTGGCCAAGGTGAAAGAGTGAGCTTTAGAATGCCTGGTGCTTTTAAACTTGGGTGAAAAGAGATTGATTATACACACAGAGCAGCACATAATTAGCTGACAGAAAATTGTATTCTAAACACAGAAGGGTTTTTACCCTGCCGGTCCAAACAAAAAACCCTAGTCGTACTCCGTAGTCCGTAGTCTTCCCCACCCAGCATTATTTTTTGTCAAGAATGATACAATGATGTGATTATTTGTGTGCGTGTGTGAGTGAGGGGTTGGGGGGGGGGGGTGGGGAGAGGACACTGGGACAGTCAAAAGGGTCATTGAAATGTCGTTTCAATCAACAGTTTCTTTTCATTGTATCAGATCTCAGAGGGGACATATTTGTGTTGTATGGGCAACAGTTGGAGGCAACAGTACTTTGTTGGGAGCTATGTAAACCTCAATCAAATATGGCTCCACATTCTTGGCCGGTTGCCTTACTACCCTTAGTTCACACCTTGTTTTTCTTTTACCCTCATCATTCCTATTGCTCCCACCATGCCAACGTTCCTCCTATCAGTACAAAGTCAATTCAAAACAAAGGCTACGTTAGTTTGCATTTTTCATCAGAAAAAATAAGTAATATAATCATTATATATTTTAAATATTTTATTTTTATTTTTATATCATTTTAAAAAAATACACTTAAAATCACACACCCAATAACAAAAATAAACAAAACCAAAATCCAAAATGATCACGCTGATAGCACTATTTTAAGTTGGACGTTGGTATCATGCTGATTAATATGATCACTTTTACATATACAAAGCATAATCATATGTAGCTATGTTTACTTCCAACGATTAAATTAGATAAATTATTTTATTAAGTTTAATTATATGTCTTTTTATGATGGATAAAAGTCTTAACTAATACCAAGCTCAACATAAAATATAAAAAATAAAAGATAATTAATCACACACTTCTCAAAATGTGATTAAATAATTTTTTAAAATAATATTAATGAATTTTAATTCCATGCTTGAAAGTGAAAGTGCCTATGTTGTTATGGCTATCAAGGGGGGCGTGCCCAATTGTTGCGAAGTGGATCCAAGGGTTACATAAGGTTGAATAGTATTGTACTGCAAGCCTACTTCAAGTAATAAAAACTCTTATCACCATTACTCCCAATGATACAGGTCATCGTTGTTGAACCTTGTTAAATGTTTATTGTTTCTTTTCGCTTTTTATGCAACCGATCCTTAACAATATAAAGCACAAAAAATTACACTGGCTTACATAATGAAGAGAAGGAGTCAATTGAGTTATGCAAAATCTTATGGGAAGATGACGTGGATGGGTTTCCTCTTCTTCTTCTTTGATAAGTTTTGCAAATAGCTGGCTAATTAATAAGTATAGTGACTCAGAAATAATGTATAATGCTCCTTTATGTGCGTCTCTCTCTGAGACACACTGCCCAATCATTTTCTTTTGCATTATTCAAAGGCAATGAATCTGATATGGTATATGTTCCATCCATGACCAGACCTACATAAATTTCCCACTAGCCAAGGCAAAATGGCATCAAATGCACCCCACAAGCTGGTGTATTTGCACGATTAAAACCCTCTATAAAATAAGATCACAAATCTATATATCTCCACCATCATCAACATATACCAATATATACAAATATATACATTAAGACCCAAATATACTCCTTGTACTGTCTTTTATAATTTATCCCCACTGACCATTGCCCGGAGCACATCTTTCACTACACTTAGCCTCTTTTCTTAGATAAGTGAAGGCCAGAGAACAGAACTGAAAGCCAAAACACCTGGAAAAAGTCATCACATGTCCACTTGGATTATTACATCCATATTGCACTAGATTTTTTTGATTATATTCTTTCCTTTTGGAGAGAAAAGAGAGCTCACGGTTGTCTGATTCTCATCAACTATTTTCCTTGAGTCTGTCATTAGATTCACTACTATTATATATAACATCCAATTGCTACATGCAAAGGTTTCAGTTGAGTAAGCAAAAAAAACAGTTCTTGAAATTAATTAATAAATGAAAAAATAATGCAAAGGACAAAAAGTAATTAAAATAACTAGTAGTCAGTTTCATTATGAGCTGAATGAAATTCACCATAAATAATGAGTTTAGAGCGAAATGCCAGAACGCTTTGTATAAACTTCACTTTGTGGGAGCTATGGTTCCCATGTCCACAGACTAAGGGCATGTTTGGATGCAAACTTGTAATGAATTTTCTCTCATCAAAAACTGCATTTTCAAATACACTACCTAACAAAATAACCTTTTCTATTTCTTTAATCTTCTTACTTTTACACTGTTTCTAAATTTTCGCACTAATTTTTTCCACCATAATTTGCATCTAAACAAAACTAAAAGATTTTTCGTTTGCTATGATACCTTGATATTGGTCATAGCTAAATCTTGTCATGATTATTTCTCAGTTAACATGGGAATTCCCGGACAAATCAAACATTGACTCCAAAGGCTTGAAGAAGCATGCATTAAAGGAAGGTGAAAATGAAGGTATTATAAAAGCCAAGTCATATAACTGGTTCAGTTTCATCCACACATATCCAAGGAAAAGGCCCAATAATAATGAAAGCAAAAAACTGGTTCTTTTGACTAATACACAACGTACTATTCCCCACTTAGGAAGCCAAGAATGACATATATGCAACCTTAAGCTCAATCATCTCCATGATCTTATACACATCACTGCACAGAATCATCATCTTGTTCAACTTCTGATGCAGGCTCATCTTCCTCTTCAAAGCTGTTGACTCCGTAAGCTCCATGGCCATTCCCAAATGCTTTTATATGATCCTTTAGGGATCTCTTGTGCTTGAAATCAGAACCACAAATGCAGTACCAAAGCTTGCCACAGTTCTTCTCATGTGTTCTCCAGTCTCCCCTCACTGCAAAGGCCTTGCCACACTTTCTGCACATAAAGGGCTTGATTCCATGCTTTCTTTTGTAATGAGTCTGAAGGGTTCTGAAGTCCTTCAAGGGCTTTGCTCTTGGGTGATCAATGTTGTTTCTGCAGCCAGGAGCACAACAGTAACAGGGAAGCCTAAGCATGCCTGTTGGTTGAGTCCCTCTTAGAGATTCAGGCCCCCTTCTGTACTGTGAACCATGTCCCCACATATGCATCTGAAGCATATACAAGTCCATAATAAGCACTTCAGAAATACATATAAAGGGGCACAATTTGTTGAAAAGAAAGAATTTCTGACGGCCAGAATCACCAAAGGTGAAGATTATGCAATTCTCAGGCCACATCCAAGAATGGGAAAAGAAAGGAAAAGGCACGGCAAAAGGGAGCAAGTGTCAGTCTAGTGAGAAATGAGCAACAAGAGTATCATTTTTCACTTTGGGTTAGCTGCTTTATGGTGTATTCTTCACTTTTGTTTGTGAGCTTTGTTCTTGGCCTTTTCTTGTAAAATATCTCCCTTAGCTTTACTTCCCAAAACAATCAAGATAACAAAATACCTGCTTTGATGTGTAACCATGCTTCATATAACACAAAGATTCGATTTTTAAGTTTGTTGCTGCCTCTTAGAAGTCTCTTTCAAGACGTACCATATGACTTTTTCTTTTATTTAGTAGCCTATTTTGAATTGAAGGTGACTGTTCTTCACTAGAAAGGAAAAAGAAGAAGAAAAAATTGTGTAACTACTGTTCATCTGCATCATGAAAAAATGTAAGAAATTGGAACAATTTCCAAAGTGAAACTAATGAGCTGTGGAGAAGTCTTGTTTTGAGATGATGGTGAGAAATGAAAGTTGAGGAGTGGGCTTTTCAAGTCCTTTTACGGGTTGACTGAGTAAAAATTGCGAGGTTTATGAGGATCAATCTGAATCCCTGGTAACTGCTGAGGTTTCAGTTACCAATTTGTAGAGCACAGACTTCAAAGAGTACTTACACAAAGCAAAAGGAACATTGCCTGTGTTGTTCAATCACATAAATGAAGTGGACCATCTAAGCTAAAGGCTGATAGATCAGTCATCAGAATTGTAAGAATGGAAAATCCCCCAACCATAGCCATGCAATACAAATTCTAATTCAAAAAAGAAATATACTACTATATCAAAAATAAATAAATAAATAAATAAGACAAAAGCAAAATCAAGAATGTTGAGTCACAAGAAAGAAGAAAAAAAATTCACATGTACTTTTTCCCAACCCTCGTATAGATAAATTGGCATCTCGGCAAGAAAGTTAGAGAGAAAAAGGGAAAAATCAATCTTTCAAGATTTCTTGCAAGAAAGAAAAAGAAGTCTGCATAATATGCATGTGAAATTGCAGTTCACCTGCATGTTATTGTATCTGTTGAAGGTCTTGCAGCAAACAGGACATGGAAACTGAGTTGGACCTATCAGAATCTGGGAAGGGGTTGGAATCCAATACTGTCCCTTGTTAAGTCCGCTGATGGGGTAACCTGGCAGATCAGCCTCTTCCTCTTTATCAGCAGAAGCAGACATCATAGAAGCAAGATCGGCAGCACTAGGGTTTGGTAACCCTATACGTAGTGCAACTGTAACGCCATTATCATCATCCTCAGCTGCACCCCCAGCAGCAGATGTTAATAGAACACTCTGGTCATTATCTATGGCTTTGCTCTTGTCAAAATCCATGCCTGAGCAAGAGGGTTCTGGCTGTTGCTCTTCAGCATGTCTTGTGGGAGTCAGCCTTAAAAGGGGAAGGGCTTCTCTCAAAGGAGGTGAAGAAGGTGGAGACTGATCATGGTAAAAGATGGTGTTTGAGTCGTAGTTGTGGAAGTATGAAGGTTCCTGAGGAGGATTGGAGGTGGAGAGATGGTGGATATGGTTGGATTTGAACCATTGAGCATAGTGAATTGAGTGGGGATCACTCATAGTGAGGGGAAAGGTAGGAGAGGAGAACGGTGGGATAGAGAGACTTACCTTTGTAGAGAGAGAGAGTGAGAGAGGAAGACAAGATTGCTAACAGAGAAACACAAAGGCAACTAGGAAACATTGATTAGAATACATATAACATATATACCGTGCAGATAAACATATACACAATTTAAATTTGTGTTAGGAAGATTGCAAGAGGAAAGAATCACGTATAAATATATATACACAATGAATAAAAAAAATTGCATTCTATGTGTATATTTAATACAAAATTAATTATTTTTATTAATTATTAAAAATATAAAATTGTTATATTTTTTTGAGAATTTTAATTATAAAAATAAAGTAATTAAAATTACATTTAAAAATTTTATGAAAGAGAGAAATAAAAGAAATTAAAGATGAGCATAAAAAAGAAAAAAAGTCAAGTTCTTATGTAGAGAAAATAGGGAAAAGTTAAAAAAAATTAAAGAGAAAATAAAAAATAAAAAAAAATAATTTAATAAATTAACATTCAAAACTAAAAAAAAAAGTTACTATAAACCCACCACACTTGATAAACTAAAAATAGGCATTGTTTATTTTCAAATTTTGGTGTGTGTTTTTAAATATTTTTATTTTGAAAATTATGTAAAATTAAAAAAGAAAAAGAAATAAAATTTAAAAAATATAATAATTTAAATATATTTTTAGGGTCCAGAATTTGAAAACAAACATAGCCATAATAATTATAGGTCGTATTTACTTTAAAAGATTCGGTGGGATAAATTATTTTATGAAATCTAATTATATGTTCTTCATAATAGATAAAAGTCTTTGATAAATATCAAATACAATATAAAATGGTTAAAATGATGGCTAATTAATACAAGTTTTAAAATATTCCTTCAAAATAGTTCTACTTGACCTGGATCCCATCTTCAAAAATAAACAAAGTCTATTTATTAAAGAGAATGTTGGAGAATGAGCATTTATATATAACTAACTAAAAACTTTATGTGTGTGCAAATTAATTTATAAATTGTAAAATTATTATATTTTAAATAAAAAAAATACTAAAATTTAATAAATAAAGAATATTTGGAATAACAATAAAATAAATGTAAGAAGAATTTGAAGCAATGGAAAAATTGAGAGAAAAGCAAATAAAATAATAAGTTAAAAGAAAAGGGAAAGAGAAAAGGGCAGAAAGATAAAAAAAAAAAAAAAAAAAACTAAACTAAACTAATGACAATTGTGCAATTTTATAATATACAACGAAAAAGATTTATTTTAATAATAATATATTATAATTATAGATTAAAAGTATATAACACAAAAATGAGAAAATGAAAGGGTAAAAAGATTTAAAAATAGATAAAATTTGGGAAAAAAAAAACAAATACAATAAGTTAAAAGGAAAACAAAAAGGATAAAATATAAATAATTTAATTAAGAAGAGTTGTGTAATTTTATAATGTGCAACTAAAAAAGTCTTATTTTTAGAATAATATAAGTATAGATATATAACACAAAAATAAGTGATGGTATATTAGTAATTATATTTAAGTAAGTTTTGTCGTTTTAAATAATGGTAATAGAGTATATTTACTAATTAAGAACAATATGAAATAAAATCAAACTCAAACAATAATATAGCATATATTATACATTGCAGGAAAAGGGAAAGCACATATTTACACACACACACACACACACATGTATATTGGATATGTATTCTCTCTCCTTTGAGTTAGCCTAACGCAAAATTTGATTTTAATTTCTCACATGTAGGTCTGGCCATCTACTTCGTTTTAATGTAATTAAAGAGTATAAAACTTCGATAAATTAGCTTATAATAAACGATTGAGTGCTATGATGTGTTGAAGAATTTATTGAATTCGTATTTGCTATGTCATCGTAGAGATAAATTAACTATTAGTGATTCATACATACTGGTTTAAAATTTAAAACATAATTTACTTTGTATACACAAAAAGTTGTACTTTTACTATATAAATATTTTGGGATTTTATGCGTGCCTATCTTATGTTATGATTCAGTATAATCTATTTTAATATGATAAATTATATGATTTTATTGACGATGGTAGAAGAAAATTTATTCTGTATTGAAATTTTGTATAAATTTAGAGAAAAGAAGTTTAAGAGCAAGATTGAGTAAGAATAAATAAATTAAATGAAATTTGCTTGAAAGGGATAAAAGAGAGAGAGAGAGAGAGAGAGAGAGAGAATATATTAAAAAAAAAGTGAAGAAAAAAGTAAAAACAAGTAGAAGAGAGGCATTTTAGCCTTTGTACTTTAAGCAACAAAAGTTGTTACATGATAAATAGTATGTTTTGCATTAATTAATAGGAGTATATTAAAAAATAAATTAGAATGACAAAAAAAATAATTACTGTAAAGGTCTCACATTTAATAGCATGGTATAGATTAAATTTTTAGCCACAGATAAATAATACACTAACACTTCAAAAAATTAATGACAACATCCAGTCAACTATTCCCTATGACCAATAACATATATATTTTTTTTGTTGTAGTTGTTGTTTCACCAATTATTAATGCATTTTAATATTTGTGTACACGTTTATCATTTCCTACTCCCCATAATTCAACAATATTTCAAGTCCCTGACTCCTAGAATTTGAAAACTGAAAAGAACAAAAAACAAAAATTGAAGAATTAAAGGGAAGTCAATTGTCATTTTCCATTACTATTAGCCTTCTAATCAACTTGGAAATATAAAGCAATGCCACAAGCCTGGAAAGTCGAAAGGATCCATTCATTCACACTTACCATCTAGGCTAAATTAGTAGAATCCACGTCCCTCAAAATTCGAACAATTTACTTAATACTAAATTTAAAATTTCTTGTGGGCATTGTCTACCAAATAAGTAAGTATTTTTCACTTCCAAACCACTATTTTTGGCACAATGCTAAAGACAAAAGACAGCCTCAATAATACATTAAGCTGTCTTCAATCCAATGCCTTTTCATTAATCAATGATTCACTGCACTGTGCGTTTATGTCGGTAAGAATGACCAAGTTTCCCCACTTTATTAGCCACTAAATACATTTTGGACCTCATGTTGCAGAGATTTTTTTCCCTTCTGTTTCCTGGCTGTCATAAAATTGAATCATCTTTTTCAAGTGATAAAGAGTTCCCTAATGATCACAATCTAGAACCCTGTTGCTCACATCATAACTTGATATTGGAGCAGTGCAGATAATAATCCCATAAGACTATGTTCACTTCAAGTGATTAAGTCGGATATATTATTTTATCTAATTTAATCACATATTATTTATGATAGACTAAAACCCTTGATATAAGATAAACACTTGATAAACTAACTAAAACAATAGACAAGTAATCCTCTAAAACACATTTGATAAATTAATCTTATAAAATAATTTTAATAAACCTTAATTCTATCCTTAAAAGTCAACATGGCATAATAGTATAAAATCTTGTCACTAACAGAAAATGATTCAGTCTCCAGATTCTTGAGAAACAATGGTGAATTGAGCAGATAGCAATAGAAGCATATGGTGGCAAAAGGAACATTGAATCTGCCATAATACTTCTCTATCAACGTCAAGACATGCATGGACGATATGGAGAAGGCACAGGCAAATGCTGTCAAGTTTCCTGATGATAAATAATCAATGCCACAAGTTGAATAAATATAAAACATAAGCACACCGAAAAAGCACTCCGTCCAGAAATGCACTGTGGACTAACAAAACATGCCATGTGATGCTACAGCTAAGAGACAATGAAAGAATTCAATTAGTTTCAGTAGTCTGACACGCTTGGAACTACTTGGGAACATTCTCAACAAACATCCCATGCTTCATCCGGCTATATTCCGTTTTGCTATATGCTATAAGAAGCAGGAAACGTGCAGTTCCGGGACTCTAGTTTATTTGATGTTCATAAAATAAGAGCATCCCCTAAACAATTTTCTAGATCAGATACTATAAATCAAAGTTAAGCTGATGTCATTAGTTAATGAATAAATATCATATGACAAGCTTGAGAGCTTTCACTTTTACGACAAGGCCCATATGCAGGATCAGTAAACCTGCAAACGTCACAAGGAGACGCATTACAGAACAAAAATAGATGCGGAAATACATCTGAAACTGATTCCAATCACGGAAAATCCCTTGCATATTTCTCACGGCATTACTGGACAATAATCACGATTTCTCACAAATAAAACAAGAATGCATATCTATTCAACTGTTTGCAACAGCCACACCAAACAAACTCCCTACTTTACCTAATACCCAATTCAAGTACAGTTAATTCTTGTACACAATACTGACAAACACATAAAATAGTTAGATAACTGAATAAAGCGGAACGGTGTAAATAACATCAGTCTAAGAAAAAGTTGATTGCTAAGGAGTTGAATTCATTTGAAGTTGTTCCAGCGGTTCAACAGAATCACTAGCAGCCAGCCTCTTTAGGAATTTAGCATTACGCTTTTAGCCTGCAAGAATAACAACAATGCCCAAGTCAGAAAGTCAACATAACAACAAGGGAGACGAGGGTAACAGGGAGGTTTTACACAGGACTTAATTTTTCATCCATAATAGTTGCACCTAGTAAGGGTTGGAACGCATAAAAGCATGACTTGGATGATAAATATCCCATACATGCAGACAAATTAAACGACCGAAGGTCCCAGTTGTGATACAGATCATTTAGCGAAAACAACGTAGAGTGAAGATCTGGAGTCATTGTTGCAAACAAAGAAAAAATCGACATTATCATTTATGTAGATGGCCGTAGGTGTAGGTATATATCTAGGAAAGCAAAGAGGAAACTATATTTCCGTCTGGTACTTCTTTCACGCCAAATTTGAAGTCACTCTTCTTTCTACACTCAGAGCATAGAACAACCACATCCTCAGTCCTAAAGCTGTCATTTTGCAAGCATCAAAACATCCAATCATCAATTCGCCAGCAAAGAATTTGTATTCCTATATCAACCCACAGATTACCGTTTGCTCTATGGCATGGCCATTAACCCCAGTCAGTTCCAAAATACTTCCTGAATCCTGAACCATTATATTTCATTAAAATAAAGAGCCACCAGTAATTCCAACAGAGACATTTCATCAAATACGTAAACAAATTAAAACCTCGAAAAAGCAGTAAATGCCCAAACCAGTTGCCGTTCAAATGCAGACAAACACAAATCACACAAAAATACAAAAATTAGTGTAAGGCAGAATGATAGAATTCATCTTCATCACCTGATTCCAGCATCACTTCCCCGTATTCATCATCAGAGTGATATTATCCCCCTTCAACAAAATCCTCCCGAGTTGCTTCCTGCTGTTTTTCTTCACATTGAACTCCTCCGCATCATCCAAAACCAAATTCATGTACTCGTCGAACCCAATGATTCGGCCCTCAATCCTCAGATCCTTCTGCTCAAAAAGCCATATTTGAATGCGAGCTTTGCTCTGAAGAAACCTGAAGATGAGGTTAATGGGTTGGGTCATAATACGCTGCACTTTGGTGCTCGCCATGGCTCCGCTCGTGGGCTCCGCTGCGGTGAATTTTTTTGCTCTGTTTCTTCTTTCGTCTTCACCGAGACGAGAGCTTCCACTTAAAAAAAAAAACCCTAGAAAAGGCGATAACGATTTCAAGATCTTTTTATCGCAATTTGAACTAAAATCGGGTTTTACTTTTTTCGGCTGTTTTTGCAAAACAACGTCAACAGTTATTACCTCAAATTCATATATTTTTTTAAATTTTTTTGGGGAGAGAATAAATTAAAAATCTATTAAATACTAAGGTGGATACACATTTAAATATAAATTTTACATCACTTATATGATTAAAGAGGAAAAAAGGAGAAAAATATAAACCAAATCACAGTTAAACAGTGAATGAGAGAAACGTATTGTGTATGAAAATTAAGAGAATAAAGTGAAATCAATGTAAAATATTTAAAATAATTTACTAGTTACACGTTAGAAATCGAAGGTAGTTATCCTAATTTCGCAATATAAATAGTATACATAATAATTAAAATAATGTTAATCATATGTCAATCAGTCATTGTTAAAATTTATTCACGCTCCTATATTTGAATTATTTTCATATGAAATTAAAATCATTATTGATATTATAAAATATCATTAATAATAAATTATACCATCTTCGGAACAACGCCACCTTTAGCCAAAACTAAATATCATCACCGTAGCCTTGTTCTTCATAGTTTTTTTTTTTTTTTTTTAAATTAAACCCTCGACCAAGTCAATATCAATTGTAGTGTAAAAATTGAAATATAATATTTTGGCGTAATAAAATGATTTGTTCCAATTTGACATTTACAATGAATGCATTATATCCATTTCGTCAGCCCAACCCATACAAAAGTAGTTTAAAACTTATGGGTATCAGACAGCATAACATATACTCAAGTAGTGGGCAAGAAAGAATTTGATCAAACTTGAATTCAAACAATTGTTTTAAACTTGATTTTATTGTTTAAGTTAATTAAAATTTGATTTTGAATTTAATAAAATCAAGATAAGCAAAGTATGAATAATTATCAAACTCAAGTAAATTTAAGCTCGACTCGCAAACACAAACAGGAAGAGCAGATAGGTACATAAGCACAAGCCTTTTACCTTCACCAGCAGGAAGACTCAGCTTTTGAGTTCATTAGGATGCACACTAGCATTTTGCCCTTTCGATGAACCCAAAACATTAATCATCTCACGGAGAATAATGTAATGTCACTACCAATTTCAAAATTTAAAATTTAAACATCCAGATTATAAAGTACAAGATCTTGAGAAACATTATCCAAGAAAAAGAAAAAGAAATAGAAAATCAAGGGCAAAATATTGCTAAGCCAAGTCGATGGCCAAACACTCAAGATAAGAAAGGCACAGAGAGATATATCTCAAACGGATATACAGATCAGCACTGGTGCCACTCCTTGACCGCGAGCCCAAAACTGAGTAGTCTAGTCTACTACAGCTCAGAATCTTTGGGCTTCTTTTTCTTCTTCTCCTTTTTCTTGTCACTTTTAACTGCTTCATCATCACTTCTAGCCGCTGCAGTAGATGGAGCAGAGTCCACATTTTCTGCATCTTTATGTTTCTTCTTTTTCTTCTTCTTCTCAGACTTCTCCTCGTCTGGTTGCACGGGTTTGTTCTTCACTTTATCCTTCTTATCCTTCTTCGATTTCTCACCATCCGAAGCCACGGCTTCTTCTGCACTCTCTTTCTTCTTTTTCTTTTTCTTCTCCTTTTTCTCCGGTTCCCCGTCCACACTTTCAGCCTTAACAACCTTTGGTTCAGCCTTTTCTTTCACCTGAACATTTTCCTGAGCTTCCACCTTGGCTTTCTTGACAACAGCTTCGGGAGCAGGACTACCATCAACCGCATCTAGTTTGCGCTTGCGATCCTCTCCGTCATCTTCCTTATCTTTGTGTTTCTTCTTTTTCTTTTTCTCACCCTCAACAACAACGGCAGGTTCCGCATCGCCAACACTAGGAGGCTTTGAATTGCCAGCGGCAGCAAGACTGGCAACCACAGAATCCCCTCCAGTAGGCAAAACAACATTCCTCAACCACTCAGCTGGTGTGTTCTCATTTGGCTTCCCATGCTTATCCAACTTCCCCTCAGCAATAAGCTTCTTCTTCATTGAAGCTCTAGGGCCCAAACCCCACTTTCTAGGATACGTATCCCTATCCATAACAACCCTCTTAATCTTCGCAACAGTTCCATGATCACACGTAGCCATCACCGCAGTCGTCATCTCTGCAATCCCCAACGCAATGGCCTCCCCCTTGGTCGTCATTAACACCACCTCCTCCCCAACCTCAATATCATTTTCGAACCTCAACAACCCTGGAATCATCAACTTCGCACCATAACAAATCGCATTAACTGCTGAATCCTTCACCACAAGCCTCTTATAGCTAGTCAAAAGCACCTCCAATGGCATAATCACTCTCCTCAAATAACTCTCATCTCTATAATTATCATAAACCCACTGCCCATCCATCACGTCATGCATCGTCACCATATTGTCTTTCTCCCCCAAAATCCCCGACCGCACCCTCCTCAACTCCTGCATATGCCCTCCCACGCCCAACAACAGCCCCAAGTGCACACACAGCGTCCTCACGTACGTCCCCGCCTCACACGAAATCCAGAAAACAACCAAATGCCTGTCGGCGTCGTACTCAAGCAGCTTGCTTTCGTAAATAGTCCTAATCCTAAGCTGCCTCTTAACAGCAGAAATCAAAGGAGGTCGCTGAAAAACCGCACCTGTCAGAATCTCGAGAGCTCTCGCGACTTTCGAAACGTCAGGCACCTTGGAATGCAATCGAGCTACGCACACGTACTCCTTCCCCGCACCCTGCTGCGATTTCACCAAACGCGTAGCGCGGTCGATACAAACGATCAAATTACCAGTGACCTTCGGGTCGAGCGTACCCGAATGCCCGGTCTTCTCAACGCGCAAAATGCGCTTAATCCAGGCCACAACCTCATGAGAAGAAGGATTCGCGGGCTTATCGAGATTCAAAACACCGTACTTGATATATTCGGGCAAGGGGCGTTTCAAAGGGGAGTAACCGGAGGGCAAGGGAGTGTAGTGTCCGGTCCGTACATTCAGCTTGTCGTAGTTCTTAAGCAGAATCGGCCACTGGGAGGTGTCGATGGCTGGGGTGTAGCTCTGGGGCTTTATCTGGAAATCAACCGCGTCGCTTTCACCATCTTCTTTCGACTTGCTTTTCTTCTTCTTCGTCTTCTCGGGGCCAGAAAGCTGCACGTCAGACATGTCGGCGGAGGTTGTTCGAATTCTAGGGTTAGGCTTGCAGATGAAAAATGGGAAAGTGAGGGCTTATTAAGGGGCGGATACTTGCAGGGAATTAGGGTTCAGGGTTTTGATGGAGGTGGAGCAATGTTATCGTGTGGTGGGGTGTATGGAAAAAAAGTGTGAACAGTGGACCTTTCTTTGGACTGGAAGCCCATAATTTGTTGTTGGGCTATGGACGCCCAGATACAATAAATCTAGGCCCAAAGTGGAATCAGATTACCGTGCAGGGTTGTGGCATTATGTTTAAGTTCTTATTTCTTTATGGATTATTATTATTTTTCAAATCAACCTACGATAGAATTAATTTCCTTCATAAATCTCTGTTTTTGGTGCTCTCAACGTTCCTTGTTCAATCAATGGCTAATTAAACTGTTGGGGATTTGTGTAAATCGTTAGTAAGAATTATTAGAGGCAATAACGTAGTTGAGGGAGTTGAGAGTGCTGACCGATCGAAGAAAAGTTCGGAGCGAGGAAAAAAGACGCAACTCGAAAATCCCCTAAAACCCTGCACACAGAACCCGTTGATGGA
The DNA here is from genome assembly GCA_019155195.1 of Avicennia marina. Lineage (NCBI taxonomy): Eukaryota > Viridiplantae > Streptophyta > Magnoliopsida > Lamiales > Acanthaceae > Avicennia > Avicennia marina. Next base: position 645,393 of record CM032758.1, read on the forward strand.
GTTTAAGGTTTCCCACGAATAGTGTGGGTAGCCTGCGAGAGATTCATCAGGTAAAATAATTTTTTAAAAAAATTAAAAGGGGAATCCTGAAACCCACCCTTTCAGTTCAGGTTTTGGTTTAGCCTTGTCGAATTGAATCCTTATTTCTACTAAAGATAATTGCTTTTGCCTTCTTCTTATGCCAGCCTGATAGGTAATGCATTTAATCTTTCGTTAATTTAGCGTATGGTTTCTCACGCCCAGTGTTTATTAGCAGGGAAAGAGGGAAAAGAAGGAATCTTGATACCTTTTTTTTTTCAAATAAATAATTTGTCTTGTTCTTCTGGATTTGGGAGCCTCGTTTCATTGAATGATCACTGCTTTACCATTTTCTGCAAATGATGTAATCTTAATATTTGTTGGCGGTGTGTAGTTAAGGCCACATTTGTTGTTGTTGAGCAGGTAAAGAAGTGAACAATCATGAATCAACAACCATCAGTGGTTTTAGCGACAGCAAGCTATGATCACACAATTCGATTCTGGGAAGCAAAAAGTGGGCGCTGCTATCGGACTATCCAATATCCTGAATCTGTATGTCCTAAAAGTTATCAGCTTTTTGTTGTTTCGCTCGGTGGTTAAAGTAAACTAATGTTCCTGTGGACTCTGTGCTGGTTAAGACCATTTTGAGGAGTTTGCGAGTTGTCATAAATGTACTTTATGAGTTTGATGTCAAAAATATTCGGGCAGGAGACTTTGTTCACTTATTTTAAACCTAGATGTTGTGTTGTGTATTGTTCCAAAGCAGCTATCAGATGTGAAAAGGGCTTGTATGAGCCCATTGTTCAGGTGAAATGTGAGATCGCATACTGGAATTTCGAACCTATAACATCATAGTGTAGAGGTTTCCGGGGCCTGCTTTAAGTTTCGTTACCTCTTCTAAGTTTTAACATTTATGATCCACGCATGCACCAGTATAAATGTGTTGGATAGTGCAAAGTTGTTGAGTATTTTTCAGTGGAATCTGATGCATTCATTTTCTCTTAACAGCAAGTTAACCGACTTGAGATTACCCCAAATAAGTGCTACCTAGCTGCAGCTGGAAATCCACATATTCGACTGTTTGATGTTAATTCAAATAGCCCTCAACCAGTATGATCACCTGTTTACGTATATTTACCCGCCAATGCTTTTGCTTTCTATTTTAGTATTTTTCTTTACTCTTTTTGGGTTGTTTTGCCTTCTGCTTAATCAGCTGGTCTGCATTCTTATGCCAGGTAAGGAGCTATGACTCTCATACAAATAATGTTATGGCTGTTGGATTTCAGTGCGATGGAAATTGGATGTATTCCGGTTCTGAAGATGGCACTGTAAAGCTTTGGGACTTAAGGTAGATAAAAATTTCCAACCCATTTAATAAGGGTGTTTGGCTAAGTTTATATCATGTGAAATGTTTTTAGAATTTATAAGCTCGTAAATTTTATTTTAAAAATAAACTAAAAAGTGTTCGGATAAACTAATAGGGTTATCTTATAAAATTTTATTGAAATTTATAATTATAGATGATTATAATTTTTTTGTGTAATAATGATAAAAATAAACTAAACATCATTAATATAGTATGATTAACAATATTTATGTCATTTTTTATTTACAAAATGAAGTAGTTTATAAGATATCTTAAAATAAGTAAGGGAAAGCTAATTTATTTTTAAGAAGGTTATAAGATCTGAACATTTTATTTTTGGAACTTATAATATCTTTTGAAAAAAAAATTACCAAATTTTGTTTAAGAGCTTATAAATTCTCGAACATCTTATAAGATATTTTTGAGTGCATATAAACTCACCCAAGGACCTTCTTAACATTGTTGCATTTGATGTTAATTTGGATCTGTTTTCATTTTCTATGACATAGGGCACCAGGTTGTCAAAGGGAATACGAAAGTCGTGCAGCTGTTAATACTGTTGTTTTACACCCAAATCAGGTCTAACAAGTTCTGTTTTCTTTCATTTGGATCACTTTTCTGACAGTCTGAACTATTTAGGAAGTGCGAGGGTTCTGTTTTGGTGTTCATGTTGCATTTTTCTTTTTTGTTGGGTTCTCTGTTTGCCAGCAGATGGCTACAATTGCATTGGCCAATTTAATCAAAGCTAGGTCTTTCTCGATGGTGTTCAAACCACAATATGTGAGAAGCTAGAAAGATTTTTTAAAAGAAGGAAAGAAAATATAGGCAAATCCCAACTTCTATTGACAAAACATGTTGCCAGAGCCCAAATACTTTTATACATGAGGCCATGAGTTACCTCAAGATGTAATTTAACTGATTATTAGTGAGTTTTTGAACAGATGCCGTGTTTTGTAATTTTTAATAGGCTGTTTTATTTTATCTGGCTCTCTAAATGACCTTAGATTGTTGCTTTTGTTGTTTATCCTCAGACTGAACTGATATCAGGTGACCAAAATGGCAACATTCGTGTATGGGATTTGACAGCAAATTCTTGCAGCTGTGAGTTGGTAAGTAGCTGACTCTTGTACCTTGCTGGTTTACGAGTTCAGCATAACACTTAGCATGATCAGCCTTCATCTTGGGTCAATCTATGAGATATCAACGGACTGGGAATCCCAGGTGCATGTCCTCTTGTAATAATTGTATATGGTTGTCGTCAAGTTAGTGCAAGCTGAGGTGCAATGATGCTGGAGGACACTTCTGTATTGCTTGTAGGGAGTTTGAGGTTTTGCGCTATCACTGCATGCAGTGTAACAAATAATGGCATCTGTGGTTGGATTTGTAATGTGGGTTAGGCTGTGTAGCTGCTGTTAAGGATAGGAAAGCAAAGAATAAAAGGTGTTACAGGATCTCGCTTACAACATTTATTCTTGTGGTTTCCATAGTGGGTCTTGGAGGTATTTCTGAACAGATGGATCCTGTGTCTTAGTTCTTATGGTGTATCTGCTCAAGTGGTGTGTGAAATAGATTGTGTGAACCAACCCATATTTTTGTGTAACTGATGACGAATATTGGACTGGTTTATCAATTCAGGTTCCAGAGGTGGACACAGCAGTACGATCACTGACTGTAATGTGGGATGGAAGCTTGGTAGTTGCAGCAAACAATCGTGGAACTTGCTATGTTTGGCGTTTGTTGCAGGGGACTCAGGTGAGGCATTAAGTCATGTAAATCTGATTTCCACTCTCTGATTATCTGTTTAATGGTCATGAGCTGATTATCCCTATGGCAGACCATGACCAACTTTGAGCCACTTCACAAGCTACAAGCTCATGATGGATACATCCTCAAGTGCCTGCTCTCTCCTGAGTTGTGTGAATCTAACCGGTGAGGAGGTTATGAATTATGATCACGCTCTAGTTTGAGGACATTTTCCTAACCTATTAGGACCCTTTTTGGGTTTCCCCTTTATTTTTTTCTAACGTAGAGTACATTTTTTTTCAGCTATCTGGCCACTGCATCTTCTGACAGTACTGTCAAAATATGGAATGTAGATGGTTTCACTTTGGAAAAAACACTAGTAGGTACAAATTTGACCATTCTCTACCGCTGTAATAGGTAATTGCTTTTCTGAAAAATGTTCATGCAGTAGCCATGTTGTAATATCAATCTTGTTGATTTGTTTTCAGGACATCAGCGCGGGCGCTGGGTTTGGGACTGTGTCTTCTCTGTCGACGGTGCTTTTCTAATCACAGGTATGTTCTTGACAATTTTATTTCTTGAAATTACTTGTTTCATGGCAATATTGACAAGGTTGTGCTGGTATTAATTACTCATTATTGTCACTTATATCTCATGTGGCTAAGTACATTAGGCGCTTGCAGGACTTTATTTACCTGAATTTCATTCATTGAACACTCTTAAAATTAAAAACTGCAGCTTCTTCTGATAATACTGCGAAATTATGGGCCATGCCCAAGGGTGAGGAAATTAAAACCTACCGAGGGCATCAGAAAGCAATGGTGTGCTGTGCTCTTCATGATGGGACCGAGCCTTCATGCTGAACTTGTAACCATCGACTCATCCTTGATTTGTGCAAACATTCTGCTTCAGCAAAAGGGTACTTGCAGGAATGTAATGGAATAACTTTGGGTTGGAAAGTTGAAATGTTCCAGTTACTTATTAGGCACATATATATGTGTTTGTACAGTGGGAAGTTGGATTGGATTTTGAGCCTTGGCTTGGGGGCTTGCATGACTTGATTTGAACTAAACACACTGACCTTAATTTATGATGTTCTGTTCAGTTGCTCTGTCTTACTGCTACTCTTTAGGTTAAATTTCAATGGGAGTACTTGAAATGAGATGCCTGCAATCCAAATTGATTGTATTTCAAACCAGAAAACGTGCATTAATAAACTGACAAAAATTAATCAATGCTTCTGAAGGGGATGTTGCTTCGAACACTAACCTAAACCCATCTTGGGCTGGATCAGTGCCACATTGTGTTTGTGGCACAAGAAAGAAAGAAAAATAACTGCCTGCCTGGCTTTACAGGCAAGCGTCTGTAAGTTGTCAACCAGCCGACAAACCAGGCTTTCATTAGCCTGTAACTAAACTCAATTGTCGAAAATCAGAGATATGCTTAAGAGTTGTGCAGTTGAGTAGGCTCTCGTGCAAATATGGGTGTATGCCCGGCAAGTTTACCATGAGACCAGTCCTTTTAGATTGCCCAAGCGTAGACCTCATTTTTGGCACTTGGCTGAATTGCACCTTCCGAGGCCCACACTCCTACCATTTGTACGAGGACGCTCCTGAACTGTCAAGTCTCTTGCCAGAAATCAATCTTTACACCATAGATATCAAAGACTTGTTTCATCCCCCCAGGTAGCTTCTATTCCATATCTTCATCTGCAACATGGCCTTTATGTTGTTGGAATACCAGATGGTTTAATTCAACGTCATCCTGCAACTCCCCCAAATGACACTAGAATCCACTCCAGACGCCTCCATTGCCCAGTAAGTGGTGTACTCCAATGGCGTGCTGTTTCTCAGTGTCACCCCTACTTGCTCTTTTCTTATCATCCCATGTTACTGTTTTTCATCTGGATCAAACTGTACCATTTAACTTGACAGATCTTGATAGTGCGACAACAAATTTTACTGTAGCGTTGCATCTAACCAAATCTTCCTTAAGTTGTTGCAACTCTATATTTCTGGTTGTTTTAAAACAATAACCTGTCAATTAATCTAACAACTCTTGATGTGTACGTTAAATCTCTATCAAGATTCATGTGGGCAGTAAGGCCTTATGCAAAAGATAATACAGCTATGACCAAAATTTTGAGGAGGGATTTTGGACTTCCAATAAATGCCTCGGCATATTATCACGCACTCTGTGTGATGGAGAAACTAATCGACATCAGCCAAAAGTACTTCCTGTTGATGAAAGGTAGTTCAAACGGATACAGAAAGTGCTCTGACAAAGTTTAAGGCAGTATCAAGTCATAAATTGCACATTCCACCTATTCAAACACTTAATAATAGTTGAGATTACGGCTGATGACAAATTAGACAACTCCATATCTCAAGCAATAGCTGGAGATAAGACATCATTCCAACCAAAAACCTTACTATTGATAGGAGACAGAGACAGAAATCATCAGTCGCCCAACAATGGTCACAATGAACAGACCCGCTTCGGCACAGGACATTTTCACCACACTGTATGATCACCTACGAATAGGCGGCACAACACCCCTACCTGGTGCAGCTCCACGGCCAGCAGCCTGAGCCTGCCAACAAGCAATTCAAGAGTCATGACAATCCACAACACCAAAGTGAGACATACATGTCACCTATTCAAGTATGGTACATAATACATATTACGCATCAAAATAGGAGGAAGAACTTACTCTAGCCCGCATAGCAACAGCACGTCCACGTCCAACTCCAAGTGCTGAACCCTTGCCCTTAAGAGGTAGAAATACAATGAATCAGCAGAGCTACAAACAGGAAAAGCCAAATGAATAGATGAGGTGCAACAGAAAGGTACCTTGATCCTAGCTTCCAGACGCTTGAACATTGGAGCATTCTTAAGCATATCAGGAATTACCATGAACCTGGTAAATTCAACATTAATAACAACCCAAACAAATAAATGTGAAGAAACAACTCCCCAACCAAAAAATGAGTATACCTCACTTTGCTGCCTCTAATGAAAACATGCTCGAGTTGTGAGACCTTGCCATCCTGTAATATAGTCGACTCATTAGCAATTTAAAATATATGTGAAAAGAATTAAATCATTAATACCTTTAAAAAGAAATATTAAGTAGGAAACTGCATCCCCTATCTTAGAATTATTAGATATAGATATCCAGTGTAGAGTCTGGTCTTCTCCGAATGTTTCCAGCGAGTAGGGAAAACTTTAATGTCAGTTCTATGGCTTCAAGTTTTCTTGTATCTCCATATGATGAACAAACAGTGTAGACCCTCATGAAAATAAAAATTTGAGCTAGTTTTCTTCATCTTCATTCTAAAATAAAGTCTCAGATAGCAACACTCATCACACCAGAAAGAATTAAGCCCCGGCTCTTAAATATTTCTGTATGTTTTTGATGATCAACTATTTTGTCTTCAAAATTATAATATTATTATAATGCCATTTACTTATTTTAATCGAGAGAATGGAAGACTTTGCAAACTACAAAAGTTTTCGAGGCCTAGAAGAGTAAATACAAATACTCCGCCATTGCCAAATGATATTACAAAAGAGCCAGCAAGGCATCACAAAAATAATTATAAATTAACAAAGGCACTCTGCCAATGAAACTAAAAATCGCAGAGGCTTGGAAGCAAAGTGAAGTGAAATAACGAATTGACTAAAATAACAGCTGAAGATCGAATCACATTGAAATCAAGAATTAAGAGTCAAGATTCATAGAATTACGACATTTACCAGTAGTTCAAGATAAAGATGCGTATTCATTGGTCCCTGTGAGGCTAAAAACACCCAAGATTTAAGAAATAGACCAAAATTTTAAGAATAAAATTATTCTCCAGACCAAAAAGTTTACCCATAGTTTCGGAAACAAATTTCAACTAAATCACAGTAACATTAACAAACTAAAGGGCGGATATGTTCAACTGGAATTACACATTTGCGACCCAAATGAAAAATGGCAAATGAAACGCATATTTCCGAGAAGCTTATTGAGCAACAAAAAAATAAAATAAAAAATAAAAGAGAACTACAGAAATATCTGTACTGAAATCACACTGTTTCCACTTCGCCTCTTTTCCCTAGGGGCTGAGCTATCTATGTAGGAGTGGGTTTAAGAGCTAATCACAAACACTATTACTGTGACAACAATAAGAAATTACGGAAAAAAAAAAAAAAAACCCAGAACCCATCCACCAAAATTACACTTCGTGGAAAAAAAGGGGGGGGATCAGAAATTAAAATTACCTTAGCAGTGTAAGTGATGCTTTCGAGCTGGCAGTTCCAGTTATCCTCACACTCAACCATGCTTCCACGGTAGAGCTCACCACTCTTCAGCTCCACCGTCACCACGTGTCCCGACGCTTCGTGAAGAAGCTTCACCGGAATTCCTAGGCTCCGACTCATTATCTTATTGCTTCCTCACAAACTATTACTTCTTCGTCACTCTACGAGTAAATCTCACAGAGAACAAAGAGGGGAAACCCCGCTTTAAAATTAGGATTCCAACAAACACTTCACAGAAATTAGGGCAGCAGTCTAACATTGGCCGACCACAAAAAAGCTGGCGGACGCACATTTTCGCATGGGAGCTTCCGAATTTGTCTTAATTGCAGAAATTACCCCTACGCTTTCTAAATTTGCACTTATTCGTTGATTAGAACTTTTTTTAACAAAATAAAAATAAAAAGTGTTGAATACGTTTGTTTTTGTTCTCGAGTACGTATTTTTTTGTGTGCTTCTTTGAAATATTCACAAATTTACAGATCGAACCACTCTTTGTCAGTTTTTCGTAATGAAAGAGGGGAAAATATTAAAGAAAAATGTGTATCCATTCAACAACCAAATAATGTTTAAAAATCAAAGTTGGTTCAATTAATTTGGTAAAATTATTTAAATTAAATATGCCAAAACTACTAAAAGAAATTTTTATCAATTAATTTCAATCAAATACCTAATGCTTAGATTTCTTTTAAAATTTCGCTACAAAATAGGCATTATTTTAGTCGATTCTATTTTATAATCTTTAATTTATTTAGAGAAAAAAGTCATTTAATACATTCAATCAAATTGTATCATTTAACAGCCAATATAATATATAAGTAAATAATTATATTAAACGGATGTTGAGTGTGATGAATTTGGTGCATCGTGGTTAGAGGTAATTCAGTAAATTAATTTAATTGAAATTGAAATTTTTGTATGTATCAAATATCAAATTAAAATATGATAATTTTTAAAATTTTGGTTTTCAATTCGATTTTGGTATTTTGATTCGTTATATCAAATTGAACCGAATATCTTTTTTTTTTAATATTTATCTTATTTTTACTTGTTTTTTTCTTAAAATTCTTTTATTCGTAATTTAATATTCTAATTTTTATATTTAATTTTAGAAAAATTTATACTATTATCTTGTAATTTTCAAACAAAAAATATTTTATTATAATAGATATATTTTTAATCCGAAAAATCTAAACTAAATAATAAAATATTAAAAAATACTTAATATTTATTTATAAGCTATATAATTAAAATTTATAATTTTAAATATAAAATTATTTATTTTTAAAAATTTTTAAATTAAAATTCAGTATATCAAAATATCAAATTAAATATACCGAAAAAATTCAATAAATTACTGAATCGAATTGAAATTTTCGATTCAATATTCAATACACAATTTTAGCGTACTGAAATTTCTATATACTAAAAATTCGATATTCAATAAAACCAAATGCACACCCTTACTCATGTTTGGATGGGATGCCCACCTCTAAAAATTGATTTGAGAGATTGAGTCATATTTAATTTTTGAGGTAAATAGTAAAATATTAAATGTGATGAAATGAATTTTCCGGTAAAAAAAATAATGATGATGTTTTTATAAAACACCTTAAAGAGTTGTTTGATATGACACGTTATGTGTATTTATAAAACTGATGAGATAAAACGGTTGAATAAAACATTATCAATATAACATATAGGTAAAAATAGATAAATCAAATATTTTTAGTAAATAGATAATAGAAAGAGGTGGCTCTAAGGCCAAACTAGTAAATTAGTGTGAAATTTTTCTTGTAAGTTTTTCCAACAACCAAGCAAATTGATCAATTTTTACCCGTTAAACATATTTTCTATTCATCAAATTGGCGGTTTAAGTATCAAGGCCATTGGTTTCGAATCCCAAGTTGGATTTGGACATTCTATACAACGTGCACTTCTTATTTATGCATGTTTTCTTTCTCTATGTGGATAAACTGGGCACAAGCCTATGTGTGAAAAAATATCAGCAAAACCATTTTAAGTAAAAAGAAACGCTTGCGGTTGCAATGTTAGAACATAAATGAAGTGAACAAGCTCACAGCATGATCCATTTTCAGCTCCAACTACGAGTCTACTGATGACAAGGCCGGCGAACTCTATGATCCAAGAAGCGCGGTGTGCTTACTACCCAAGGGCTCTACCCCGTTCCTAGAATTTGAAGGCGCAACCTTGGCAGGCGTTGAACGCTCCGACTGTGTGAACTGGATCAAGAAATGCATGACAATTGTGACAACAGCCAAAGCAGTGGCCGAAAAGGCGATGCCTTGCCATGTTGAGAAAAGTGAGAAACAATGGATAACTTTTAAGGCGCCCATGAGAAGCAAAATTGCCCAAGAACATACAACCTGTTATTGCAAGACCAGAATCATAACTACTAGGTAAGATAAGACACAATCCAACGAAAGAACGAGTAAGATTGTCAGTGTAATTTACCAGAAGGGACTTCACTGGACGGCCAGTGTCTTGAAGTTGTTCATCGAAGGAATTCTCAGCAATATGTTTGTCCAGCAACTTATCCTGATAGGACGGAAATGATTATTTAAAGATCAATACGGCATACTTCTTTGCAATAATAAGCGCTAATTTACTTGCTATGGTGTGATTTTTGTCTAATGAAGGATGAAACTGCAAACATTAAAGATCGAGTAGAAAGTATGGTGAACCTTGGCAGCAAAAGCATCCTTACACCATTGAGCAACTGCATCATCAGTTTTTGGCAAATCCTTCATCAAGTGTCGCTTGATGTAGACATGCACCTGATCAATATTGATTTATCAGCATAAAAAATGAACAAAGAAAACAGCACCTTAAAACCTTTATAAAGTTTTCTAGAAGTCACCTTTTGAGATTAAAAAAAACAAATGTAATCAACAGATTTATTTACGAATTAATTTAACCATATCCATATTTCTACATCTAGATAGGAAGAAATTAACAAGCACATTCTTGTCATCTCATTGCTTATAATCTAGTGCAATTAAAACTTTTCAGCCACACAATTTCTTGTCCTAGATTTCCCTGCAATTAACAACTTTTATTGCAGCAAATCTACATAGGATAACACATCGCCTGCCACGACAAGTAAATCTATACTTGCACCTTGCCAACATGAATTTAAACCTTATCTTTTCTTCTTTTTTTACCTTCTTGAAAAAGTATGAATTCAAACTTTACAGTTGCATTTCTAAAGTTTGGCACACCATGTGGTGCGGCATGACTTATTAACAGTCTGTTCCCATTTCCATATTTTTGGCACAACATTGGCAAATCTGACAGCAATTTCTGAGAGTGAAGATTTTAAGGGCTTACCACAGAAGATTGCCCTTTAAAAAGTCTTAGCATGGTAGGCGCAGGAGAAGTTTTGGGAATAGCAACAGTTGCATCATAGATGGCAGGGACAAATGACCGCATACGACTCACTGCTGTAACAAAACCCTGAAAATTGAAAATGACATTAGAAGGTGAACACGGCTTAGGACATAGAACAGACTGTGGCCTTGAGGAGCAGAAAGTATTGCAGCACTACCATAGACGCACATAAAATCGTTCAGTTCTCTTATGGCTACATATCTAACTACGCAGGTCAGTATGAAGAGAAAAATAAAAAAGTTACTTCGTCACAAAAGAATAGCAAATGCTTGATGAATCCTACTTTCAAGTGAGCAAAATAGATCATGCTGGCAAGGGAAATTCAAAAAAAGAAGCCAAATGAGTAACTTTTCCAAGCTAAATAGTCTGCTAGCAATGGTTCTGTTTCATCGACAAATGAAATGGACTTTAATACTACAGAAAAAATGTGAACCCCATTTCCAGGACTGTTGTCTAGTAAACCAATTAGAATGACACTTGCCAAGACACTACCACGGTTAGCTAGGTCAAATGTTGATGGAGAGATTAAGTTGAAAAGTTGAAGTCTTGAATTCTCAAAACTGAAAAAAAAAATTACTAAAATTAAGCATAGAGCTTCAAAATTGGAAAAAGAAGAAAGTAATCCATCCAGAACAGGTCAATTTGGAACCTTAGTACGAGGAATCAAAACATTTCTTGGTACAGGTAACCCAGTTGAGGCCGCATATTCTTGAGCAGCTAAAAGTTTTGCCTGCGTGAAGCGAGTACCCTCAACAAAAAGTGCTAGCCAAAATGGTCGAGGGAAATCCCTTAACCGTTGAAATCCTGACTGCAAAAGATTTTAACTGAGTTAGCATTAGCATTCATTAGCACAGCTAAGCAAGCCAGAAACACAAGCAGATGACAAAATATGCATCAAGGCAAAAGAAAGTATAACAATATTCGCAACAATAACCAACAGTAAAAATTTTATCAGTCAAAACCTTTAAGGTGCCTTCGTCCTTTGCCCAGCTTCTTTCAAGAAAGAGATACTCAGAAAACCACATGGACCATCCTATCACCTTCACAAATTAAAAACAACAGTTCACATGTCTACTCGGTGTTATGGCCTGGTCTCACAAGCATAAGAAGAAAACAAGAATAGAGCAGAGATAGCTAGGTAAAGGAGGTAGTTGTCTTTGATGGTCAAAGTATGTTGAGTGAATCAAAATTTACCCAATGTGAACAAAAAGATAAAGATAAAGATAAAAAGGTTGTCTGGGAAAAAACCTAAAGGAAAATATAAATAAAATAAACTCAAAAAAATAGAGATTTGTCAAACACCCTCCAAGTTACTGATCAAATAACAAGATTCTCGAAGCTCACTGTAACACCAGAGCTTAAACATATGTGATACAAAAAGTACGATGCGCAATCCATGACTATGTGGCGCAAAGAAGAACTAAGATGAAAGTGATGACTTTGGCTCACTTGCTACTTACAGGGAGAAGCTTTGATGATTTCTTCATAACAGCTAATGCACTGCCGAGGCAACCTGATCGCTGTCGTTAGAAGACAGAAAAAAAAATTAGTGGAAGCTTCCCAGTAATGTTAAATTAGAGAACACTAAGAAATTTCAATGCTTTGATTCCATGTACATTGCTTTGGCTTGCATTCATAGACACTGCCACATAGTTACATCTCTGATGGTGAGCAGGGAGGGGGGGGTAAAACCGTCGTCAAAAAATTAAAAGGATACGCATCTGGCATCTCAAAAATAATGCTTCCAGATATTGTAATTTTGGATAATCACATCCTGGCTGATGTTCACCAAATAATTAAGAGACTCAAAGAAACAAGATGCATTGTTGCTCTTGCCTACTCAAGATAACACATCTAAATTTCTTGCATAGACTAATCAACAAGTAATAGCGGGAGAGATGGTTAGTTTTGTGCAATGAATAAAACAAGAAACAATCCATCAAGAACACCAAGTAGAAAGCTAACCTGAGCCATAACCCATCCAACAAGCCAGTCAATGTCACTTCTATGATTACATATGAGAAGTGCGTGTTCTTTTCCTGAGGAAAGTTACCGGCATGACTAATTATGAGCAATCTCAAGCAAGACCAAAATTTCCAGGACAAAGAGCAAATCAAAGTTTATAAATTTTTATGGCCTTACCCATCAATCTAAAGGTTTCAGAATCGGTGTAAAATTCAACCTGCAACCAAATTACCAGAATGATATGAGACAGACCATTGAGATGAAAATGACAAAAATCAAAACCGTAGCCTGTAGCATATGCCCTTTACAACTCTTTGAACGTTTGAAAATCATATTCCCCGCATTCAGCATATACATAAATCATATGGTACTGCAGCATGTCTAACTGTATTTATTTCAGGCTAACACGATATGATTCTCGCGTTGAGAGAGAAAAAGAATTATTTCAGGCTAACTGTATTATTCACACTTCAGCATTTTTACAGGTTCTAATCAAGCTGGCACACTTTAAGTTGATGGGTATCACCTTGATACAATGAAATGTAAACTTGCCACTTCAAACTGTACAAAGAAATTCAAATTCTAAACAGGAGGTAAAGCAACTGAACATACACCAACGTAACCCATAGACCTAAAATTTTATCTCATAACTATAATGTGTCGGGATATACTACATTATTCAGATCTTTTCTTCACCTTAACTCCAGCCCACCAATCGACGAGCCACACGAGCTCCAGCCACAAAAGTTCTGCTACCTCCCTGTTGATCCTCCTGTGGGTGTTCTTAGACAGCGGTCTTATTAGTACAAAACATATCGCCTGCAAAAAAAAAGGGAACCATTACACTTCCTGGGCTAGTAACTTTTTTTTCCCTGGAATAATAAAAACTACGAAGAAAGATCAAGACCAATTACTGGAACAAAGGGAAGAAGATGCAGGACCACACAAATCATTCCTGCCCACCACATTCCCGTTAAAACCAATCAACTTGATGAATCAAAAAGTAACCTATAAACCCCCCCATTCATTTCCTCCACCACGCGCAGAAGCAAAAATAACAATGCACATGCTGTCAAACGCACACACCTGAATAAAATTAACGACAAGGCCAGAGATGAAGAAGAGAAGACCCAGAGGCACAATCACCAACGCCGCTGCAATCGCCATGTTCTCGAGTATATCTAAGGTATACACTCACAAAATACCAGATACTTGTGCGAAATTCTTTCACCAATAGAGCCGAAAAAAAAAGAGAGAATGAACCACCGCAATAAATATGGGACAAAAAGTCTGGGGAAATGTGCAGAAACGATATCAAGATTTCAATTCACGAACAGATGATGATAGCATGCAACTATGGACGTATCTATTTAAGCAAATAGATAATCGTTTTCAGTCCTGACTTCTGATAGCACAGTGGCATTGCAGCGGCGCAGGCACGCGAAGGGATTGTAGAGAAGAGAAAGAGCGTTAATATTAATGGCGGAATTGAAGAGAGGTGGGAGAGAGGAGAACGACCAGCTGTTAAGTGTGGGGGCAGTGTTTTAAAAACGGAAATGAAATAATCAAAATATATTAAAAATACATAGGCTAAGATCGTTATTGTATAAAAATATGTGATAAAAAAGGGGTAAATTTTAGAAATTATAATAATTAAATATATACTATTGGAGTGAAAAATTACAAAATAAACATAATCATAAAATAATAAATATTAAATTTTAATTTTCAATATGTTTTGCAATTAGAATAGCTAAATATATTGCACTGGTGTAATAAAAATACTACAAAAATAAAATCAATTAGCACTAATCCGGTAAATAAAAATGTAAAATATACATCAAAAATTATATCTTATCAAAGTATTTAATCAAAATATAGTTGAATTTTAATAAATTCCTATATTCAGTATAAGATAAAAGGTATGACATTTCAAAAAATAATTTGTCCCAAATATTTTTTTTTTTCTATGAACAAGAACAAATTAAAAATAGATTATAAAAAAATTAAATTAATAAGAGGAAATTTTAAGATTTAAAAATTTATTTATTTATTAATTTGAACTAATCAATTTTCATTAACCCTAATTAATTTACTTAATTTCGATTTTTGTTGCATTTATAATTTTCAGGTCATACTTGAATTGTTTTTTTTTATCAGCCAAAAGTTTAACCAATTCAATTGTCTTGAATTTGCATTGATTTTCAAACACTAATATGGAGCCTATGAGACGTTCCTACTTAAATTATGTTATACAATACATGTACAACCCAACAAAAATAGTTGTAATTTTTTATTTGTCGTTTAATACACTAGTGAATAAATAAATATTTGTTAATAAAATTTAAAAATTAACAGAAAAGATTTAGTTTTTAAAAAAAATGGAATAAATTTTATATTTTATTTTGTGTTTCACATAATTAAAATTCGTATGAATTTGTGTTGTTTGGCGGAGACAACAAAGCTCAAAATTCACGAAGACTTTAAAACTTGAAGTAAGCCATTTTCATGGTCCACACAAGGCGATTGCATGTAATATTTTATTTATTATTCTTAGAAGACTAGATCATACGACATTTATTTGATAGGTGGAGTTAGTTCGTAGGTGTAATTGTTTCACCTAATCAAAAATAATTAATACCTTTCTTTGTTGCTCATTATCATTAATTTATTAGTGTAATACATGTCAGTGTCTAAAATTTGTTAGGCGAAAATTTAAGATTAATGAGAGGCGGAGTAATTATGAGCAGTATGTTTGAAAGTAATTATTCAGATAGAAAATCTAATCAAATTAGCGTCCAAACATTGATCTTGTTATTTGTTCTAATGATCTATTCTCTCCCATTGATTTCTCCAATGGATTCACAAAATGGAAAATGGCCTTTTGGTGTATTGAATAAATCATGTATATATTTACTTCTAAATTTTGTCACCCATGCCTTGAGCCAATTGTTTGTTTTACTTTATTACATGGTAGGAATTAGATGCACCTAAGCAAAACCAGCTGAGGAAAATTTAATGCCGTGCCTCATTTTTCCTGCCTAAGTCATTATTGGTTGCGACTGTGGGTTGTGATGCCCAACCCCCACCTTGTCTGGCCAGTCTCCGTCCATCACTCCATTGAACCTCAGCCATATTTATTACAACCATAGTACCATCAGTTTTATAATCTGTGGTCACTTTGGATCTTGAATAGAGTTATCTAGGCGCCGATATTTCAGTTCAATTCAAGGTGCAATTTTTGATGGTCCGAGATGATTGTTACTTAATGGGCCTCTTGATTCCAGGCACAAACTGAACCCTGAATTCTCTTGGTAATGATTTGACATTGTTTTTCGTGGGAATGAGGAGGAGCATATGTGGTTCTTTATGACAGTGAAATGTTGTTCTGTTCATAGTGGGTTAGGCAAATTTCTTACCCCCAACCATCCCGTCAAAGCATATTCGTCGACGTGATTTTTATTTAAATTTAAATTTAAATTTTTACATATACAACTAACTATATTTTAAATATTATATATATATATATATATTTATAATTAAATTAATATTTATATACAAATATTTTTATGTTTATATATATTTATATTCTTAAAACTAATCATTAATACTTATATATATATATATATTATTACATCATTCAAATGATTATTACGTATTTATATATATATATATATATTTAGATAAATTAATTTTTTCATCAAATCAAAATCTTAAAACTAAATATAACTAATCTAACACAACATTCTACAAATATTATTTCTCAACAAAACTATTTTTCCAAACATAGCCATTTTTGTCGACCATATAGTCAATCTTGATCCCTTTATGCACTTACAACTACTACAAATTAAGAGAAGAAGGACGATACCCAATATAATTTAAAGGCGAGGTCACTTTTAATGATAAAATTAAAATTTATTGAAATTACTTTAAAATATTATTTATTCACATTTAACATATAAAATTAATTATTTTCAAAAGAAAGGCTCGCCCATAAATGGACATCGAGCACACCAGACTAGACATCAATGCTCATAAAAAGCCATATTAGATCGGGCCGTGAAAGCAATAAACTAAATAGGTTCACTTTTCATTTCCTTACTTTCATTTCTTCCTATGTGCATTAGTTTTCTATGTTTTTGGGATCTATGTATATTAAGTACCATTGACAATTTCTATATATTCTATAGGCCCAAGTGACCCAATTCATTAATCCGTCAAAATTGAGTACATTTTTTCCTTCTACTTTCTTTTCCCAATTAAACAAATGGAACAACGGTTCAAGTGCCAAACAGCTCATTATGAAGACTTCACGCGGATTAGTTTGTTTTATTTTTTTATAGTCAAATATTAGTTATGTTATACAAATTTCAAATTTTTTTTAAGAAGTGGTTATATAGTCGTATGAAAATTGCATACGCAAATAGAAAAAAAAAATTAATAATGGTTTTCTTTAAGAGCTAGATAATTAAAAGATTTTTTTTTATCCATGGTTTTGATCGTTGTGGAATGTGGATAGTTCAAGATTTTGATTTTCTTTTTCTTTATGTATAATAAGTTCAATTAATTAGTCAATTTCAGTTACTTGCCAAACTCGTGTACTGAAAATTATAGGTTAATAATGTGTCGATATTCTAATTTTAGGCTATATGGAGATCGACGTATTGTGCAGGTATTCCAATTTAATTTCATTTTGGACATAATATAAGTGGAAATGAGGGGCATTGAATTGAAATAAAGATAATTTAATTGGAATAGACTTAGCACAAAATGACTTGGTAAAATCCACCTTCTCTCTGCTAACTAATATAGTGAATGTGTTCGAAATTAATTTAGCATAAAATTAAAAATATGCATGTGACGTGGAACGGTTAATTACTTTTCAATGCATCTAATAATGTAGGGTGTCTAATTGTTTCATTTAGAAAAATGGCTGAAACAAGGCTGGTATTAAAAATTAGCTAAATATGAGAAAGTTCTATTTAATTTGTCATTTAAGGCGCCAAACCATCTAAGTTGCTAGTGACTACTTCCGTCCCTCGACGTTTAATGATCCATATTTGACTTGTGCTTTTAAAATATAATTCAATTAAATATTTCACGCCATTGATAACCTACATCGACTAAGAGGACATGTTTGAAACACGGCTCTCACCCTCTCAACAATCTATTTAATGTTGAGGAATTAAATATATTGTTTAATAAAATTGTATAAATTTAAAATTTTTTATCTTTGTCAAATATAATTAATTAATTATTTTTTAATTATTAATTTATTTATAATCAAATCAATATTTATACATACACATATACATATGTATATAAATTAATTATTATATATATATATATATATCAAATCTTTCAAAATATTAAAAATTTTACAGTTAGATATATTACTCTATTAAACATCTTCCTCCTTTTTTTCGGGCTGCGTGTAAAAAAAAAAGGGTGTGAGTATTTGATAAGAGTGAAAAAAAAGTAAAAAATTATATAAAAAATGAGATTCACGTACATAAATATTTAAGAACAGACAGTCGAGGAAACCAACTCGACATAGCTACTCAAAGGGAGTAGTCCAAGTTAAGGGCACATCGCAAGAACTCATGCAAATAAAGAATAAGATAACAAAGTTTTAAATCAATTCACAATGCCTTATTCATTACACAACAGATTTGTTATAAATTGGATTTGGTCCAAACACGAGGTTGTAGAGATTTTTAAGAATTCAGCACCATGCTCACTAATTCTATGATTTTATGAAATGCTCAATGGTTGTTTCCAAATTAAGCATTTTATCACAAATGAAGTATTACTGAATTTGTTTTAAATTTTTGGTGCATATTTTTACTTGTTTTTATCTTGAAAATTAAGTAAAAATTAGATAAAATGAGATAAAATTTAAAAAATATAATGATTAGATATGTATTTTGGGAGTTTAAAATTTGAAAACAAATATAATCTCTATATATGTGTGAACTTGAGAGTGGCAAAAATAGTTTTGTGTTGTAATTTAAAATCTAACCAACAAGAGTTGTACTTTACCCTCTAATTTGTTGTAAGAAAGCTTATATTATTAAACAATGGACAAAATTACATGTGTTCCCAACGACGTAAAAAATAATGGATAAAATTACACGTGTTCCCAATGATGTAAAAAAAAATGGATAAAATTACATTTTCACAATGATATAAAGTGTGTGATTGATGGCATCGCTGCAATATTACTCCGTCAATCTGCCTTTGGTTGGGAAGGACCTTTTGTGGCTGTTGACTTTAATGCTGTTTGCATTTTAAATAAATGGGAATGAGATTAAACAAATGCATGGTGCCATGTTCATGATTGATTCGTCCATTGCTCATTTTCTGTGATGGAATATACTAACAAACCCGTTATCTTTCTAATAAAAAATTTCATATTTTAATGTATCTACATGTGTGAATATATTTTTGAAACGGCTTCACATATCTTGATCAGGAATTAAGGGTCAAGAAGTGATCATTGAGATGACTAAACACGTACTTTACATAAAATATTATGTTATCGTGAGTTGTTAGCCATTGTCCCTTTTATTATTATTATTTAATAATTCGATGTCAGTTGTCAGTATTGGTGAAGAAGTTTTCACACAATTGTTACTTTTGTTATTGTCATGGTGATGGGTAAATTGTAGTCAAATTTAAACTTGATTTTATTTCTTTTCAAGAAGAGAAATAGTTGCACAACAAATGGAATTTTACTTGTTGATGGTCTATTTATGTTGGAAATAATTAAAATTCTTTCAAATGTTTGGGTCAAGTAATTTTGAAGATAAGACAAAAGAAAAGGATTCAAAACAATTGAATTGAATTACACGTAACATATAGTTAGAGAAAATCCAAAAATAGGAACAGGACACATTCACTTAGAATGATTAAAAGATTTAAATATTATTTTTGATGCAAGAAAATTCACATACAGCTAATTTCAATTTTCTTATCTATATTATTTATTAAACTCGCATTCTTATGATGATTATCATTTGGTCTTTAATATTTTGCCATATATATATATATATATATATATACATACATATATTACTATATATTAAGCTTCCACCCCTTCAATAAGTATTTTTTAGTTTTTCAATATCTTAGAAAATATATTCCTATTATTTCAATTAATTAACCAATATTAAGTAGTTCCTAATATTTTTTTTTTCAAACATATACGGTATATTGTTGCTATATTTCATATAATAACTAATTTAGATCGTTTTAATAGATTTATAGAACTCTCCTCTGAACAAATACATTCATACTACTCAATAACAACCTTTGGTTTTAAGTATAAATGAATTAGAATACCTTTGATTTTTATTTTATCGTTCCTCTTCATTACTGTTATTTAAAATTATTTATTCTTTCTTTTAATTAACATTTGATTTGCTATTTCTTCATCTATTTTGTTATCTCTATTTTCATCTTTTTTAAAATATACAATTAAGTAATTTTATTATCAAACTATTAAGAAATACAATAATTTTATATTTTGTCACCGTGTGCAAGTTTTGCTAGTTTAAATAGAAAGTTAATTACATTTATTTTTAATCTTTTACTAATTCACTTTTAATTATCAACAAGCCAAAGTTATTTTTCTTTTTCACACATGCAGGTATATTATATAAAAAATATAAAATTTTATTTTTAATGTAAAATTTATAGTTGTATTTAAAAAAAAAAAGCTTGATGCAAACCCTTTTTTACGTTAAAGTTTAACTAAAACAAATTCTATTGTATCTGTTTGTTACACATCTCAAATTACTATAAAAATTTAACGATATCAATGAGTTAATTTTTTATTTATATTTTGTGTGCACAATTGCTAGTTAGAAAAAATGGAAAAAATATTTAGCAAGAAACCAAACTAAAAGCATATTAAGAGCTTTTTTCTGGTACTAATAAAAGTTACATACTGTTTGTGTATGTACGCCTATAAAAAATATATAATTTCATAATTACTGTAATTATGAAATTATATAGTTTTTTTGTAGTTCAATAATAAAATAGAACTACTTAGTTATGTATTTTTTAAAAGGATATACAGAGAAAAAAAATAGAGGTGCTGAAATGGACGAAAAAAGAATAAATTAAATGTTAATTAAAAAAATCAGAAGGAATTTGTAATAACAGGAAAAAAAGAAGAAATTTAAGGTATTTTAATCGATATATATATATATATATATATATATTTAAGACCAAAAGAAGTTATTAAATACTCTAAATAAATTTACTAAATGATATATTTTGGAAAATTTATTTAAAGTGGCCAAGGTTAGTTATTATAGATGATAAAATTACAAGACATCGTATATACAGATAATTATCTATAAAGAGTATTTTAAAAAAACTACAAAAAGACTATCAATAATATAATATTCATAATTTTGACGCACTCGGCGTGCATTTTAAATTTATGTAATATAAAATTAAAAATAATTATTTAGTTTATTTTATTTGTAGAGTATATTAATTTATTTTATATTTATAAAAAAAGAAGAATAACTTTATTTAAAACATATTAATTGATGAGAAATACATACGTAAATTTATTTGAAATAATCAAAATAGTCCCAAAGTGTGTGTATATATGAATTTATTTATTGCAATCGAAGTAACCAAAACTTTACATAGACCATGGTTATAAATAATTTCACTTTCCTTTGTGTCGATGTCGATCGCACGTCACTCCATTCCTTATTTACTGACCATAATTTCTCTTCCCAAGGTCTCCATTTTCCCAGTGTGCACTTAAGCTCCGTTCAAACTTCACAACCAAAAACCTTGGCGGCTTCTGTAGACCATACTCACGGGCGGAGTGAATTTCAGAGTATTTTAGATAGTTCTCCATGTGGGTTCGGCTGGCAACTGAGAAATATCTGCATGACCTGTTGGTAATCTCCCTGTAACTCTCTGTCCGGCATGAATGTGAAGAAGGGCCTCTGGGAATCTTGAAATTGGCTCTTGATTTTGTTATTCCGTGTGCTCTCTCGTTGAATGAAGCCTTGTTTCCATATTATCGAACCTTAATAATGGTTCTTGTGGATCAGGGTTATGTGACCGGTTTTTGGTTCATTGGTTTTTGTTGAGTTCTTGTCGAATTATAGTAAAGATGAACACTTTGGATGTATATATTGCAGCTAAGCCTTTCACATTTTCACGCTATTGGATAAAGATTTGAAATTTTGCCAATTTCATTTGAATGATCAAGTTACTGATCTCTCGGGAAGAACTAAAACTGATTTTTTATCGCCTCTCCGTCTTTGTTTGGTTGTCCTCTCGTTTTTGCGCGTTGACTTTGTTGAATATTCCATTTTTTTCATCTGAATATTTGTTATGTTGGAAACTAGGATGTTATTACATTTATTTATTAGGCATCTCGAGGTTGGCCACTACATGATTTTATGAAGATTTTTTTTGAGCTGCTGAGATGGGATTGTGAGTCTTAGGCCGTATGCTGTAATGCGCCCATCATTTTCTCAAGTTTTTTTCATCCCTTTAATTAGTTCTTATAGTTTTTTTTTTCTTTTATATTTACGACTATGTTGAAATTTTGCAGGCGGGGTGATCTGTGGAAGGAAGGGTAGAAGGTTTAATTTCTCTGAAGAAACTGCTAAGAGCGAGAGAAAAATTATTTTCTTGGTAAATTGATCTTGAATAAGTTGGGGAGAAGGTCTTGTAGGGATCATGTCCTCTCTCCAGAAATGGAAGTTCTCATGGTCCCTGGCTGCTGCTATTGCTTCAATTTTGTCATTGGTTTCGATTATTCATCTATTTCTGTATCCTCTGGTCCCGACTTTGGACTACTTGAGCCTTAGGCAAGCAGAGAATTCTTGTCTCCGAGTTAATGGTTCCATTGTAGGCAGTGAAAAGTACGGTCCAGGAAAGGGATCAAATGAAGACATCAAAGACAATTCTAATGAAAACCCTCAACCGATGGTTGATTTAAATGCTTTATATCCAGCTGACCTGCATAGTGCTGTGATTTACCGTGGTGCTCCATGGAAAGCAGAGATTGGCCGATGGTTATTAGGATGTGACTCAAAAGTCAAGGAAGTTGAAATTGTTGAGGTAATAAGTTTTATGGCCATCCAATATGAATTTACCGTGATTTCTCTTGACTGCCCCATAGATTGTTAGGTGGATCTTTTTAGACATATATAATTTAATATTCAAGGGACTATATTCATCCACATCTATCCTGATTTCTTCACCCCTAAATTTGATTAGTTAAGGTCAACTTGATTTAATGATTTTGCACACAAAGCAGTTGAATTTTTATTTTATATTTCCACTTTTTGGAGATTTATCTGCTGAAGTATGCAAATTAATACCAGAAAATTGGTGGCAAGAGATGCACAAATGAATGTAGCGGTCAAGGCATTTGTAATCGTGATTTGGGTCAATGCCGCTGCTTTCATGGATTTAGTGGTGAGTCTTTCTTAACCATATTTATATTATGCTTACCTTTGTTGTGATGATTTTATCCTTATATGTTGCTTACCATACGATCAAATTGCCTGTACTCTGTGATGATAACTTTTCTATATGTGTTGTTTTTCTATATCATATGTTTTGTAGTTTCTGTTGCAACTGAGAGCCACCTTCTCATCGGAGTGTTTGGCACAGGCAAATTAAGCGTAAGATTTGCAAAGATGGATGTCAGACCTTACCTTCTCAAGTTACAAGATTAATCTACATAAATGATATTTGGGTCCTCAAGTAATTGGTTTGATATTAATGTCAACTTGTGTTGGAAACAGAAGTCAAATGTCTAGGAGACATTGCATGCTAAAATCATCTATTAAACTTTTAGCGATGTATGATGGAAAAATTAACAGCAAGTTTCAAATGATAAATGAACTAACTTTTTCCTCGTACAATATGGAATGATGATTATACGAAAACTGTTGCAGAAAAGTGTTTTGGAGAATTGACGTGGATTGAATTTCATACTGCAGGCAAAACACCATTAGAATTACATTTGATAAAATTTATGAGATTATCTGCTGATTTGACTAAAATATTTGAATGAAATACGTGCTGTGTTTTCTTATGTCCAAAGCCAGAGTACCATAAATAAAAAACATGAAGTTCTTGACTGTGTAATGGATAGAGGCTGCAGATGAGAAAATAGAAATGTCTGTTCCCAGTGATGCTGACGAACTGAAATGCATCAGAGCTTCATCAGTGATAAGTTTATTTTGAGGTAGTCCATTGTCCCTGTTACGGGCATTATCTGTTTGAGTCACAGCGACTGAAAGTTATCAGGAGCATGATAGTAGTATGCATGTATGATTATGTTGCAAATCTGATCTTCTTTCCTTCAAGCTATCTAATAGGAGATTGACCTTTGAGTAAATAATATTTATGAAAGCATTATGGACGCTTGGACAGCCTGTGCTACTATGAAGGTAAACTTTGCAATAGGGAAAAGAAGCCATTTAAAGAAGCAGCCTCCAAAGTATTTACCTACTTCTGCATCATGGGAATGTCATGAAGCATTAATTGCAACTGTTAATTCTGTCATTGTGTGGGTTATTGGGCAACTGCACTGATCTGCCTCAATGTTTTCTCTTTTTTCTTCCAGGCTGACATGTTTAGATAGTTTCACCTCTTTGAAATTTCCTTTGTGTCTCCAAAAAAGTTTTTTGAGTGAATCTGGGCATAGTTTGTCTTCTCATCAAAATTATTGTCTTTAAAAGATATGGGCAAAATATTTTTCATTCACTGTATCTGTCTCTCTCATGCTATGAGACAGGGGAAGGATGTTCTGAAAAACTAAACTTAGAATGCAACTATCCTGGATCAGAAAAGGAGCCATATGGTCACTGGGTTGTGTCAATTTGTCCAGCTAATTGTGATAAATCTAGAGCCATGTGCTTCTGTGGAGAAGGTACAAAGTACCCAAATCGCCCTGTCCCTGAAGCATGTGGATTTAAAATAAAGTAAGCTTTCAAAGATCCTCAATCCTACGCTCTATTACTTTTGAACCTAACTACTACTGTTATGACTCATATCTGCATTGCATATATTTTAGCTATCCTCCTGAACCCGGTGCTCCTCCTGTGACTGATTGGGCATTAGCTGATCGGGAAATATTTACTACAAATAGTAGTGAACGTGGGTGGTGTAATGTGGATCCAGCTGAAGCCTATGATAACAAGGTCCGTATCAAAGAAGAATGTGATTGCAAGTATGATGGTCTCTGGGGCCGATTCTGTGAGGTGCCTGTTCAAAGTATTTGTATCAATCAATGTTCTGGTCATGGCCATTGTCGTGGTGGTTTTTGCCAGGTACTACAAATCGTGTTACTTTTTTTTTCCTATGGTTAATTACTTTGTTAACTAAGCAGCTTAATTTACATTTGTAGCCTTTTCATGAACTAGATTTGAACATTTTTAATGTTTTGAACATAATGAGATTGCTGAAGCTTATTTAAGCCTCATTCTTAAAGCATGGAAAAGCATTCATGGGATCCTGAAACATATGTCTTTGACCACATTTAGCCACCCCTTCAGCCTTCTTCCCACAATAAATCCTCTTGATGCTTGGTGTTTACATATCTGGTGCAGAATGAAAAATAGAGGATATTTCTATGGCTCTATTAAGATTTCAAATTTCCAATAAATTTCATAGAAAGTTTATCAACCAAGTGTTTTTATAAGTACTTGTAAGTTTGAAGAAGCACGTGATCCTTTGTTGATATTTAATTACAATTTTTGTAAGCATTTTCCACATCACCCTTTCATTCATGAATGATTTATTTTTCAGAATTTAGTCTCTTTTACTTTTTGAGAAATTGAGAATTACTGGCTAATTTTTCCCTCAAATTTCACCACTTGAAGCTTGAAGGATTCTTATAAAAGTATGCATGAAACATGTGATAGATTCTGTTTGTTACAACACAAACTTGACTGAGTTTGTGTCTGATTTTTGCATAGGTAGATATTTAAATGCACGAAGCACCGACCGTCTTCTACTCATAGCAGCACATTTGTTAGTAAGATGTTTCCTTTTGTAGAGTTGATATGTCCTGACACCAATTTATATTGCCCTCTTGGCATGTATGTGATAATGCACCTGCAGTGTGAGAAGGGCTGGTATGGAGTAGATTGCAGTGTTCCTTCTGTTTTATCGTCCATTGGGGAGTGGCCGAAGTGGCTGCGACCAGCACATGTCAATGTTCCAGATAGCACACAACCTGGAGGAGATGTTGTCAATCTCAATGCTGCAGTTCAGAAGAAAAGGCCTCTCATATATGTTTACGACTTGCCCCCTGACTTCAACAGCCTTCTCCTGGAGGTTAGTTATTTTAATCTACAAACCTACTTTTGCTTTTGTATTTGTGGTAAAAACTATAATGATTCTGTTACCTTTTTGTCATTCTAGGGACGACATTTCAAGCTCGAGTGTGTAAACAGAATGTATGATGCTAGAAATGCTACAATCTGGACTGAGCAACTATACGGTGCACAGGTATTAATGGCCCATCTCATAACAGTTAATTTCTGTTTTTTAAGTGCAAAGAATCAACTTATTCTTAATTTTCCACAGATGGCAATCTATGAAAGTATATTAGCCAGCCCTTACAGGACACTAAATGGAGACGAAGCAGATTATTTCTTTGTTCCGGTTCTTGATTCTTGTATTATAACTCGGGCTGATGATGCTCCTCACTTGAGCATGAAGGTAAAATGTGCCACTTTTACGTTTTTGATTGCATGTGGAGGTTGCATGCCCCCATACCTGCAGATTCCTTTTTTGGGTGCGAGTTTGAATTTCTTTAACTGCAAACAATAAAATTATGCTTTTGTGTCATTTCAATTCTAATGTTTCCGTTGAAATTCAGGATCACCATGGATTGAGAAGTTCCTTTACTCTGGAGTTCTATAAGAAGGCATATGATCACATTATGTTGCAATATCCTTATTGGAATCAGTCACTGGGAAGAGATCACATATGGGTATGATGTCACCGCTGACTTAAAATTCCAAATATTGTTCATGAGGAACTGCAGAGATATTTTTGTATCATGTCGTAAAATTGTCTATCCTTCAAGGCTAAAGATGCTCTCTTTGTGTCTGGAGGCAGTTCTTTTCGTGGGATGAAGGTGCTTGCTATGCCCCAAAGGAAATATGGAACAGTATGATGTTAGTCCACTGGGGCAACACAAATTCAAAACATAAAGGCTCAACAACAGCATACTGGGCCGATAACTGGAATACAATTTCTTCTGAAAGAAGAGGAAATCACACATGCTTTGATCCAGAGAAAGACATTGTTCTTCCTGCTTGGAAAACTCCAGATGTACATTCTCTAAATGGCAGACTGTGGGCTAGGTGCATATTCTTATTGTTTCTAATTCAAGTTTCATTAGTTTAGTCTTGTTTACTCTTATCTATTACTATCATATTCATGATGGCGTGCAGGCCTCGTGAGCAAAGGAAAACACTATTCTATTTTAATGGAAATTTAGGACCTGCGTATGAACATGGAAGGCCTGAAGCTACGTAAGTCAATCCACAGCTTAACACTGTGATAAAGGCACAGAGCTATCAATAAAATAAATTCTTTTCGTATCACTGTATCTAATAAACATGATGCTTTTGGAGGGAGCATGGCGTATCAGGAAATAAGTACTAGTTTTCAGAAAAGCCCTTTGATGCATGGTAGTTATATTTGATTGGAACTATGGTGTGGTATATACAGGTATAGCATGGGCATAAGGCAAAAAGTGGCTGAGGAGTTTGGATCCAGCCCTAACAAGGAAGGAAAGCTGGGGAAGCAGCATGCAGAAGATGTGGTCGTAACACCAGTACGCGCAAATGATTATCATGAAGAATTGGCGAATTCCATCTTCTGTGGGGTTATGCCTGGAGATGGGTGGAGTGGTCGAATGGAAGATGGTATACTGCAAGGGTGCATCCCTGTTCTTATTCAGGTATTACTTTTAGTCCTTTTGTTAATCTATGAGATCAATGAAACTGTTTACACCATCAAATCAGCTAAATTATTAATCGTTACTCAACTTATGGCTTGTAAAAGCATTTTGTTGTTTGTGGCTATGAATATTTCAACATTTGTGTTTTGTACATATATAACACTTGAGAATTAGGAGTTTCTTGAAAGTTGGAACCAAGGCTATATTTCTGGAGCTTAATCATACTCCATTTCTTCAAGGTTGAATTTATTTTTCCCGTTTGCAGGACGGAATCTACTTACCATATGAGAATGTTCTCAACTATGACAGCTTCGGTGTTCGAATTCGTGAGGATGATATTCCAAATTTGATACACATTCTGAGGGTATTTGCTTACTGCTTTATGTAGTTCTAATTAAGTCAGGGATGCCATATAAGATTGCTCGTCTTGCACGTTGATCCACAAAACTCGATTGATTGTGAATTTTACTGCTCCTAGAGTATCAACGAGACTGAAGTAGAATTCAAACTAGCAAATGTGAAGAAGATCTGGCAGAGATTCTTGTATCGTAATTCAATCATGCTAGAAGCCAAGAGGCAAAACGCTACCATTGGCCTTGTTGAGGATTGGGCTAGAAAATTCTCAGAACTTAAAGAAGACGATGCTTTCGCCACTCTTGTGCAGGTACTTTTGATCCTTTAGTAGTAAGTGGAAATAATTGCAACTAGAGGATGCCTGTGGAAATGGCCACCTCCCCAATCCTAGCGATGCTCTCTTGCCATCACGAATTTTTGAGATGTTAGTACAGTAGGCAACCTTGACCTCGCCAATTCTAGCGATGTTCTCTTGCCATCACAAATTTTTGGGATGTTAGTGCAGTAGGCAGCCTTGACTGAATAAATACTGATAACGTACACCTTCCTGATTGATGGGCGTGTTGGGCTACATGTCACAATGTTATTTTCGAACTATTTTTGTCTAGAAACAGTTGAACCGAGTCTCAATCTTTGTGACCAGGTTCTACATTACAAGCTGCATAATGACCCTTGGAGGCGGCAGATTGCTCGCCCACAGAAAGACTATGGTCTGCCAAGGGAATGCTTGATAACAACATAACCTAGAGTCAAATACGGCAAACAACTAGGTTCAAGATCACGCGACTGCGTGGAGCATCACGGCTGAACTTATCTCTGCTCATCTCTTTTAACATCTCTGTTGAAGCCACAGCTCTACACTGCTTTATGAAAGCTTGCTACAGCTCATCATGCAGGCCAAACTGTAGGCAGAGGAGATCTTTTTTTCACAGCTTTGTTTTGCCATTTCTATATACCACGGGAGGCAAGTTGCTTTTTACTTGTTGAGGAACTGCGTTTGAAGGATAGGAGCCTTTATGATTCATTTGCTTGATATGTATACCGATGACTCTTAGATACCAACAGGAAAAAGATTACATATATGCATATATTATAGTGATTGGAAATAAAAGGTGCATTGGAAGGGTATAAATTCCTTGCCGTTCCAGCTATTGAAAAGATATAGATAAAGAGAAGAAACTATAGTGTAACATGCATATTCTTCAAGTTTCATGCACCCCATTCTTAGGATGCAATGGCTCTTTTTTGCCCCATCTTTGAGTCGAGTATGGAGTAAAAACACCAATATCAGATGAAAAATTATCACAAAGTATTATTTTTTTTAACAAAGTTAAAACTTTGCTCAAGTTTTTTTTTTTTTACTTAATATTTTTGACTAAATTTTTTTGGTCTTCTTTCTTGACCAACTTTCATACAATTTTAAAATAAGTAGATTCCAAGCATGCTATAGTTTAAAATCACATGTTTATTTTATTTTATTTTTAATATTCACGCTTAAAAACACCCATTTTTCACCCATTATAAAAATTGATATCTAAACATAGTGTGACCCTTATCTTACATCAATCCAAAAAAATTTTAGGAATCAATTTATAAATTGGTCAATATTTCTTTTTAATAACTAATTCTTTCAATGATAGATTGCAGTCTATGACATTAGTAGTATCAAAATGAGTCCCTTATCCATGTTTAGCAGGAAGACTTAGAAGATGAGTTTGCACACATAAAACAACGAACGTGTATGCCTTGCAAGATGGTTCGTGGTCAGTTGGGCTGGTTCGTGGTCAGTTGGGCCCGCTCTACGCATAATGTAAGCATGGAAAATCTTTGGGTCAATCTTTTTATTTAATAATCAATTTTTTAAGGGTTGAATAAGAATTTGTCACATGATATGTTCTTTCTGGTGACTGGCGCAGCCCTTTCTCAAGTATCAAAATGGCCCAAATTTTCAATCTAAATAAGTGAATTATTTCGAACATCGTTTGTTACAAACACAAAACTAGTGCACAATTTGATATACCAATCAATCATGTTAAAATCAAAATTTTAGTATATATCAAATATTAAATTAAATTTTTGATTCGATATTTAATACATTATTTTTAAAAAATTCAATTTTCAGTTTGTTATTAGTATTTTAGTTCAGTATATTCTACTGAATTAGATATCATTTTATTTTATTTTTTAATATACTTTTTAATTTTTTAAATATATATATTTAAATTATTAGTGATAAAAAATTTAATTCATATATTTTTTATTTTGTTTTACAAAAATTTAATTTATTGAAAATCGCATCAAAGTTAATAAGAAGAATTTAATACATATCAAATCGTGTCGAAAATTCAGTTTAGTGTTTAGGGTTCGGCACGGGAGTTTAGATTGCAATCCTAGTAAAAAGTGAAATCTGAAAAACGCGATTTCTGGTTGTCGTTTATCCGGTCGCTGCGAGAACTAGTGACCCGCAGTGGGTGGAAGAGAGAGGATCGACTGCGGCAATGGAGGAAGAGACAAAGGAAAAGCATAGAAGTTACCGTCGAACAGCTCGTCTCAACGATGGCCGCTCTCGTCGACACGGAAAAGGTATTGACATCAACTAATTTTGGCTCTTTCTATCTACATGTGTACGTGTATGCTCGGGTTCCTCTGTGTGTTTTGATTGTAATGGTGCAAGTTCCCCTTTTGTTTTATTGAATATTTTCATCTAATAATCGAACCATTGCCCACGCGAGTGTAAATGTACGTGAAGGATCTGGCAGTTTATCCGTTCACATTGCTTAACCTTTTCCAATTCCTTCGGTGGATGGAAAATATCTTTGTTGAAATGCTGAGTAAAATGTGTTTGAAAACTAATGTAACTGTTTGGAAGAATTTTTCTTTTTGGTTTTCTTTATTATTAGCACTAATGTAGACATGGCTTTTTAGGAAGTTTAAATATCACTCTCATAAGCTTTCAAAGAAAGAGGTAAGCCAAGTTGTAAATTATTGTTAAAATGATCAAAATTCCTAATTGAAATAAAAATTCTAATATGGAAACTGACCTTTCTTGAGGTTGGCTTTTTAAGTGATCGTAGAAGATGGAATGATTCAGTGAAATGAGCGAGAAGACAATTTTGCATAAGTTGTGGCACTGAAACAGTTAGTGGTAACAGTTTGTTGAAGCTTGTATTCGAGTAATTTGAAGAACGTGGTGAATATTTGCAAGCTTTAGAGTATGCTGAGGAGTAAATCAGAAATTTTTCTGCAGTCCTTTGTGAACTATAAGTATCTTGTCAAGGATGTGGATGCTTCTGCCATGAATAGATCCTATGCTTTGAAGCTTGCATAATTTGTGCAAGCCTCACCTGGCTGAGGTAGCATTCTATCTCATTTGTTACGAAACAACTGAATCATTTATTTACTTGGTAATTTGTATTTCAAGGGACAGTTATATCTTTTTTTTCGCCCTTAGTAATCCATATTTCAATGGGATAGCTGTATCTTATTTTTTACTTTTTATTTTTCATATAATAGCCTGTTGTATAAATTGGCTACAATGCTTGCATGTGAGTTTCTCTTCATGTCTGAACATAGGTATACAAGTCGATTTGCTATCTATGAAGTAAATATCACTTTAAGTTCTGTCTTCCAGATATGCTTGAATCAGGAAAGCTAAACATGAACATGTCAGACTGTTGTTTGGTAGTGTTTTTGATGTCCTCAGTAGAATGTTGGTAGAAAGGAACTGAAACACCCAGAAGGAGAGAGGGTCTGCTCCATTGTAGTTTGAGTTATTATTACTAATCCTAGCCATAGTCGGCCTATGCTCTAATGGAGGCCTATCTTTGAAATGACCGGCTTGTGTTGTAATGTGTCTAATTCATACATCTGTAGCTAAGCCTCATAGCTCACAACCAGGGTCTTCATTTGGGGGGCTTTTTTACGCATAAGTGAAATGCATCTACCAAACATGGACGTCTGTAGTCTATATACAAGGGATTTATTTTTTTATATTTCTATGTTATTAACCCCTGTGATTACAAAAATTTCCCAACTCCGTTCAGAAGTTCCAGATTGAGGGTGGAAAAATCAGCTCTTCAGTACTGTCGTGTGCATGGAGGGTACTGTCTTCTGATCCTGGACAAATATCTCCTCCATCTATTTCACTCAGTGTGTCCCAATTAAAATTATTTTCTGGGAAGCAGCCAATTCCAGCTTCTACATCTCCGCGTGATGATGATTCTATCCCTGCAAAACTCTTAGACATATCACTCCCAGAAGGTTGATCATGATCCTGTCTTTTCAGTACCCCCAGCTGCTCTAGGAACTCATTGAGGTCAATCTGAGGCTTCTCTTCAGAGGCAATCACTTTGTTTTCAGATGAAGATTCTGCATCTTTGTCCTTTGTTGCAGGGACTTCTACTTGGAGCTGCTGGCTACTGCATGGTATATTAATTTTGGGGTCAATGGATGATGAGCTAGACGAGGAATCCCGGCCAAGAACCCCTGTTTCCTTGAGTTCTTGCAGCCTTTGGTGAATCAGATGCACGCTAGGTTGGGCGGTCAGATTCAACAGACCGGTACTAGGGACCGTGGAGCCTGAGTTATTGGAAGGGAACCACTTGAACTTCTGTGATTTGTTCAGAGGGTTGAAGTTAGACCTCAAGTGAGGCAGATTGAGGTAAGCCTCAGGTCCATACAGTCTTCTAGCAGCTTCATCATATGCCATGGCAGCCTCTTCTGCAGTGGCAAAGGAACCAAGCCAGAGCCTAGTCCTCTTCTTGGGTTCTCTGATCTCTGCCACCCACTTGCCCCAAGTCCTCTGTCGCACACCGCGATACTCACACATGGAGTTTTGGGGTCCCCCTTTGCCTCTGGCAGGGCCTTTCTTCCAGGGCTTGAGGGGAGATTTTCTGCTGTTGTCCATGAAGGAAAAGGTGGTGTGCAGTGTGGAGTAGAAGCTGCGGGTTTGGTTTTGCTTGAGCAGGCTGTGAACATCGCGGGATATGTATAGAGCATGCAAGGCTAGTGTGGTTTAAATGTCTTCACGTTTGGAGAAAGCTTTCGAAGGCACATGTGACCGTTGAGCTCTCCTCTTGGCAGTGGTTAGTTACTACAAAGACGACTTACTATCAACTGTTCACTCTAGTGCAAGAAATCACATGTTTCTATATTTTCAATGGGATTTTTCTTTTTTTCCCATTATTTGTCCCCTTTGCTTTGTACCTTTTTAGATTATGTAAACTTTAAAATCTTAATAGTCCTGCGTTCAAATAAAAAAATGTCATATAACTCCTTCGTTCATGTGCCGGAGTCTCACAAAATGTCTAGTTTCAGAAAATTGCCTGTGTCTGTCACGATGAACTTGAACTGAACTAAGAATTGTCTCTTTACATCGTCAATCAAATCACCATCTCATCATCAATCCAATCCCCACTCATGTTACTTTTATTTTTCTTATCAATGAATAGATTTCTTTTTGGTTCTTGGAAAATTAATTCGATTGATGAGATTCAGTAAGAGATCCATGTTCAAATATTTGTTCTTAAAATGTATTGCGGGAGCTTTTAACTGAATTTCGGCGAGTCGTCTGAGCCTGCCTGGAGAGTTTCACAATATGTTTTATGACTGACTGGCTGAAGAATCCAAGGTTTCCCATTGCTGAAATCTGAAGATTTGAAACATTAAATGCATGAATATGGTGATTAGTTAAATGTGTTCACATTCCGGACATTTACTGAGAAGCTCCCTCGGATCCCTTGCAGTGAAATCCAGATACGTGTATGCAGAAATAAATGTAATGGTTGAATCGAGTGACTGGGAATATATATATATATATGTGTGTGTGTGTGTGTGAAGTTTGGACAGTAGTGTTTGAATATGGGAAATAATGGGACGCACCTCACACCCTCACAAGAGTTTTAATTTTTGGATCACGAGCCTATTTTCACATGTTGCACAGAGAGTTCACGACCTGCTGCTGCTGCTGCCTCATTCCCACGTATCACCTTTATCCCATGCATGCAACGTCTACGTATGCGTACGTTTCTCTCTCTGTCTCGTGGAGCACGTCTCAACCACACGTAGATGAGAACTGCACTGTTATACCATAAACTATACGTGTACACACACACACACACACACACATGTGATGGTAGTAACAGTTGCTTCGTATTCGAGTAAATTCAGTTGGATTTCAACTTGTGTCAGTCGGAGAGGTGTTCCAGCCAACTGGCGAGTTATTTTACACTATGTTCGGTAATGACATTTTGCAGGGCAAAGAAAACGAAAGGGGAAAATCAAATAAAAATACTAGAAATTCAGAATTTCATATTTTGTTGGTTGAATGGTTTTCATAGTGGAAGGAAAGATTTTTAGAAATACGTTCCTAGAAAATACAAATGTTTGGGTTTTTTTGATTGTTTTAACGAAGTAATACGAAAGTGAATGGGAAAAAAAAAAAAAAAAACCGACGAATTAACTTTTCTTTATTTTCACCACCATTTTGTATGAAAAATGAATTTTAGTCTTTTAAACTCCATTTTCTTTCAAATCTCCTTTTCTCGACACTTTCTTTATCAATTAAATAATTAAAATTATTTTTTTCTAATATTTTTTATTTGCTTCGTACGTAAATCCTTGATTCAAACATAGTGTTCATGTCAGATGCGACTTGAACTTGTCTCTTATTTGAGTTTAATTAATTAATAATTAGTCCTTTGCTAACCATGTTGTGTTTCTTTGGAAAATGGATATATGTAGTTAGTTGCTAATTATTTGCTAGCCACTAGGCTGTAGTACCATACGCAACGAAAAAAAGAACACTTGAGGTTATTTTAATAAGCTTTTTTATGATAATATCTACGCACAAGAAGTTCTTTCAATCAATCCCAATTTTGTATATAACATATTGAAGATGATGTATTCTTAAATTTTGTATTATTAGAATAATT
The DNA here is from genome assembly GCA_019155195.1 of Avicennia marina. NCBI lineage: Eukaryota > Viridiplantae > Streptophyta > Magnoliopsida > Lamiales > Acanthaceae > Avicennia > Avicennia marina. The sequence goes on from CM032758.1 coordinate 680,470, forward strand.
ATTATGTTATGGATGTTAAGATTATGTTTGGATGCAAATTCATATCTTTTGAAATTAATTCTTCTAAATACACTAAATATCAAAATAATACTTTTTATTTCTTCCTTCTTTTTTCAGTTTTCACACTATTCTTAAATTATCATATCAAACTTTTTACCTTCAAATTTTGAATACAAACAACATAAATGGTCTTCAAGTTTTGTTAATACAATTAATAATCACCAAGGCTATGTTTGGAAGCCTATTTTAAATCATCGTACAATCTATCAAACTTTTGACTATTAAACATATCACTCAATAAAATTTTTATTTAAATTTAAATTCAAATTTTTTTTTTCTCTATGTATAATTAACTAATTATTTTTTAATCATTACACTTATTTTCAATCATGCTAATACCTATATATAAATACACACACACACACACACACATCTACTCACGTTTATATATTTATATCCTATAAATTAATTATTATTTTTATATATAGTCAAATCATTATATAATTCTTACACATATACCTCTATTCCCTGTTTGGTAGTAGTTGTAATAAGAACTATCAATCAACTTGTCCCACATTCCATATTGGAATATAGAATGCAAATCGCATAGGCAAACAAGCAGCTCACATTACATCAGGCCCACCTGCCTACCTAAATTGTTTTGCTCAGATTCAAAATTATAGATTCTTTAATTATTACAGTTTTTAATTCATTACTTTTTACTTTTATATTTACATAATTTTTGATAAAAATATATTAAAAAAGACATTTTAAAAACAAAACAAGCATATCCCATATTTATTTTTACGTTTAATGCACTAATTTATATGTTTTTTCAATAAAATAAATATTATCCCAAAAGTAAAAAATTAATTATTATATTTTTATCTATTTATATGCATTTAGAGATCTATATTTATATGTAACAGATGATTGTGTAACATGTATAATTGATACTACCAAACGTTGTGTAATTTTTATCAACATCAATATATATATATATATATATATATTCACACACATATATATATTTGTATTCATAGATAAACACTTATTATAGCATATATAATGAGATAACAATATATTGTACATAATATATGAAACAAATTTAATGCTTTAATATTTATAGTAAAATATATATTCTTGTAAATTTTTAATTTAACTTTGTGTTGATATTCATTGCATGAAAAGTAAATATGTAAATTGATATAATAATATTAATTGTTTTTACACAAAATACACTAAGCATTCGTAACGTAATACATCTATAACCTATTGTATTATATCGATTTGTTGAATATATCAATATGTACTCTATTTGATAATATTGATGTAATTACTAAAGATTAATTTTTAATATTACGTTAGATTATGTATTGTTGCTTACTTACGTGTGTGAATATATGCATGCGTGCATGTATTGATTCGTGTATATAAATAAATATATTACGTATTTAGTACTTACTCTGTTATAAATAAAATGAGATTTATACATATTTTGGTAATATATAAGTATATATTTAATTTATGTATACTTATGTCATTTATATGTATTTATAATTTTGCATGTAATATTTTAAATATGTAATTAGTTTAATAACACACAAACACACACATATTGGCTATATATATGCACTATGTATCGTGGACATAGACTACGTTTATTACATAATATTAAATTACTATAATGCCTTTGTTTTCTTTTATTTTTTTCTTTTCTCTCTCTGTCTATGTATATATATATATATATGTATAAACTTATATTCTTCTCCTTAATTTTCAGTTTTCCTCAAGATTGACTGATTGTATATTTTAAGTCTTCTTTCTCAAATCTAATTACATTTATTTATTTTTCTAGTTTTTCTTATTTCATAGATAATATAAATTTACATTTACAAATATTACTAATTTATTTATATAATCATATTTACCTATCAAATATGCCTTTATTTACTAGAAGTTTTGGTAAAAAAAAAAAACGAAATTGTATGTATAAAATTGTTGTCACTATTTGAAAACTCCAATAAACATAATATATATTAGTAAAACTCATACACTATATGCATATTCACTCAGAAAGATTATTTCCTAGATGAAATTGCATGAATAAAAATGTTTTATATCAAATGGTATAATTTAACTGTATTATTTTGTTTTAAATTTACATCAAACTGAAAAAGATATATTTCATAATTAATAAAATATGCACATTATTTGTAATAATATAAATAAGAATATATAAAATAAAAATATACGAAAAAACACACAAAAAAATGGGAGAAAAAGAAGCAAAATGAATGATACAGGAAAATATAAAAAAATTAAATAAGTTAAAAGATGGTTAAATATAAAAATTAAAATGATAATTAAAGATAATCTTGTAATTATATTGAAAGACCAAAAAGCACTTGTTATTCATGTCTTGTTATTAATATTAGGGTAAATGGCACTTTACTCATCAGAATTTTATTAGTTTGGCACATTGGCTAATAGCACTTTACCTCCTAAATGTAATATAATTGGGGCAGTCTATCTCCCAAATGAATTTATAAATAAAATTTACAATAAAAAACTGCCACATAATTAATTTCATAATATTTTCAGTATACTTTAATCTTTTTTTAGTTTTTCTTTTGAAAACTTGATATTTTCATCATTCTATTATTATTTTATTTACACAATTGATTTTTGAGACACCAATTAATATTGTTTTACATTAAAAACATAATCTATTGTATGTTTAATCATCTACCATGCTAGACAAATATTATGAAAATTTGTTAATCCATTTTAGTGAAATTAGTAAAAATATAAAATACATCAAATGAAAATATAGTTGAAACGTAAGTTCAATTGGACATTGAAGTGGTATAGTTATTATAAATTTAACAAAAAACTATATATTCGTAAGAATATTTTTGTCAATATCTTTATTTCACAACTTTAAATTTTAAATTTCCTCTTTATTTGTATATATATTGAATTTTTTCATATGTGTCATCCACAACCAATTATTTTATTTTCACACTAAAATTAATATTATTGACCATCAAAATATAATTTTATGATACATATTGATGATTGATACCAACAAAAGTAATTTTTTGCAATAAAAAAAGTGAAAAAAAGAGATGAAAATGACAAAATATAATGGGTTTTTAGTAAAATTTTAATTCAAAATAATGCTAAGAGGTAAAGTATTACAACTAACATAAGTTTAGAGATAAATTGCTATTGTTTTACTTTTAGGAGATGATATACCAAATTAATAAAATTGAAGTGCCTTCCACCCTTTATATTATAAACTAGATTATAAATCAAAAGAATGAATTAGATGGAGTTATTTTGGTGAATACATTTTTTCTAACCAAAAAGTACTTTGTATTCTTGATATATAGTAATAATCTTAATATGTAACCAATAATTTTGTTATACTCTATGTGCGTGTTTAAATTGATATAATATAAGCATAAAAATAAGAGCTTAATTTATTTTATTTATAATATTGATTAGTTTATTTAAATATTTATTTTATACTCATGTTAAAAATATTATAACTGAAAAAAGAATAAAAAGGACAAATTATGATAATAACAGTAGTAATAATAATAATAAGAGATTATTTTGTTATTATCAAATTGAATAAAGATATAATTGTAAACTTACTTAATGTATCCATGTTCAAATTAAACTCTTAGTAACATAAATATATAACATAATGTAAATTAAGTTGCAAAGGGGTATATATGTAATTTTATCAAGTGTAACAAAAAAGAAGCCTAAAATTTGATAGTATACTAGTAAAATTGGCACATACTATACATGTGCAAGATTATTAACAAATTATAAAATTATTATATATTATTTAATAAAAATAATATTATTTAAAATAAAAGGTATAAATAATATTTGGAATAGGAAATGAAAAAGATAAAAAAGAAATTGAAAAGTGAGTTAATTTAAACGAAAACACGAATATAAAAATATATTAAAAAATAGAGAAATAGGTGACGAAAAAAACAGTAAGGATACAAGTCAAAACTCCCGTTAACAAAAGTAGATTTAAACGCCGTGTTTGGTCGGATATCACAGTGCGAAGTCAAGCAATTCCTTCGTTCTCCAATCCATTTCAGTGAGACTCAGCTCGGATATCCATACACTGTTCTGGGAATTCCTTTGGAATTAATCCCTCGTTTCTTCCCCAACAGGGGAATATCTTTTTACTCACTGTTCGACTATTTGAAGCCGCTTGTCGCTGTTGAAGGGTTTCTCTGCGCTGCCGGATTCCTTGGATTCTCAGAAGAAGTCAACTGGGGAAAGTCGTGGGGATGCTTTACTGCCTCGCCCCCATTCTGAAGATCCATCTTTCAGGGTTTTAGAAGCCCAATTCTTTTACCTGGTCAATCATTTCTTATTGTTGTCCAAGAATTTAGGGGTTTTTCTCGTTGAATTTAACTGTGTAGAATTAGTGGGAAAAATCTTATTGATATGGCGGCTTCTTACAGAAAAGCCCGAGTGAAAGCTGTGGCTTTTCGCCGCGTAGCTTTGATGGTTGTGTTAGGAGTTATTTTGTTGGCTGTGCTATTGGGGACAGATGCAATTGTAGGCTCGGTATCCAGGCATCCATTTGAGACTGATGAAAGGCCTAATGAAAGGCTTGAACTAATACGTGACACTAACTGCACTTTGGATTTCAAGAATTTGAAGCTTCCTAGACAGAATGAGCTTTCAGTTTTGCTAGACAAGCGTAATCACATGCCGCCAAGTAACTTAGATTTATACCCCAAGCTAGCAAATGATCATATAGTGATTGTGTTGTATGTTCACAACCGGCCCCAATATCTTCGTGTCGTAGTCGATAGCCTTTCGCTCGTCGCAGGGATTAGCGAGACACTGCTCATCGTTAGCCACGATGGTTACTTTGAGGAGATGAATAAGATAGTAGAGAGTATCAAGTTCTGCCAAGTGAAACAGATTTTTGCGCCTTATTCCCCCCATGTCTTCCCCGATAGCTTTCCTGGCGTTTCGCCATTAGACTGTAAGGATCGAGATGATCCTGCAAAGATGAAATGTACAGGAACCCCGGATCAGTATGGGAACCACCGATCGCCAAAGATTGTGTCGTTGAAGCATCATTGGTGGTGGATGATGAATACGGTGTGGGATGGTTTAGGGGAGACGAGGCAGCACTCTGGCCACATTCTTTTCATAGAAGAGGACCACTTAATTTACCCTAACGCGTATCGCAACCTGCAGCTACTTACGCAGTTGAAGCCCATAAAATGTCCACAGTGCTATGCTGCGAACCTGGCGCCATCTAATGTACTGTCAAGGGGGGAGCGGTGGGAGGTTCTGATAGCAGAGAAGATGGGAAACGTGGGTTATACATTCAATCGTACGGTATGGAAAAAGATACATAGGAAGGCGAGAGAATTTTGTTTGTTTGATGATTACAACTGGGACGTAACAATGTGGTCCGCGGTTTATCCTTCCTTTGGGGAACCTGTTTACTCGCTACGGGGGCCTAGAACCAGTGCCGTTCACTTTGGGAAATGCGGTTTGCATCAAGGTCAGGGTGCGAAGGCAGCATGTGTCGACAATGGTGTTCTGAATTTTGAAGTGGAAAGCGACGACAGAGTTCCTAATATTAACTTGGATTGGGGGGTACACGTAAAGGAACAAGAAGGTTACAAGGCCGGCTTTAAGGGTTGGGGAGGCTGGGGAGATACAAGAGACCGTCAACTATGTCTGGATTTTGCCAACATGTATGGCACTCCAGAGGCCGGGAGGTGTGACTGACAGGCGGTTCACTTTGAAACAGACTGAGGTGTGACCCTGAAGAGAATGCCAAATTGCTAGTCAGAATGAGGTATGTATGGCCTCGCCCATAAATTTAGCCGGTAAGGATTCCTTACCATAGACATATATAGCCCTTGACAATTTTCATGCATGTTATGCATTATGCATTCGAGAAGAATTTGTTGTTCTTTCAAGCATAAGCTTGATGAAGAGACCAACATTTTACTTTTCTGGTGATTGCTAGTTTTAATCAGATTTGTTCTCAGAAGGGGACCTTAACTTTCCTACATCTTGTATTTGAAAAGCTTTGCAACTGTTGGTACTGTTGACAACCTGAGCAGAATTTGATAAGGCCAGAACTATTTCCATACTAGAAACTTAAGCCCTACTTGGTTTCATGCAAAACATAATTGTAAATTTAAAGCCTTATGATATTGGGGGCCATTTTATTTCTTTTATTCAATGTACCACACAACTGCAAGTGGGGGGATCTTAGCATGCACAAGGTGATGAAGTAGAATTCTATGACTTTTGTCCGACTTGTTTGAACAAGATGTAGTGATTCTTATCTGTTGTTGTCTTACAGACTCAAATCAAATTCTCTGAGTTTATCTGATGCGGTGTATGTGTGGTGATGTTATTCAGCACAGGCAATAATAGACAATGCTATGCACTTTGATTAGTTAAGACATGATTGCTGCTTCTGGATGGAAAAATCTAAATCAAACTGCAGTCCCCAACTCATCTTCTGGTTATAGTTAGTAGCACAATAACCACCTTATAAACTTAACTGGTGACTCTTGATACCTTGAATTCCTAAATATGTCCTCAACTCATCTTCAGTTCTCAATGATTAGTTGTTCCTTTATCAAGTGACTTGGCAACTTCCATTTATCTATTATCATATCTAGTCTGTGCTATAAAAATGCTTATGTAAATCTACCATGCCTTGTGGTGGTGCAGGCAATCATATTAAGATCATGTCTATTATTCATTTGAATCTCCAACAATAATTTAATCACCATATATGGTGAAAGTCTATTATTAGTTAGTAGTAAAAGAAAGGTATAACGTTAAAATGGTGTCATTTTATGGCTGGTTTTAGTTTATTTATGTTGGTATGCGCTAGTGAAATTTACAATATATCAACTTCTGCATTTTATCAAATATATTGAACAAAGAGAGTAAAATTAGAAAACAAAATTGTATTACCATCACTTGAGGATGCAAAATAATATCAAACAATATAGTTGAAGGGACAAGCAGAAATTTACACATAATATTTGATTTATTATGAAAATAATGTAAGGTGTAACATAAAACAAGAAAAAAGTAAATACAAAGAAATAATATGTCTGCGCGTATGAGTGTTGTATGAGTGTTGAGTATTATTGGGCATAAAAATGTAGGCAATGTGTGTTTTTATTTTTGAGTGTATGTTTTTACGTATATATTTCTTGAGAATCATGTAAAAATAGGTGGGAGTTAGAGAAAAAATTTTAAAAATATAATAATTGTAGGGTATGTCTTTTGAAGAAAAAATGAAAACAAATATAATTGTAGAGTTTTTTCACTGTTTGTCTTAAATTTTTATTATGTCTTAAAAAGTATTTTCATTTTGAAATCATTTATCAAATTAACTCAATTTTGTGGGAGGAGGTCACAGAATTGCTCATCCCATCGAATTAACTCAATTTCGTGATTTGAATTCACCGAAATGGTATTCCATGATAATAATATCATGGAAATGTTCTTCTATTCTTTGTTTGTCTGTGTGTGTTGATATAGTTTGTAAACATGAATCAAATGATATGGTTTGTAAACTGTAAACCTAATTATTAGGTTACTTAAAAACAAAGAATAGTGTTAAATCATATTTACATAAATGTATTAAATAAAAAATATATAAATAAACATAACAAAAAACAAACATGACAAAGGGCAAAATGCATTTATATCATACATTGGATAAATATACAAAAAAATAACAAAATTACTTGCATATGAAAATTCTTTTTGATTATAGGATGATTAATTTTATTTTTCTCAACAATTTTAATTTATATATTAAACATTCAAATCATAAAAACTAAAGTTTGTCAATTTATTATTTACAGTTATTATGCTTTAGTGAAATGACTAACAAAAAAAATTATGTAATAATTTTAACTAAATTTATTCAACATAAGCATTCATGTATTGATGATAAATTATGTTTATTCGTATATTTTTTATTACATAATAAATTATACTTATTTGTTTATTTCAACAAAAACACAAACAAACAAGGAATAGGTGAAAGGGACAGCATTGCACTATTTCTGTAAACTCAAATCCGCAATTTCGTGTGGCGAGATCACGAATTATAATTCACTGATTTCATTCTATAGAATTGTAATAGTTTGACAAATAGTTTCAAAACGAGAATATTTTAAAAAATGAAATAAAAATTTAGAATAAACAATGAAAAAACCCTTGACCTTAAGTCCCCACCGGGTTGAAATTATATTGAAGGACACGAAACTTTTTGATAAAACAGTAAACCATCGGAAACAGAGAAACCTACTTATTCCATGGCATGGCATGACTTCCACCTCCACCATGCTCGACGATATTCCCCAGAGAAGCCCAAACTCAATGACCAGAGCAACTCCTATTTCTCTTGCTTCCACAGGCGCCGCTGCAGCCCCAAAAGTAGCTGCCGTGCTAGCAACGGCAACAGTCACTGCCACATCATTCGTCTTGTCTGCCGGCGCCATCGAGGCAGCAGCGCCACGAGAGCCGGAGGAAACCCTGTCCAACATCTTACGATTGTTATCAAGTGTGTGCGCTCCTGAACAGCAGGACTGCAAGAGAAGTATAAAATCCAACGGCCCAAGTCGAGAAAAGCTAAGAGCTGCACCAGTAAATGCGCGGCCACTTGCACTCAGGGTGGCTTTGGTTCTAAGGTGAAGGCCCTTTCAGTCTCAGAACGTAACAATATGATCCGAGAGAAGCACCCATTCCATTTACTATTGGTAAAGATCTCCAAGAATGTGCCAACCCCTTGAATTGATGAATGAGATTACTGTCAAGTAGATGCTCTAATATGGTTAGCCATGTTTAATTCATTCGTGACTTTCAGATTTTGTTACCCTATGCTCTGATGATCATTTGCCTTATACTAGGAGAATAGAGACCACATTGTCACAACCTTGTTATTAAAACAAGTTTAGCCATGTGGCACTTAGATCCTTTACCGTTCCAAAGGTTGGGTAAGTCAGTCTCTCCGTGTAAGTGTGTGAAGAATGTATCAAACAACTTAGGAAGATGACAAAGATCAAACGCAAGATTATGGGCAAGGAAAGAATGCTTCTATTACTAGAATGCTTCGCTACAACTCTTGAACTTGATTCTTTAATGACTACAAATGAAGATTCAACCTCTATTTATACAAGTACATCTTCTTAATAGACGGTGGAGATTATTTTGATTCAACGATTACTATTGACTTTTTAGAATATTTTACTAACTTTTACACTACTAGAATAATTTAATACATGTTCAAAAGGTTTCGGGAGAATTCTCTACACTACTCATGCTCCTACCATAACTCTCTAGAAAATTCTCTTAATCTACTATATATACAAGTACAAAATGTGCTACAAAAACTTTTGTGAACCTCCAAATTCTATGAAACATACAAAACTGTACCCATGAGTACTTGAAGTTTTAGGGGGGTGACAATGTGGATCAGGAAATTCGTATGCTTCTCGTTTAGCTTTGGAAGTTATGGAACTATATTTGTGCTGTTGCTTGTGTTAAAATTTACCGAGCTGTAAGCTTTTCTAAAGATGGCCGTCACTGTACATCTTTCTTCTCATCTACCAATCTGAAACGTTGTTATTTGCCTACAGGCCTCCAGTTGTTTTCAAAGAAGGGTTCCGGAGCCGTAAGTACTGGTAAATTCTTCCTTTAATCATCATTGATCACAAGCAATATGATATGTAGATGAACATACATCCACTGGGAGCGTTTCTAAATTCTCTTTGCCAATTAAGAAGAAAGATTGACGATATTGTGCATTTTACATTTTGTCCCGTGTCAAGAATAGGGCATTTTTAATCCTTTCTTGGACAATCTTTATGCAGATACTGAAATCTAAGTATGTTGAGGTGTTGGATTATATGTATGCTCTATATCTATACACTGTACATTAAGTTACCAAGACTTTACGGTTAGGTAATGTAAATTACATAATTATCCCTATTTTGAATTCTTTTATTTCTCTATCATTTTTGTTCTTTTTTCTCTTTTAACTAACTATTTTAATTTATATTTTCTCTCAAATTTTTCTTATTTCGAAATCTTTTGGGCTATGTTTGGGAGAGGGGTTCTTGATTGGAATGACATTTGATAGGAATTGTATTAGAAAGAGTAATATATTTGAAAAGAATATTTTAATGAAACGAATACTATAATTTATAATCTCAATTTAAATTATGATAAAAATACTATTAAATAATATGATTAATAGTGCGAAGTTGGAGATAATACTTTGGAGTTGAAAGTTAATTTCCAAACATAACCTTGATGTTTGTTATATTTTACTATTATACATATTTTTTATAATTTTAATTTTTAAATAATTTTATTTTTATTAAAATACAATAATTTTATTGTTTATAAACAAATTTGCGCACACATAAAGTTTGCTACTTTTACTAGTTATCAAGTGTTTGACCACCATTTTGGTTACGTTGAGTAAAATCGCATATTTATCCTTTTAGTTATATAATGTAAAATTATATATTTACCGTTATTTTTAATTATTTGTTCTTTTATATCCTATATGATTCCCTTTGTTTTAATTTACCCTTATTTGTATTTTTCTTTCAAACTTTTCGCTTTCATTTTGGTTATGTAAATTAGAATCATTTATTTATCTTGTTAGTTGCACAACGTAAAATTATATATTTATTCTTATTTTTAATTCTTTCATCTTTTATACCCTCTATGATTCCTTTTCTTTTAATTTACCTTTATTTGTATTTTCCTTTCAAATTTTTCACTTTCAATTTCTTTCTTTCAAACTTTTCACTTTCAATTTCTTTTTATCTTTATTTATATCCTTATTTTAAATATTTTTTTGTATTTTAAATAATATTATTTCTATTATGTAAAATACAATTATTTTATAACTTATAAATAATTTTACACGTACATTGTGTATGCCAATTTCACTAATTTCCAACTATCAACTTCTGCCATCTCTCTCTCTCTCTCTCTCTCTATCTCCATCTCTACACTTTGGTCGAGTGCTCAGATATCTGTAACTTGATCGGAGATGCTGATGAACCCAGACTCATGCTTCATGTATATTTCTTTCCTCGTCCCTCTTATATACTTCCCAAATTTTTTCATAGGCATTATCAAGGTTCCCCCCCCCCCCCTCCTTTTTTTTTTTTTTTGTGGGGGGGGGTGGGGGGTGTCCATGTATATTCATGTTGAAGCCACTGTAGGATTTACTAAACCCCAAAATTCAAATGCTCCTCAACTAATTCAATTTGTTTAAATACAAAATTGTATATATGACATAATGATGGAGCCTCTGCAACATAGTGGTGTAATGTGTTGTAATTGTATTTTGGGGTGGGGGTTTGAGTAAATTCACATTTTATGATTTATTCAAAAATATATTTACATAAAATTTTGCATAAATAATATTTGGTATAACAATAGTTTATATCTTAAAACTCAAGTTTGTCACAACTTCAATCCTAAAATGATTTTCATTGTGTTCTTTCAAGATAATGAAGCTCGGGTTGAGTTAAATAGCAAGGTAAATATAATAAATTTAGCAGCTCACGTAATAAATATAATTTTAATATTAGAACGCACTAATAAAACAGTAGATAGGACTTAAATTATAGAGCTCAATAAATAAAATTTCTTAAATTTAAATAGAATCCAACGGCTGAACATTCATTTCACTTGTATATGTTCATTAGAATTACATAGTTACTGATGAAAGTATTTAATTAATGTATTTATATAGTAACGTAATTACTGTTTCTTTGGAATAAAATGTGTAGAATGTGAGTTGTGTGGAAAATTCAAGTCAGGCAATAATGCATCTCCGAAAAAAAGAACGGCAACTGGGTAAGCGACAGAAAGATTGCATCAGATCTCTGTCTTTTAACAAGTCAACTAATTACTGTTCTGCAGATCCAAACCAAACTCAAATTTCTGTACATTCCAATGTAGAGTCAAATTAAAATCAAAAGTTGAAAGCATCCAAAGCACGTCAAAGGAAAATCTGCACACCACGCTCTACCGTTTTCTATTTGTTTTCCTTCCACATATAGAAATTCTAAAATTACAAAAGAAAAAGGGAAAACAAGTAACAACGCAAATTTTCTAATGGTTTGTTAACAAATAAAATAGCTGTTTCCAGAACATTCAAAATCTACCTTCAGGAAGCAGCGCGGCGAGGGGAGAGGAAGAGGGAAATGGCGAAGCGAAGGCGCGTGCAGACGTACGAAACTGCGCCGCCGAGGAGAAGCTCCATTGTCTCAACGAGAGTATTGAAGCTACGCATCGGCGGAATGCAGAGAATAAGTGGCGCCGCCGAGAACGCCACCGTGAGCAACAGCGGCAGCATCGGGACCGTGTACGGCGGAGTATAAGAGGAGTGGCAGCAGAGATTGGCGGAGGTACATATATTAGCGCGGCGTTCGGGGGTTAATGAAAATTGCGAGTGGCTGCATTAGATTATTCTAGCAGACAGCGCGTAAAACGACAAATTGGAGCCTGCGAGGAATTTTATTTTTGTTTTCTTTCAAGGGCAACCATTGCTCATTGTTTATTATATCTAGTCCGAAGGGAGCACTCGAAATGTCAGATTTGCTCCTCCACCCGGAACAGCGACTTTTCCCCCAAAGTCATTATTCATGCAATTATTAACAATAAGTACCGTATTTTCATTATGCACCGCATTAGAAGCGAATAATTACATCTAATTATCATATAAAAACTCAATATTATGTGGGGCTAATTAATTATTAGGATTCCCAAACCTAATGGCTATGTTTGGTACCCATTTTCCAACCTTCAACATTCCATGAAATACCGTACTACAGAACATATTATTTAAAAAATCTTTTAACCAAATTTAAGTACAAAATTTTCCTCTTTAATATAATTAATTAATTATTACTCAATTATTCTACTTATTTACAATCAAATCAATATTTATATATATAAACACATACACTCACATTTATATATATATATATATATATATATATATTTAAAAAATATATTAAAAATAAATTATTATTCTTATATACTATCACATCATCCAATTATTATTATATATTTTAAAAATTTAAAATATCAAAATCACAATATCTAAAATATTATTAATCCAACACAACTCACACGGAACCTCATCTTTCACCAAAACCCCTCTCCCAAATATACCTAACATATATATTCTAATACATGATCCAAGGACTGATGAATAATCCACCCAAATAGGCCTAACCTTGCCTCAAAAGAATTCCCTTCATCATATCTAATTGAAATAAATAAGCGGATCAATTTGCCTTATAGAATGCATAAATAAAGTTACGTGTATGTCCGGGTAAGTGGTGCAAAAGAAAGCTACTGAGTGGTTAAACATGCAAGAAGTTGCTGGCAAATTTGCCTGACATCTGGGAAAGGATCAGTTGAAGATAGGCTTTGAAGTAATGTTCTAGCTTCTAGTAGCCCGGCGGATACTCTTTCCACCACCTCATCTTCACTTGCCATTAGACATGCCAGCAACTTGGCACCTGCCAGTTTCTCCTGTGCAACGACGAAAAGCTATATAAAGTGAATAGCAAGTTGTATGGTTCATCTTAAATTACTAGCAACCTGCCTAAGCCCAAAAGAAACCAACAATAAATGAAATTTTCAATTGGACATGTGAACAGATCTGTGTTCCTACACTTTCTGTTCTTTGGAGATTTATAGTTTGCAGAAAGTTGGTGAAACATCAACGCCAATAATAAATATTAAGGCCCTTATTTTGAGTGCTAGCTATGATCTAATAAATGCTTTGACCACAAATTAACGGCAAGTAGCTATTCAGCCACCCATGCAATAGAACTAGCTTGCTATCTGTTGCGTTTACGGAACAAGCTCAATCCACTTCAACTCGGTTTTTAAGTTCATGTTTAGATAGATCTATAGCCGATTGAAAATATACCTGCTGGGATCCTTCTTGAAGTGATTTCAAAGCAACATCGAGAAGGTCATTAGAGTATGGAAATATTGAAGACTTCAAGTGGTACGCCACTGCAAAGAGAACCTGGATGCATGCCGCCCTAATCTCTGGCTCTCCCACCACCTGATAACAGAAACAGGGTCACAAAGCAGAAAAAGACATCATTCTTTTTTATACCTCTGTGCCAGAACCTAAATGATAAAGAAAATTGCATACCCCAATAGAATGGATAACACGTGGAAGAATTTTCCTGACAAATGGTTTCTTTTCTTTGTCTGATATCTTCTGACATGCACTTATAAGGACATTAGCAATGCAAAGTCGAAATGATAGCCGGGCAGTTGCCTCAGTCATCCCATCACTTCCATCGGATTCAAAAGAAAAATCCTCATTGCCTGTCAATTGATTGATCACATATTCAAGTACAGAAACTCTGGATAGAGCTGCGCCTGCATTTATTCCACATATTTTTTTGGTTTCCAGAAGGAGCTATAAAGCAAATGAAAAACAGATAACTGGAAGCTACAATTTACAACATAAAATAATCTACAAGTCTAAACCTTTTGAGGACTCTGGGGCTTTTAGTTCCGTGCACAACATCAAAGCAAGACAGTCTATGCACCCATGCTGCGCTTTGGAAACTGGAGATAAATATTGCAGCAATCATGGGTCAGAGTGTGAAAAAAGAACTCTGCAGCATAGGGAAGTGATAACTTACTTTCATCTCTGTCCACTGATTTCCATGACAGTATTTTCTGTATAGTTTTCCTTATTCCTAAGATATCTGGATGCCTGTAAGTATCGTTGCCTCTAACCTAATTTGAGGGGGAAAAAGGGAAAAATTAGGAAATAGTAGATAACAAGCACGATTCTGCTAACTTGAATACTTGCAATAACATATTGAATTGGACGCTGTTGATGACATTACCATGAGAGATGTACACAAGGAAAACAAGCAAGCTTTAGCTTTGAATATATCCTTAGCATTAGCAGCAGATTCCAACACAGAGGACAGAATTGGAATGAGAACCTGAAAAATTACAAACCAATTGACACCACAATGATTAATAGAAAGGATGAGAGGATGCACAACTGAAGAATACCCAAATATGGTAACAAATTAGAACACTTCTAAGGTATTAATAAACCAAGTTACTCGATTCGAGCTCGATGAGACTTGATAATGTTTTTGGGTCTAATAGAAGACAAATTCAAATTTTAACAATTTTTTAAAATTCAATCTCATTGTTTGCTTCAAACTCCAAATTGAGCTCAAATTTTAAAAAATTAAGGCAAGTAAAAATTGAGTTATTATTGAGCCAAATGTAGGCATCTCCTTGTCTACACTGTTTCTTCAAAAAATGCACAAATTTCGATCACAAAACGAATATAATCATCATAGGACATCTAAGGCACTAACTATACATCCATTCATATGCTTTCATGTAAATTATCCATTAATCAAACATAACACTCAAATGAAGAAAAAGTCACCTGTGGACTGTCCCAAAAATCATATAAAATGGTATTGTTGTTGACTCAGCTGATGTTTGATTGTATGTTGGACCTCAATAAAGGAAAATAATGTATGCACATTTGACGCATCAGCAATAAGATGTTTAAGCCACAAGAATTTATGATATCAACATTCAACATATTATCTGGAAGATATCCACTCACATCTTATTTAAACAGCCAACAGGCCACAAGAACATAAGTATGATTATATTTTCATTAGCATGTTAATGTTGAAAGGAAGATCCAAACCTTCATGCTAACTTGAAAGCAAATCAGGTAACAGCAGATGATCAGATTTTTAAGAACTTGTCATACCTGGGGGTGAATTCTTCCACACAGCTCTGCAGCAAGTTTCCGAACATCTTCGAATTCAGAATTACTCAATGCCCTAATAAGATATTATAATAAAAATATATTAAGTTCTAATCCCAAACACCAAAAACTGAAAGTGTTCCATCAGGCAAACCTGTTGATCATCAAGGCAGCTATGCACTCTGCGTCCTTGATGCTGGCATGCCTGTCTGCTGAAGCAACGATATATTGTAATATAACAACTTTATTGGTGAAAATCAGAAAGTAAAAAAAGTTAAGCGAACCAAGGGATTAGCTTGATTTCTGATTGTCATATCCGGCCACATTAATAAAGGTTTCTGCATGTTCATTCCATATACAAAAATATATACAAGCACATTTCAATAAAAACTGGGGGTAAAGTGCTTGACATATGAACTGGATTAATGATCTGAAGTGTGTCCTAATTGTCATTCTGCATCTCCAGAGACATTAAAACACCAATCAGTTGAAGTATTAACAATAGGAGTTGAAACCAACAGTATAGAAGGTCAATAACCATCGGCCTTGAAGAACCAGGGATACCGAGTCATACTGAATGCAAATAACTAACTCACAAAAACAGTTTCACAGGCTTCACAATGAGCTGTAGCTGGAGATTTATAGATACATTCTTTTAGATTCATGCATAATCCATAAACTTCATTAGACATTCACTGAAATTATCCACTTGAAGGAGAATCTTGGACAAAACCAATAACTAAACAAAATTCAATATGCAAGGAGCATACCATGCACATCAGAGCTTCTTGGAAATTCACCATATACGAAAGGAGAATTGAGGTCATCGAAAACTCTTAAAGGAAGTAGTCTGATCACAAGTAATGGGCAAAGGCGACTAAAGAGAAGATGCTCATGGTTCGTGTTCTCACTGTTTGAATCTGTCTTTCCTTTCCATTTGGAAAAGCATTCATCATTACTGCTCGAGGCCAAAATAAATTAAAACTTTGAATATATTATATCAAGAAAACATATATATGTACAAGATATCCTACCATTGTCAAAAATGTAATGGTACTACTAATACATGATACCAAAATAATCAGAAACATGCATCCTTTGATCAGAGAAATATAAAATCCAATACGAGAAGCAATATACAGGAATCAAACATTAGGGGGGTACAAAGCTGTTTCAATTTGCCAATTAACAATGTACCTTGTATATTATACTTCCTCAGCCTTGACCGAATGTTTTATAATCCCTTCCTGTGTGCCAAGTAATGTTTCCTTTCTTAAAACAGTAATTTGCTTACTTATTTTGTTACTCAAAGAAGAATGTGTTACCAATTTAATTATCTCGCTATCAGTTTTTGGTGTGAAGATGTAAGGTTATATTAATTATTTATTTTTTCTAATCACCTACAAGATTTGGATCCTTAGAGCAAAGACTGATCTGGTCCAGAAGCATACATGAAATACAACATTACATTTAATTCTAGGCAGCATTAAAAATCATTTCATAGTTATTTTCCTATTCAAAGATTAGGTAAACTGAGGAAGCACATGACGATACATTTACAAATGTAGAAATTGAGAACAAATTCAAAGAAACGGAAGATCAGAAAAGCCTGGTTACCCACTCTTTCTTTTCTCTCATGTACAATACAAGTTGATGAAAGACTAAATCCACAGCTTCCGCCAAGTATTCACTTATATGACTGAGGAACCTGACAACAACAGCATTTGATGGTTCTGATAACATCTTCTCTATCAATGGACCAACCATCACACGCCAATCTTCTACCTAAAAATTCCATAGCACCATTAAGGTAAAATAATCAGATCGAAAACCAACCAAATCGCACCAAGTTTACCAACCCAACCAAATGGGGCTTCGTTGTCACTTTGTCTTTGTTAGAAGTCATAGATTAAGATAATTGTGCTATCTCAGATATCGACTAATTTGTTTAGTTTTGTCAGAGTTCTCGTTTATTTTAATCATAGACCATCGGAACTTTTCAATTAATTGGGAAATATAATTTTAATTTTTCCAATTTATAAAAAAGATATCAAAGCAGCAATATCATTGGGCGTTCACATCACATGTCAAATAAGTTTCCCTAGGTCCTAACTCCTAATCTGAAGTCTTCTCAGTCAAACAAAAAAAAAAAGGAAAAAAAAAAGAAAGAAAAAGAAAATAGAAGGAAGAAACCCTATTTCCCAGATCAAACCCTGGCCAACCAACTACCCTTACTGCAAAAGCACTGCCATCTGACATGTATCCTCACATGCAGCACTGTCCCTCTAATCAGTTTGGTCAAACAGTCATCATTGTCAAGGCCAAATCCTATTCTCCTTGGCATACAAACATTGGCTGCCAGAAACATAGTGTGTGATCCTAGTACAGCCATGCAAGCCCATAACCTTAGTCTACTGACAATGCCTCCACCTTTGCAACTGCCACTGAGTGAAGGGACACTATGTACAGCCTTGCTTCTTTCCAGCGACCCAATTTTAAGGAAAAAATGAGGGAATAAGAACACCACACTGGATGGCCCTTTTGACGCAACCTCTATGCTCCGCCCTACCTTTCACACATGCCACCTCCCATTACAGCAAGAAACAGATACACAGAGGTGCAGAATCCTATGCTGCCTAGTCTATTCCCCTGCCGAAACTGTTGTCTGAATATATGAAATGGGCTGTTTTTTAGGCTTTCTATTCATTTGACACAATCTGAAGTTTGGGCTGCAGCATTCTTCTGGCTTAGAAAGTAGGATGGATGAGCCTTTATCACCTTAGTAACAACCTTTTTTCTAAGGGCCGGAACATGAATCAGTTTGGCTGTTCTTGGTTGCGGTGCTATTGTGTTGCTTGTGTTTATGTGTAGTTTGATTTGCTTGCTATCATTATTATTATTATTTTCTTTTGGGTGTTAAACTGGGCCCATACCCCATTTAGCTTTATGCTACTAAATTGTCTAAGACTGACAGGAGGGGAAAAAAAGTCAAACAGTGTAACTACTAATTTTAGTGACTTGTTTGGCTGGTTGTCAACTATCATGGGTGCACGTGATAATGATTACTGTATGTGAGCAGGTGTCATGGACAAGGTGTCTCCTTCAAAAAACTGACAGGGCTTTGATTTGTTCAAATTTCTATGCCTATCACTATTCAAGCCCCATCCCTCATGAATTTGCAGACAAGGAAAAAAGGTTGGCAGCAATCAGATCAACTATAAATGGCCATGTACAACTACTTTTCTAAAATCAAAGACTCTTGATTCCATCACACACTATTAATCATTAATGACCATTAGCTCCATCTCCCTAATGTCACACGTGTATCTCTAAATAAGTAGGATTTCTATTTCATCTTACAACAATTGCCTGTCCGCATTTCCATCTTTGAGGTCTTAATAGTCAAATTGAACTTCAAACCAGGTCACCGTATTCAAATTAAATAGGAGTGCTAAAAGTTTTAGATTAAGATTAGGATACTACCTCTACCCAAATTACTATTATCTAGAATAGATTTTTAAGTTTTGGTAGGTATTCGGTAATTTGTTTTGTTAGAATTTCAGTTGTTAGATTTCTAGTTTTTTTCTCAATGTAACTCCACTTAATAAATCAAGTTTTGGGACTTTTTACTTAAAGGGGATATGCAATATTTAATTCTTCAATATATCAACAGTACTATATTGCCAAATCACAAATAGAATCAGATAGTCAAAATTTCTCAGACTGAAGATCCATACCAATTACCCAGTTCTTACAGAAGATAGAGAACACAACTCACCATTCCAAATTCTTAATCATTAACTTGATATCAATAGATATTTAGATTAATAAGCACACAGTTTTTTGTTTTGCAGTGCAATATAATTTAGCTTACATGTTTTGCCCACTCTGGAAGTAAATTCATGAGCCTATCGACATCCAATGTTGATCCTGCAAACAAAAGATTAGAAGTGAACCATGTTGGACAAGGTATCATTGAATGTCTGGAAAAGGCGGTTCTTGTCCATCCCTTCACTTAATGTGTTTTGGTGGGCAGTCTACAGCGAGAGAAACTTTACTGGTGAAAACCATAAGTCCATCTTGTTGAAGGAATAAAGATGCATATCGATGAAATTGGGGTAAAATGATATCAGATATTCTAAAGAATACCTTCTCTGCTACCAGGGGGAGCACCTGAATCCAGATTTTGTGAGAGTTTGCTGCACAAGACAACATAGAACTTGTTAAGCATGAAATACAGAACACAGTATTCAAGTGG
Organism: Avicennia marina; assembly: GCA_019155195.1. NCBI lineage: Eukaryota > Viridiplantae > Streptophyta > Magnoliopsida > Lamiales > Acanthaceae > Avicennia > Avicennia marina. Next base: position 700,608 of record CM032758.1, read on the forward strand.
AACCAAAAAGTTGCCGCTAAAAATGAAAGGCATCCTCTTTATTCTTTCATGTCTTCTGAAGCCTAGGAAAGAGTTGCCCCGCTATCTGAGCAGAGTCATTAAAGATCACAATATAAGATATAAATCCATTTTTGAAGTACCTGAGACTGTCAAGCATCATACACAAAGTTTCGGGTTTTTGTTTATGATTAACCAGCAAGGCTATGAGTGTACTGCTTGCTAATATCTGTACTCCTTCATTTGTAGAATAAATAAGGCCAACAAGTGCAGGCAAAACCAATGGTGGGTCTGCAGCAGTAAAATGAAGTGATGAATCAAAAAAAGTGGATAAACTTCTAAATACACTATGTTCAAAGAGGCCCATTAGCATACAATGGCCAGACATTTCTGGCCAATCTTGTTAATCTTTGCCAGAGAAGTAATGAATCACTTAGATAAATCACAAGCTCACCAATTATGGGAATCAAATTGGCAGCCTGATTTTGTATAACCAGATCTTCATCTCCAAGACATTCTAACAAGTGTTTTGCAACATCTTGCCTGAGAAGTCAAAAAATATTAACACACAAAAAGGAACCCAAAATCAACAAAAAGAAGGGCAGTTATCATAAGAAGTAAATTTCCGAGTTACCATGCTGCTTGTGAAAATGTGTTGACTGACTCAGAAGATAAATGGATGACATTAGCAATAAGATCAACAGCATTCCTCCTCTGAGCAATATTTTTAGAGCCAATGCGCTTTACAACTTCATGAAGGCACTCATTATCTGAACATCTGTAGCATAAAGAAGTCAATGTTACTCCTGAACATACAGGCTTACACCACAAAATAGAACTAACTTGTGATCATACATTGAGCAGTATTCTGCAACAAGATTAACAATTGCTTTTGCCGCTGCATCTTGCTCATCCAAAAGATTTAGCAGCATTGGCAGTAAAGCATCCATTTGTCTAACGTCAACAAGACTTCTTTTCGATAAAGTATGATTTGTTTTCAAGATGACTGCTTTAAATATACAAATAGCTCCATCAATCACATCCTCATCAGCACATCGTAGCTGTGGAAAACCATTATCATTCCATGAAGCAAAAAACTTGAAATGGAAACAAAACACAGAAATGGGATGTATTTAATTTGTAAATATATTTTTCAACTAGCCTATGACTTCCCAAACACCGAGAGAGAATAATAAGCCTCTGATTTCAGAAATATCCAGACCAAAATTTAAGAAGGCCAAAAAATTTATCACTGGTGGTCCTGCTAAGAGACGCTTAGTGGGTAAAAGGATTCCCAGTGAGGTTGAACTCCAAGATCAATTAGCCACAAAGATTGGAAAGTGAAAGCAATAATTTATTATGAAATATACAACACTAAATGTCATAAAGATAAAACGATTTTAAAGGAGTGATTTTTATACGAGCTACAAACTCTATTACTTAGCAATACCTCAATCCAGATAATCAATTCATTTTTCCTGGACTTCTTTTATTAGTATCAACAAGGAATATTTTCATCATTTTGACCATTTGTAAAGTTGCAAGTCTCCGATAATAATGCATCAAGGGCCTAGTTTTTCTGAAGAGCTAAAATTCAGAGTTACTTTAGTAGTCATTTTTATTAAAAACTAAATCAGGAAAAACAGCCCTACTAGCATAGACAGTAATTGATAAAAAGTACAAACACAGAAAACATAACCTACTTCTGCTAGTTTCCCATCCCTTGTTTCTTGCATTTACAGATTTACTGTTCTTGGAAGTCTTTAGCAGATTATTAAAGCCTCATCAGAACTCAAGAAGCAAGAGACCATTATCTAGACAAAATAAGAAGGCAGACAGTAATTTCCATTTTTCAGTTTTAAGCTCATGTTGTAGAGAAATATGAATGAGAACACTAACTGGAAATCATGTTTAAACATAACCTCGACAATGCTAAACAAATATGACACAACAAAACCCAGATAAACATTGACATCGGTGTCAAAATAAACGTGTTCGGCATCTACTAATTTGCAACTACTTTGAGTGATTATATTTGACCTGCTACAAGAAGTCCAATTAACGTTTTCAGAGATAATTCTAATACATGCATTCTGAAGTAGCATTTAACAGGAAGAAGAAAAATTATACTGATGAAATTTGTCAAGGCCACCATCACCACCACTCAGTGGACAAGAAAGACTGAAAGAGGGAATGTAATAAAAATGTAACGAAAGTCAGCCACATTAAAAAATGTGATCGCCATTACACCAGCAATTAGTAACTGAAAGAACAGAATTCATGAAAGACAACTCAAATTTTCCACTATTCTAAAAACAACAAATCACCAGAACTAAATTGAGAAGATTGTAATCTACCTGAGACAAGAGAATTTGAGAAATTTGCGACCCAAATTCTGTTATCGCATTTCCAAATTTCCAATCATCTAGTTGGCCCAATAAAAGTAAAAGGCAATTCAGGAAAAAATTTATGGTATCTGATTTGCTATCTTTGCTCATATTTGGTTCTTCAAGCTGGTTATCTGCATAGAACTGCAAATGATCTTTATTAAAGTCAGAAAAATGAGAAGGAACAAAGCAAACAGGCTGGACTGCAAGCCCATTTATATGCACATAATGCATTTAAGTCTTAGATGGACTTCAAATCAAGAAGAAACAGGGGACATCAGAAGGCCCAGCCTCCTAAGTTCATAATCTGCAAATGGGCTTATGTTGTTCTACAAATGCTTTCCGTTTTTCCGAGAAGAAAATACATTGGAAAATTCTAAGTCCCACAATGTGCTATTCCATATAACAGATGAAGTTTACAGTGTTTGCAATGAAATCTGAAGCAGCTGAATTTCTCCAAAATGACCATACTAACACTTGAGGCAAAATCACCTGCCCAAGTATGCATTTGCTACAACTGAGAACAAAAATTTAAACAGAGATATAGGAGAAAAAGTTTAAACGTCATATTTCCCATAACGAGCAACTTTTGAAGCAGAAGCCATAGGTAATAAAAACAATCAAAAACTTGATTGCCAATAAAGGTGTTCAAAGAGATACTAGTAGTATATAATTCAACACGAACTTCCCCAAAACCCCATCTGCAGACAGAATATTGGGATAATCACTATATTCAGGAATTGTTCTCTGAAGATTAACACTGTAAATACAATGTTTGAAATAAGGGGCATTACCTGAATACCAGACAAATATTGGTTCAGTAGTTCATTATATTGCTGCATGAATTTGTGATCTTCCAAGCGCAAAAGAATGCCGTAATGTTTCCAACAAGAAGAAAGAAGCAAACAGCCAGTCTTCAGCGTTTGGAAATCTGTCTTTCGATAAAAAAAAAACATAAGAACATCAGAACTGAATGTTAAGCAAAGCACAAGGGAACAATATTTGAAGAACTATATACAGTTTCAGTAAGACCTGCCTCAGATTGAAAGCAACCATAAAGTTGTTTCACTTCCTGCAACCACTTAAGTACCCTTTCCAATCCTTTCGCATGCAAAGAACGACTTTTCCTGTGCCACTGCAGATAAAGTGTGCAAACAAACTTATGAACAATTTGAAGCCAAAAGGCAAATCAACAACACAAAAGCAACAAACATTTAAGTGAACTGTGATAACTTTTTGCTGAAATATTAGATAAGAATTCTATATTAAGTTGAAGATTCCTCAATATAGTATCATCAAACAATAAAAATGTAGTCATTATGTTCCAACATGGTACCAAGGCAGGTCTTCCTTCTTTGGTGGTGGTTGGTACACAAAGACTTGCCTCTTTATAGGGCAAAAAATTATATTGCATTATCAAAACAGAACACAATTTGAAACTGTCAAGGTAGAGCATGGCAGTTGTTGGAACAAAAAACATTGTACTTCATTTAGCAATTCAGGCAACTGGAAGAAAAACCATTTTCCATAGACCATACTGTCAAGCTTCTTCAGCAAAAATATGAAAATAAATGAGCAAAGCATTTCCCAAGGATAAAATTCAGTTAAAAGTGAACAAAAGTGCATAAAGGAAAAGAATATGGAGGAAAATATAAACCAGATGTGCAGCAAATGATTAGGCAAAACCTCAAATAATGAGAACCTTTATTTGAGAGCATAAAATCTACACAAAGTCAGAATAAACAACTAATAGAAGGATGTTAAGAAATTAGAACGTACAGCTGCAAGTTTCTTCACGAGCTTTATGAGCTCACTGAGATTATTCCAAAGAAGCAACTTCAGTTCCAAGCTAGAGGGGAGTTCTGATGCTTTCCTTAATGTATTCTCATCCCTAGCATTAGTAGTGGCATGTAACAAATTGATAGACCGATTTTTACCATCAACAGAAGATGCTGTTTGCTTTTTACTTGTATTGTTGGATGCCAGATCCTTTTTGGTCAATGCTACCGTAAGAGATAAAATGAAATCAGCAGCAGCTACTGCAAGGCGAGTTGGCAACTCAAATCCCTCGTGCATTTTGCTACAATTTCAAATAGCCAAACAACCAATAAACAGCAAAAATATAAGATATAACGTAATGCATGTACAAGAGACTACACTTTTACATTTTTCATGGTACAAAGCCACTGAACTATTGACAAAAGCGATGTCATAGTAATAGTCCAAATGACTAATTAACCACCAGCCATCGGCATAAAATCAAGCAAATCAAATTAGTAGTCTGTAGCATATCACTAATGTCACACAAATACTCTGCGATGAGCAACCTAGGCAATCACCAACTTAATAAACAAAGTCAACTGAAACACATGTAAGCCTAGAGTTTGTGAAAGTCCGCATGCCCTCTGTCTACAAATACTTGCGTTCATCTAAAGGCAACCCACAAAGAAGTCAAATAATCCCTTTTTTGGGCACTTCTGTGCATAATTATTCATATGGGTCGTGGTGGAAGAAGCAAACACAGATAAAGAAAAAATATCAAACAGAGCCTGACTAGGATAATTTTTTTCAGTTACTTTTGATATCAGAAGCCTATTTTCAATTCAATGTCAATGAACAAAATAAACAAATGCAATAAATTCCTTCCACCACTTGAAAACAAAGGCATGCAGACAAGTCCAATATCACTGCAACAACATTCTGTAGTAGTGGAAAATGGAGAACACATCTACTACAAAATGATAAGTACAAGGCTGACGTACCTTCCATTGCATATTAAAGATAAAAGTTGAGGAATGCAAGGACAAAATATCTTCAATATCTCATCATACTTCAACCTTATTGCTGCATGAATACCAATGAATCCAGTTGTTAACAACCAGTAACCAGTTTTGAGGTTATCAGAAGAGCAAAGACAAGGCAGCAACCATTATTAACAATCCTCACCAAGAATTAACCTCCAAAAGTTCAAAACATAAGGGAGTTCAAGTATTTCACTCTACATCTTAGAATAATTAAATCCACCACAGAAGAGTGAAACTTTCACAATGATCAATAAACTAAAATAAAATTCCATGTCTTTTCAAAAAAATATAAATCTATATTGGTTAAAATCAGGGGCTGACACTAAATCTGGCAATAGGAAAATTTTGGCCACTGGTAACAACAAACACCCAACATCTATACGGCAAAAATAAAATTTAAAAAATAATCATCAATGGGGAGGACAGAGGAAGCTGTATCAGAAAGAGAGACAGGTCATAATATCCCAATAACTACTAAAATTACCATTAGTTGCTATATTGTTCCCAATATTCTCATATTCGATGACATTACGTCCAAGAATACACCAGCCAAGAGCCACATAATGATCATCCCTTCTTGAAATAATGTCAGCCAAATTTCTTATAAAGTCATGGAACAAAAACTCGTCTTGAAACAGCCAGTTGAGAAGTATCAATGCCTGGTTTCCATGTTTCAACTCTCTCACTGTCATCGACTGATAATAAAGACGAAGAGCAACAGGTCACAAAAGTCATCTAATTGCTATTAATTTCACTTAAAAAAGAAGAGAAAAGATTTTCAAGCAAAACATACTTTAACAATGATGCATATAAACAGCATGGTCTATCCCAAGCAACAGAAAAGCAAACAAACAAAAGAGTCTGCATTTCATAGATTATATTTAAGCATAAATAAGATTGTCCATATCTTGGCAAACTCTCTACTCTGGTTGCACATATCTTAGCAAAGTATGCACACAAAGCCCATGTTTAAGCACTTTCGACATGTTGGATGACTGTGCTTTTGTTACCAATTCTCTGAAATACAGCCGAAATTAAGTAAAAGCTAGAAGCAAGGGACTTGATGCTTTTAGCTTATAAAGGCATTAAGGTGAACTGTGAACATTTCGAAGATGTTGTGAACATGTAAATAAACAAAAATATTTTGTTCCATAATTTAGTTTAATAGGAATTTTTTTATATCTTGATAATTTTCGTAATAATCATGTACAATTTTTGTATTTTTTCTACCAAACACTCAATTTTCAACTTATTTCAAACATCATTTGCTTCTTCTTTAAGCTATTTTTCAACTTTCTCTAAAATCAATCAGTTTTTTGGAAGCACATGTATTGCAAACAGACTCTACATTCCTATGCACGCACATGCACGCACATAGAATGACTGCAAAATCGAGGGGAAAAAGAATACAGAAACATGGACTCACCTTCGGCACTCTATCTCTACGTTCCCCACTTTCTCTACGTACTAGAGAACCCTTTATAGCGATAGACTATGTACATCAGTAAATGTTTTTACATAAATTGCCTATGCATATTAAAAAATAAAGCATCTCAATTTCACAAAGAAGGATAGGCGTGAGGAAAATTCTAGAAAACCGTGCATATTGATTGTCCATATATTGCAACAGTGCAAACCCGGTATGTAAATTGCCTGTGCATATAAAAATGACGACTCGTAATTCAGCAAGAAGGATATGAAACAAGGAAAATCGCGTACATGTTGAATAATGGGAACAAGAACTTGGTCCAAATGCTCGCCTTTTTCTGCAGCTTCGCCAACGTACTTGTGCAGAAACCACAGTGACTGTTCCAAAGAAACTTACAAACAAAAAAAAAACAAGAAAAAAAAGCAGTAAGAAGCATAAATTAAATTTTAATTGTTAGCAAGAACAGAAGCAGATTTAACATATCTAATAGGCATAATGGTGTCAAATTTGTACCAGCGGGAGGTGCGACTTTGGGAGGGGATTGGAGCCGAGAAATTGCGTCCTGTAGCTTCTTCGGCTTCGCGTTGAGTAGAGTGGTCATGACCCTGCCTACGCTAGCCGCAACCATTGGACCCGGACCCGAGTCCGAAACCGAAGCCGGCCCGATTAACTGGTTCTCCTCTTGTTGTTCCATTCGTGCGCAAGAGAGAGGGAGAGAGAACGGCGAATTCGAGTCGGTTCTTCCAATGAGAGAGATATAGTCGGTGAAGAAAACGATGTCGTGTTTATCCTGCAAATGCAAATGAGAGATTAATGTTGGAAAGAAATTTTAAAATAAGAAATAGAGATGCTGGGACCCCAAGCTCCCGCTCCGTGGATACAAATAGGGCAAGAATTGAGATGGGGTGGGTGCAAGAGAGGGGTTTTTTTTTTTTTCTTCTCCCACCCCAATCTCTATTTTAATTAAATAAATATATATTTATTTTTATTTATATTTATATTTGTATTTGTATTTTTTAAAAAAATAAATTACTTATGAAGTTATATAATTATTTTTTAATAGTTTTATTTTCTTTATCTTTTAAATTTTTTTATTTGTATTTTATTTTAAATTTTCTCTCTTTATAAATTCTTTTAATATATATTTATTATTATATTTTTAATATTAAATTATGTTATTTTATTGTTTAAAATATGATAGCATTGAATTTGTAAATAATTTTGTAAATACTGAAAGTGTGGTAAATTTATTTGTTAGAATAAATTATAAGCTAGTACTTAGTCATATATAATGTTTGGTAATTAATTTTATATATTATTTTTATATGATTAATTTAAAAATTAATTAATATAAATTATTGTTTAATGATTATAATATAAAAAATAATTTGCTTTTATGTATTAATATTTTTATGTTGATTATGAAATGTGTTTCTCATATTTATTATTTTTGTGGAATTGGTTGGTATTATTTAATTTTGATAATAGGATTGAGTTTGACCAATTATCTTTAAATAATTTTTTAAATAAAATTAAATATTTTTCTCCTTCATATACATGACATATGTTGATAATTAGTGTGGGAGTGGGAGACAAAAAGATTAAAGAAAATATTTTATGGCAAAGTGAGAGATGGGAGAGCAGTCCCTCCGCCCACTGCCATTCCTAACGAGTGACGTCGTTTGTGAGCGACTCATTTTTTAAACCCGTAATTAAACATTCATTGTTAAACATATTATTTAACTAATTTTTATTTAAATTTAAATTTATTTTTTTATTTCTTATACATGACTAATTAATTATTTTTTAATCATTATACTTATTCATTATAAAATTAATACACATACATCCACTCATATATATATTTATATATTAAAAATTAATTATAATATGCATATAACATTAACTTATTCAATCATTATTATATATTTTACACGTATATTTAAATAAATAAAAAAATTTTAAATATCAACATGATACTATTAAATTTATTACTTATCTTAATATGATTTATATAAAATATTACTTTTCACCTGAACCCCTTTCCCAAAAATTATAGATGAAAACCATAGTTATGTTTCGAAGTTAATTTCAAACATTTAATTAACAAACACATTATTCAACAAAATTTTCATTTGAATTTAAATTTAATTTTTTTTTAAATATATATAATTAATTAATTATTTTCTAATCATTATATTTATTAACAATAAAATCAATAACTATGCATATCACATATATATTCACATTTATTTTTATTTATACCATAAAATTTAATCATCATCCTTATATACTATTATATCTTCAATTATTATTATATATTTTATACATATATTCAAATAAATTATACTATTTATATAATAAAAAATTTTTTATCAAACAAATTAATCATTCTAATACCCCTTCTACTAAAATATCTTTTTCAACTAAAATTTCCTCTCAAAACGTCATTTTCAAATTTTACATCAAAATTAATATGTTATACTTTTAAATTTTTACCGCTATATACATTTTTTAAATTTTAAACCCCTCTCTTTCAATAAAAACACGAAAAAAAAAAAAAAAACACGTAACAAATTTTGAAAACAACCTAACCCATTTCTCCGCCGCCACCTCACCGTGGCATTCCAGCCTCGCTACCCTCCGAGGAAGAACTCGCCAAATTGCCGTAAATGCTTCACCGCATACTGAAAGAAACCTTCCCACGCCCAACACGGTCATCTCCCTAAACAAGCCAGAATTCTTTCAGGATTTCCTCAAAGCTTCGAAGGAGCTATCGAGTCATGTGCAACCACTTGGTCGACTTCACCCGCTAAAGGAATCTTCTCAAAGGCCAATCTTTTCCAGCCCACGTTATGAAATCCGGGCTCCAAATAATTCCTCTTCTTTGCCACCATTTAATTAACTTCAACTCCAAGTGTTAGCTGCCGGATTATGCTGAGCAAATTTCCCGTTAGACTCACTAAAAGTTTCCACCTTTGGGGCTCTATCTTGCCGTGCTTCACATTACGCTAATTCCCGTTAGGTGGCCTGAGTATTTTAAGTCAATGCCGAGGCATGGTGGAATGCTTCGTCATGATTATATTATCCCTTGTATAATAAAAGCGTGTGCAATTAGTAATGATTACTGTTTGGGGCAATCAGTGCATTGCCGAGCCAGGAAAATTGGTTTGGTGGGAAAGTGTATACGGGGAGTCCTGTCTTGGAAGTGTGCATCTACTGTGGGATTTTACCAAATGTGAGCTAGGTGCTTGATGAAATGCCTGCCAGAGATTTGGTATCATGGAGTGGGAAGATAGATGGTTATGCGCAAATGAGAAGAAGGAAGAGGAGCTTTTTATGGGTAAGTTGTGGGAAGGTGTGAACTTGAAAATTTTAACATTCTCAAGCGCGATTCTGGCCCGTGGGATGTCAACTTGTGGGATTTTGACTGTGTTTGAATTAAGGAAACATTTGCATGGTCTGCGCTTGGAAATGAAACACCAGTTTTGTGGGGATTGCTTTATTCTCTACGTACGCAAAGTGGCATGATTGAGGGTTCTTATCAAATGTTTGATGAGGTTTTGGATAAGAATTTTGGGGTGTGGAATGCAATGTTGATTACATGTGCGTAATATGCACATACAAGGAATGCGTTTAAGTTGTTTGAGAAGTGGAAAACGTAGGGATTGATCTTAATTTTGTCACATTATGTGTATGCACTATGCTCATAGCCACGTGCGCTTGGTGAAAGAAGGAAATTGTTATTTCGGTATGATGTGGGATTATTGAAAGCCAGGAAATCAGCGTTGTGATTTGATGGTGAACTTGCTTGGTTGAGCTAGGAGATCACACTAGGCAATGAAATTGATTGTGAGATACCAAGGCAAACAGCAGAGTCTGACTGGGGAGCTCTGTTGACTGGGTGTTGAATTCATGAAAATACCATGCTGGCAGGTTCTGTAGGCGATAAGAGTCTTTGAGTTATGTCCTGTAAGTCCTGGCCTACATGTGCTACTATCCAACGTTTGTGCAGCAACTGGCAGGTATGAAGAGGTTACAAAGGTGAAGAAGATGCTAAAGGATGCGAACAGAAAAGAGACAGGTTTGAGTTGGGTGGAGGGAGTTAATAGGATTCAGACATTTGCTTCAGGAGATAGCACACTTGAACTCTCTAAGGATATTTACCAAAAGCTAGGGGAGTTATGAGAGGACATGGAACAAACTGTTTATGCAGCAGACACAGCTTATGTGTTGAAAAAAGTAGTACTGAAGAGGGGAGCCTGACTGTTAGGTATCACAATTAGAGGTTGGCCATGGGTTTTGCACATTTCACTCGAATGACCTATTAGAGTTGTGATAAACTTGGTGTGTGTGTGTGTGTGATGATCAGTGTGTTACTGTAAAGTGTATTTTCCATGCAAGCGTACGTTTATCATTGTGAGGGACAACTGTTTTCTTTAGTTTGTGAATGGCCACTGCTCTTGTGGTGATTCTATAGGTACAAGTATCCCTTTTTTTTGTGATTCAAATATTTGGTTTTTGCTTAATTCAATTCCTAGTTTTGACAAAAAGTGTGAGCTGTGGATGGCCTTTTCCAGACATGCTGTCTTGTAATGCAAAATAATACTAGCATTTTACGTGGATTTGTATCCTCTAATATAATGATCAGATATGTGGCAAACATAAACATCATATTGGATCCGATGTTCATCTTCTTATTTGGTTTGGTGTAAGAGGTACAGCAATTGCCCATGTCTTCTTTCATTAAGCTTTACCATTTCATTAACATGTTATATTTCCTATAATTTTGGTTAGAAATAACATTTCACATGCTTTATTTTCATTTGTTTGAGCTGCTTTTTCTTTAAAATTTGGACATCTAGATACTTAGTTTTATTGATGTATAAGTGGAGATAGCTGGAACAGGTCCATCTGCTACCTCAAACAGTTGAAAACCTGCAACTTTCTAGGTTTTTCAAGAATGGTAATAATTCTGATCTTGTTGTGTCCTAGCATCACAATGTGCTATTCAATACTATGGCTGGACTTCTTTACAAAATCCATGTTATTTGAACATCCTCATCCTTCCTTAACTAGAAGTTACATATTCCTGTAGTCTTCTTGTAAACTTTTTCATCTTACTTGTTTTTGAAATATGTGTGCAAATCAATGTGTTAGAATGCTAGGAAGAATTGTATCATATTCTATTGCTCAAGAATAATCCTAATTTATAGTATGGGACGAGTACAAAAATATTAAATATAACACTATTAATTAGGAAACAAAATATTTTAAATGTATACTAGGTAATATAATATTTAAAATATCAATCTAAATATTTTAAAATATTCTAAAAAAAAATTTAAAATATTTTCTAATGCTTTTCTTTAAGTTGAAAATGATGTTGTGTTAAAATATTCAACTTAAAAGACCAAATTGAAGTCAATTAACCAGCAACAATGGTAGATAACAAATAGTCAATAGATATTAGGCAACAAGTAAGCTAGTAATGATAGGCAACACTAAAAAGTAGCCAGTAAAGTAGATAACACTGGGTAGCAAGAAAGAAAATTGCGGTTGGCCATGACGAAGTTGTGCCTAAGAGCATCAGATAGACAATAGTAGAGGTCCTGTGGGACAACAATAGTAAATCATGATAATTTGTGACAAATAATTAGAAATCATAATGACACGTAGCAAGGGAGACAAAATTCTTTGAGAAAACCATCCCAAGAAAATATTAAGATCAGATTTTTTTTTCTTTTTCTTTTTCTTGTGGGAGAAATTACATAGAAACAAGGTCATAACCACTCCAATACCATTCCGGATGATAGGAAGAATTGTTGCACACTCTTATCACTTAAGAATGGTCCACTTTATAATATGGGGCACGTATAAGAATATTTAATACAACACCCTAAAAAACAGGAGACAAAATATTCAAAACCTATATTAATTAACAAAATATTTTAAATATCAAACTAAATATTTCAAATGTTCTAATGAATATTATAGAATATTCTCTAACATTGTTATCTCAACTAACTTTAAGGAGTCAATGGCTAGCTTGAAAACTTTTGAAATAGCTGACTAATAAAGTGGAACAACCAGAATGCAGTTCTTGAGATCTATTAGCATTTTACACCTCATTATATTTTGATTAGCTGACCATTTGGCTTTTTGGTAAGTGTTGTTGAAAGATTTTTTTTTTCAAATTTTGTTTTCCTTTCTACATTTAGCTTTATAAGTTTATAGCAATTAAATATATTCAGCTACATACTTTATTTTGTGCTGTTGAAAACAAGTACCAATTTTTCCCTCAAATGTATTATAGCACATTGAGTTCTATTTTTTAGTCCACTGCCCATCAGTCAGTCCTAATCTGCTCTGTTTTTTTTTTTTCTTTTACTTAATTCTGTTAACCATAACTTCTCATGCACCTAGAGGCCAGAATTTTTGAAATTATTCAAGGTGATAGCTGCAGCATTTTGTGCGACACTGGCTGCTTCATTGGTGTCAAAGCTGTGATCAAATCCTTGGCTACATTTCAAAACTGGGCAAACTCCTTGCCTGCCGATGGTTCAAAAATGGGCATTTACTATAATGAAATAATATATTTAGTCTTTGATTTTGTTATGCCAATCTTTCATCATCTTGTTCTATATTGTGTGCACTTTTGGGAATACTTTTGAGTTGCTAATTGGCAAAGGCATACTTGTGTTAGAGGTGCAAACTCGACATCATTTATCAGTTCAGATTAGGATAAGCTCCTTGAGCTATTGTTCACTTCTGATGTAGTAGCTTTTTCTCCATTAAACATCTTTCTTTACACATACATTATTTTACCTTGAATTCACTAATTCATGCCTGCTTGATCCTTGTCAAGGAGCTGCATGATGGCTTTAAATTTTGGTGTAGGCCATTCTGGTCAATGCGTTTGATAGGGATTACCGTGAGAAGGTTATTGCTGCTGCTTCTTGTGTGTTGCAGGTTGTGGATGCATTCCGGCACCAATTTACTTCAGCATTTCTAGTTCTGCTTGGATAATTTTGTTCTATTCTCACAACTTCTACATGCATATCGTCCATCCTGTATCTGTACTATATTATTAAGTGTTTGACCCCAATTTTGATTACTTAAAGTAAAATTATATATTTATCCTTTTTAGTTGCATAATCTAAATCCGTTATTTTTTAATTCTTTATCCTTTTATATCCTTTTTCTTTTAATTCATCTTTATTTGTGTTTTCCTTTCAAACTTTTCACTTTCAATTTCTTTTTGTCTTTAGTTATATTCTTATTTTAAATATTTTTATATTTTAAATAATATTATTTCTATTGTTCAAAATACAAACATTTTATAATTTTACGCGTGTGCCAATTTTACAAGTATACATTATTGATCATTTATCTACTCCACAATGGGTTTGGTTCTAGATCTGACTCTGCATCTTTGTTGCACTATAGTACAATTTTGGCCCAGCTATTTATGAAGGTTATGAACATTCTTTGCCTTTGACAATTGGTTGGGAATCCTAGTTAAACTGTTGTTGGGTTATTTATTGTATTATTGATTGCTTGGTTTTTGTTTTTGTTGGGCCATATTACAGTGTCCAATTTTGCTTATCTGACTAGTCCAGGGCATGTCTATGACCCCTTCGATGATTATCCTACCATAAGACATGCCTTAATCACCATTGTTGTCTACTGACTTGAGGTACAATTTACATGATTCTCCGCCCATCTTCTTTAGAAGTTTCATTCCTGGTATTTAGTACACCAAAGCTCGAGTTAAAGGGATTTTAACATTTTCTGAACATTTGATTTTTCGCTTGTGTACGAAGGACAGAGACTTGAACAGAATCATGAAGCTTATTCTTCATGGTCAATTACTTTTCTCAACTTGTTTCGTGACTCTTTTCTTTACAAAGCTGTATGCCTTTCACTATTTTTTATGACAAATATCATTTTTCACTAACTTCAGCACCTTGGAACCCTTCTTGTTTTATGCTGTTGTAGAATTCAACATTGAACATGGCAATGAACTGATGCCTTTGATGTGCTTTAGAAGGTTGAACTAAGATTTGTCTATGAATTAATGACTGTTGCAGTAAATATGGCTGTTTGGAAAAAAAAAGAAAAAGAACAGAACGGTCTGTAAATTTGGCCATCAGTGTCTAAATGTGTGTTTGTGTGTGTGTGTAAGTAATTAAGATGTCATGATGAAAGATAAGAGTTGGGACAATGTACTTTTTGCTATGGTCAATATCTTCACCTAATGTTTGATTCAGTTTTGATTCATTCCAACTTAAATTATGATGCTGTGTGTGGTCTGAATCATGCATCTTTTGTTGCATTGCTTTATTTTATTTGATTTAATTATTCATTTTTTGGTGTTTGGTAATTTTAGCAAATCTAATTATTTGATTGTTACACATAACTAATGTTACCAAAATTTAAGTTAGTGTACTATGTTGGATTGACATGATGTTTGCCTTGAAACCTAAAGTCATCTAATGTCTACACAAATTAAATCTAACCACACACTTGATATTTACATATATATTTTCTTACATGTGAATAAAATTAAGCACTACCCAAAAAAAAGTGCAGTTTTATAAATAAAATTTTCCGACAACCTATCCAGATGATACATAAATAACAATTTTCAAAAATTTTATCCTCTATCAGACAAGGGGGAAGAGTAAAACCTTGAGCATAAAATACTAAATGACTTCTTTTTGTACTAACCATCTCTTCTTGATTAATTTACTTTGACTTAGCTTTATAACTTCAGCATTTGGTTAATACTTAACAATTAAGTAAATTTTTGATAAAATGTTTGGGATTCCAGAATTAAAAATCTTATATTAAAATATAAACAAGTTAAAACTACTGATCTGTTCTTACCCATTGGGAAGCCGTGACGTAATACCCCAATTTCAGTGTATTGTTACTTGCATTTGTAGGTGTTTTAGGCCACCTAACCTACTGTACACTAACTCATCTTTTATATTTTAAAATTTTTTATAGTGGCAAAGTCATAGACCACATATATGTTTTTATACATAATTTAATGAGCCTTTGAGTGCAGACATAGTTTCAAGAATGGTAATTAAGTTGCTCCTGAATAATTGTAATATGTACCATAAACTATGCATACTGTACTTCTCCTTAACTTTTCACTTAAAATTGTCAAGTAATGATATTTCCCCCAATTCTTTTCACTCAGCATGTAGATTCTTTTTGGGAAAAAAAAAAATCATGTGCCTCGTCATAATGATTTTAAATGTCTTTTAAGTTAAAGAGTTTTTGAATCTCTTAAACAATAGTTAAATGTAATAATGAAAAAAAAAATTTGATAAAAAAAACAAAGAAGAAGCACGAAAATGATAATCATTGACAAAGAGTGAACAATGAAAGCATCGATATTTCTTTGATCTTACTTATCCTTTTTCCCTTGTTTTGGAAGGGAAAAGTCAAATTTGATGATGAATTTTTATAGTGATGAGTCCTTATCTCAGACATTGTTATTTCAACAGCATTAATTGGACAAAGAAAAAAGGCCCCTAAGCACCCAAAAAGACAGAGGAATAAAGGGAATTTTTTGTCTTTCATGCATTCACCTCTGATTGCAAGCTATTAAATGTAATTTTGGCACCACTATATACTTTATTAGGTGTCTAGCAAATTGATGTGACACAATAGGAGATTGCAAGAACTACAATTATCGTAGCCATATCTTCTTAGATTATATTCAGAAAATGGGATTATTCATAAAATTCTTTAAGAGCATTCAAGAAAATTGCACCTTTTCGCACATTCGAGCTTCATACAACCCCACGTGCCATTTTTTGTTATCTCATCCCAAATCGTATATTCTTATACCTTTGAACCCAAATCCAAGTATTGGGATGCCAAATACATTTTTAAATGGATTTTTTCAAAATGTTAAAATAAAAAATAAATCAAACAAATTAGAGAGAGAGAGAGAGAGAGTTGATATATTAGAGCCCCTTGTTCCCTTGTTTTTGTTCCAAACCAAAGTGAGGCAACAACTAAGGAATAAAAACCTAACTTCCCAAACCCCACTCAGAAAAAGGCAAATAAAGATCAAAAGCCCACCAAATCTTAATAATATATACCATTTGTGTTTTTATATTTAGACTCACATGTGACTAAGAAGGCAGCATCAAATGATCGTCACCATTCATGCCATGCAACATCCATCATCATCCCTTGCAAAGTAAGTTTTGTTATTCCTTGGGTGCAATAGATTTTGCCCCTGGAATCTGATCTCCAAAAAGTTCCCAAAAAGGAAGAGAAGCAATTCCTCTTCCAATCTACATCCATGTCCACATCACACAATGGACTCATAAATCCATCTTTTAGGCCATGGAAACCACAGATGCTGAGATTCCCATGCCTTATTGACAATCCCACTTGTAAGGATCAGCCCCATTAAATATAATAAAATAGCACTAAAAACAGGGGAACTGTAAAGTGGGGCTCAAGAAATTAATTGATACACTAAGCAAGTTAAGAATAATTTAGCATAAAGAAGGAAAAGTCACAAGACAAAAGTGATAACGAAAGTGAATTTGCAGTTATCTTAATGTTACATCAGTCACTGGACAGGGCTCGTCTTCCTTTCCTCTATCATGGAATGAAACATTATCTCGAGCTACAACAACAAAGAAAGATGTTAAGTACATCCACTAGCTAGATGCCTCCTCCCCTTTTCCCATTACGATTCGCCAAAGGGCAAACCGCTGAAACCCCAATGGCAAGAATTCTTGTATGCTTCAAGCATGTTTCACAAAGACACAAGTTGCGGACTTGCACTGATAAGTTATACTCACGGATATTGAGCAAGGGAAATTATCAGAAATAAGGCCCTAAGAAGCTAAACAAATATAGTGATCACGAGAATAGTTTTCTAAACTGGGTTATTTTCAATCATCCCAGGGTCATTCGTTGCGATATCTAGTTTAAAGAATGAATCAAAATAGCAAAAAGCTAGTCTTTCTTCATATGTTTTGAGCCTCATCCTTCGGTTTGGCACCATGTTGCTTTCTTTCTAAAGCTTAATACCAACAAAACCCAAAATTTGAAGCTGTTGATTTTGCCAAAAATATCTTGTTCAACGAACCTAATGGCTTGGTAGAGAGATGTTACGATTTACTGAGCCACAAGTTGGTCAAGCTGCATTTGCTCTAGCCATGCACCCAAAACAGATTGGTCAACTTGTTCAATCCTGTTATCCATTTGTGCACCTTCACCAGAGGATGAGCCAGTACCTGCAACGCCAGGAGCTCGAGGTGCGGATTTTTCCTTCATGTCCTGTGGAGATTCTTTGACTAGTGACTGAACCCATGATAAATCAGGCCCATCCCCATTGTTGAAATGCTCGAATGATGATGACTTCTTGAGCTTACCCATGTCATCAGCATTGACATCCCACTCCGGCAGCCCATTGGGGGTTCCCCACTTTGACCAAGTCCCCTCAAACGAGGCAACAGCAGCTGCAGCATTAGATCCAAGATCACGGGAGCTGAGACTCCGAAACTGTTGATGCTGCTTCTCGTGTCGAGCTAGCATTGACATCCGAGCACTCATTGGTGAGACAGGCTCCACAGGCGACATTCTCCCAGAAGATGGAACCCCAAAAGGGGCCTGCATTAGAGGGTGATCAACATTTCGAGGAGAAAATGTTGTTTTAATAGGGGATAGCATGTTCTGTTGCTGCTGCTGGAACTGATTAAGGACTGCAGTTTTGTGTCTAGGAGAGAAAACAGCCGAACCTAATGCTTGATCAGAATATCTAGGAGAAGAGCCCTCTGCCGAAAAAATATCCTCCAGATTTGAAGGAGTTAATGATTTTGCATGAACAGGGCGATTCAACAAACTAGTATTAATATTTGGTTGGGGCAGAAGGGATGGATCATTCAAGAGCTGCTGCTGCTGGACATCAATATCTCCAACTAAATTCATGTATTCAGGGGGAATGTCTCTCGCGTTCAAAGAAGAACGCAACCGACTGGACTGGAGGTTGCTTCCAGGTAAATGCAATGCTGGGACATTTTGTTGGGATGGCCACCCCGTGTTTGAAATGCCATTGGTAGATGGAGACATGGGCGGTGTGAATGGTGATGGAGACATCACTGGGACTGAAGAAGGTGAACCCGGTAAAAGGCTCATAGCTGCAGCAAAATCCATGGCATTGGCAGCAGAGGTGCTCGAGCGAGGAGAAGGAACGGCAGAACCAGTAGAAACAAACAAGGGTCGGAGTTCCTCTTGTGTGTGGGCGAAGAAGCAGACTCTTCTATTGCAATTAGTACCATCTTTGCAGAGTCGAGTCCTGTATTGGGCAGGGTGGAGCCAGCACTCAAAAACCCCATGAGCATATTCGCACATGTCCCCTCTTCGGCAAGCCCCCTTACGGAAATCTGGACATGGGACACAGCTGTAGTGGTACTTCCTCGGATCCCTTCTCCGAGCATTCTCCCCTGGGTGAACAAATGGGCACTCAGTCCAATCATGAGAGTAGGCACGAGAACAAGGTCGAACTTTAAATGAAAACATTCTAAATTCATCAGTAGAATAGATGCTGTTCTTGATGTCTGGTAAAGATGGGTCAATAGGGTATTCTTTCTTCTCTGGTGTGGGTGATGCAGGAGCTTCATTGGACTTTATCCCCTTTGAAGAAGGCATCAACTCCGGAGAACTTGGGGATCCATTTAAATGAAGTTGTGGCAGATTCAAGTTTGAATTGCCAATTGGCACTCCCGGATTGTGCTCCCCCTCAACAGAACTGTCCGTTGCAAGCAGCATTTGAAGGGAGTATTTCATGCCTTTCATGCCTTCCAACATTGGGGAGACAGCAATGACGTCAAGAGGGCGACAACCATTTGCATCAGCCAGATTTGGATCAGAACCTGCTGCCAAAAGTAGTTTCGCAACATCAACAGCATTTACAGACCCACTGGATGCGGCATAGTGAAGTGCAGTGCTCTTGTCAACACCACAGGTTCTGTTCACATCAACTTCTGGAAAAGAGATAATCAGTTTTAGAACATCAGTGCTACCGTAAGTGGCGGCCACCATCAAGGGAGTCATATGCTGTAGAACCATCTGGTTTGAGCCCTTTTTTCTTCCATACCACAGCCCAATCTCATCGACACAGGACGGGTCATTATCAACATACTTTCTAAAGCGTTCCAGATCATTATTGGCGGCAAGTTCAAGCGAGCTTGCAAAAGCATCTTCAGTTTCAACTTTCAAAAGATTATCCTTCATGGTTACAGAACTTCTATTGTCAAAAGAAAAGGGAAATCATGCAGCTGGATTGTTCTCAGGCTCTATCAATTCAAATTTGCTCATGCTCCAATTCTGGAAATCCCACTGGATGATACAAGAAAATACACCCAAGCCTGATGTTAGCATCACACAAGGAAATGAAACAGCAATGATAGATTAAAAATTGACAGAAACATACTCATCAAATGTAAAATCAGAAACATATGGCTCAAGAAAAGGAAAATTATTTACAGCACACATCATAATTGCTCAGAAGTAGAAAGGAAATCAAGTCTATTAATAGGTAAGGGATTGAAGGCTACATCAACAGATAACCCTGAACTGTAACAACAAACATATTTCTGCACATGAAACTAAAAGAGTAAAATAAGGCAATGATCCTACTGTCAATTTCCAAACTCGAATACCTATAAT
Source organism: Avicennia marina (assembly GCA_019155195.1). Lineage (NCBI taxonomy): Eukaryota > Viridiplantae > Streptophyta > Magnoliopsida > Lamiales > Acanthaceae > Avicennia > Avicennia marina. The sequence continues at coordinate 720,941 of CM032758.1, forward strand.
TTGATGATCAAGACAAGCCAAAAGATAATGACAGATAATAATCAATTCATCCAGTAGGTAAAACATCATGCACTGTCGAGAATTAATCCTCCAAATTCCAAAGAAAGAGCTTTCGTTTTTCATTATTGCAAGCTCAGATGCCATCAAATCAACCACTTCAATGATTCGCATGGTCGGAACAACTGTCTCCCAAAACTGAACCACAATATGAAGAATAAAGAAAGAATTGCAAATATAGCTATAAAATCAGCCACAAAACCCTAAAAGGAAACGGAAAATCGCCGATTCTTCCCAACTTCCGACAGGTAAAACAATAATCGGCAACAAATAAATTACCAAAAATTAAAAAGCAAAAGAGCAACACTGTGTAAGCCTCGTTCCTGCATGCTCACAAGCCAAAACTCAAACAACTCAACTTCAATCGTCTTCTTCAAAAGAAGAACAAGTAAAACCCAAACCTATATATTACTCACTGCACACATACGCGCGCGCGCGCGCGCACAAACACACACAAGCGCACAAGCAACTATCAAGCAAATAAAACTCGAAAAATAAAAGCCAATCTTCCTTACTAGATAATAAGAAGATGAACCGAGGAAAACTGAGTCCGCCAGCAGCAGAAGCAAAGGCTTTATTCTAGAACATGTATGTACACTTGCGATTATCTACGCATGGTAATAGAGGTATTTAATTTCATCTGGGCCGGGAGCGTATTTATAGATCTAGAGAGAGAAGGAGAGTGAGAGAGTTGCAGAACCAAGAAGACGAGAGCTTCTCCTTCGTCTCTCTTCCTTTCTTCGCCATTTCCTATGTGTTTTTGTTTACACTCTCTCTCTCTCCACTCTCCTTTTTCTAACCTCTCTCTATGTAATAACTCCAGAGGTCTTTTCTTTCCATTTTTCTTCCAAATATTTTTCTTTTCTTTGTTTTTGTTTTTTTGTGATGAATATTGTCATAAATTTGACCAAATTATAATTTCTGAAGTCATCATAAAGTATTTTAATTTCGAAAAAAAAGGTATTTTAATTTCGAAAAAAAAAAGTATTTTATGTTTTTGGCAATCGCCTGCGTCTTTGTGTACTTACTTTCTATGTAACTGCGCCAATCAAATGACGCTATTGACGGAACCAACGATTTCAGCCACCTTATCAGACTTTACCTACTAAATATAATATTTAAAAAAAATTATATATATTTAAATTTAATTTTTTTAACATGAATAACTGATCAATTATTTTTTAAATATTATATTTATTAATCAATTTATATATATATATCACATACATATTCATATATTAAATCAATATCTATATATATTATATATATATATCTACACTTATATTTATTTATATATTACAAACAAATTATTACATTATATTATTAAATTATTATTATATATTTTTATATATACAATAAATTGATCAAAAATTTTATTACATTAAAATTATATAATCAAACATATTATTCATTTCAATACAATTACTGTCAAACATCATCTTTAACAATTCCACTCTCTCAAATATAACGTTGGCCAATTTTCCCCCACAAAGAAAAAGAAAATATAGCCAATGTTTGAATGCAAAATTGCATCTATTTTAGGTTCATCGAAATTTATACTTTTAAATATATTATTTAATGAAATGAGTATATCTACTCATGCGTGTATAAGAAAATTGAAATGATTGAATATTAAACATTTGTTTATATAAATAATACACGTGAAGCAGTTAAAAAATTAAAATATGACATAAAGTTTTTTGTGTGTTTTTTAGGAAAAAGAGGACCGGTGATAAAATGCATCCAAACTATGTCCAAGTTTTCATTTTTGTTCAAAACAACTGTTTGTTTTCATTTTTAACACATTGAAACACTCATTCCCATCATTATAGTTTTTACATATTTTTTTTTATTTTTAAATAAATTTTTTTCAATAATGTACCTAACAGCACATACGTAAAAAAAATAATAATAATAAAAAAAAACACACACACACACACAGTCCTTGAAAGTCTTTGGATAACTTAATATGTGCTGATCTCCACCATTAAAATAAAACATGATTAAATTTTGCTTTGTTGCCTAATGAAAGTGCTTTTAAGTTGAAAAGTAGTGCTGCGTGTTAATTGTGTTGTGAGAGTTATTGCTACCTTTATTTGAGGTGACTATGACACATTTATCTTGAATTCTTTATTTACTTGATAATCTTCTAATGATAAGGTAAGATTGTTTAATTAATTATTAAAAAATAATTGAAAATAGACTAAAAATAAGTACAAGTTCTAGTTTTCGCTCAAAGGATTTGTATAAGGATCGTTTTATTAATTTGTGATGTTAGTTTACTATATGTAACACTTTTGGTGATTAAAACGTCCAATTTTTTTATTTTTATTTTAATTTTAATTTAATAAAATTAAGGTTTATAATTGAAAGCATTATTTAATTTATTATTGACGTTTTGCAGTACAATATTGATTTGATAATCCAGCCAACTAGGAACCCAAAATAAATTATGATTTCTTCAATAAAACAACATGAACTTATCAAAATCAAAATTAGTAACTATATAATTGTTGTAAGAATGAAAAATTATTTCGTTTATAACTTCTGCAAGCCAATATTTCTCTCCTCTATATTGAGAATAAAAGAAAAAAAAATATTAATTAAGAAAATAATTTTCTTTTGCCCTATTCCAGTCAACCTTTGTGGCTCCTTTTCATGTCTGGTTGACTGACTTGGTCTTTGTACCCGCCTGACACCTGATCATAGCCCACAAATTTCTTCGTTTCAATTAGAACTTGAGTGAAATGTTAACCAAATTTAACTTAGATTCAAACAATGCATTTTCTGGCAGAAGAATTCTTCAATGGCACCTACACTTTCTGACGTGTCGAATTCCTATTGGTGAAGTGCGTCATTCCTTATTTTTTGTTAAAATACAAATATTTAACCACTCCTTTTGAGAAATTTATAACACTAAATTTACAAATTTTAATATTTTAACATTATCGAGATTAATTCGTATGATCATATCAATGCAGTAGTTGAATCAACGAGTAAATATTAATATTTTATAACTTCGAGACAAAGTAAGTAATTAATTTGTCGGGTACGATTGCTCGACTAAAACTATTTACTGTAATAATATTTTAGTTTATTTACATTTAATAAACTAACACTAGCAACAAAACTAATATATTTATTATTTATTCCTATAAATATTTTAAAAAATGGAAGTTTTTATTACCAATCACTACCTGTTTTTGACATGGCAGTCTCTCCCTCTGCGTCGGACAGCAAATAACGGAACGACACGTGGAACTCACGATGGCCCGGCGATGCAGACTAAAACAACTAGTTGCAGATGCAGAGTAATGATTTCAAAGGCTACCGGCTGAGGGGGTGAAAAGGCCCTTTTGACGCAGGCCTGGAATCGGGGAAAGGTAACCGGTGGAGTCGGTAGAGTGGAAGATCAAACTCGAATGAAATGTGGGTTTGGGTTCCGCGAATCAGAGTGCCGGACTTGAGGCCGAAGTCAATTCTGGTTAAACATCGAGTCATATCAGAAGGGTAGAGATGGAAATTGAGTTTATTGAATAAATACTTGTACGATTATTATCGGCTTTTAAAAAAATGATAATAAAAGAGGTTCGAAATAATATTCGAAAAGGATATGATTTTGATTTTGGATAAGAATTTCTTTTCTTTAAAGCTAGCTTTAGGAAAAATAATAATTATGAGTATATTGCAATCCAATTCTTTACATAAATCTTGATTTAATTTCATAAACTTCACTGGGACATGTTTGTATGAGTAATTGACTTAATACATTAGATGATTGAACTAATAATGACTCTTAAGTACCGATGTGGCCTAGAAATTAATTGGACTATGTTTAGTTGGAGATTTTGAGGGGTGGTTAAAATTCATCAGAGATAGAAGTTATATTTAATTATAAATTTTAATAAGTTAATGTTTTAATTTATGTAAATATATGTAGTTATATATATATATATATATAACACCAATGTTAGAGTGGTATTTGAAATATAGTTATAACACTTAAGTTTTGAGAGTATATTCGTGTGCACGTGAATTTGAGTGTACATACAAATATTAGTTTGATTATAAATATATAAAATAATTATTTTTTAAATATTTGTGTATATAAAAAAATAATTTAGATTTAAATATACTTTTGACGAAAGTCTATGCTCGAATTGCAAAATCTTGAAAGAATAAAAGCCCTTAAAAATTGCAAATCAAATATGGACTTGAAAGGTATTTTTAGATGCTTCGATAATTAAAAAGTACACACGTTAAAAAGGTTGTAATAAACAATATTTCAAAAAATTATATATATTGCATGTATACGTGTATTACTTTTATATATTTTCTTTGAGCTAAAAATATCAAATTTAAAAACAAACATAGCCCTTTTGGATCATTATGTTGTCGGATCATCATACAGCCATACATAAAAAATCACAAACCAAACATAGAACCTTATTTGTAGCACTATCAATAAAATATTTACAAAAAAGATCCCCATTATGTTTTACATTCAAAATCAGGTTCCAAACAATGCCATTCTATTTTAATATGATTTCCAAACACTTCCCACTTTTTTTTTTTTTTTTAACTTCTTTTTATAACGAAAATATTGTCATTAATTGATGCACTTATTAGTAACAAAATAAAAAATGTGAAGGTGACACGGGGATCCAAAATTCATATAAGGAAGTAGGAATTAATAAATGCTTGTAGTCATTTTCATTAATTACCTACTTTCAAGATTAGTTTTAGAAAAAGGTGGTCTTGATTGTTGCATTTTAAGGACACCATTAAGAAGAGCTTTAAAGAAACCTAAAAGTAATTTCCAAGTGATCACTTTCTCCTTCAAAGTAAATACAGTTTGACATCTTCCCACATCTATTTTTAATAAAATAAAAATGAATGTTTGCATGAGATGAAAACTCCCAATTGGTTAAGGAATTAAAAATTTTCAGCTATGTTGAAAGGGTTTTAGACAATAATTCTCTTAATTCAAAGACAAGTCAAGAACAAAAAATAAATTCTTCGGTCTAAAGTTGGAGTTTTGTGCCTATCTATGCACCAAATAAATCCATGGTATAAATATCAGTCACAGGATATGTTGAATAGTACAAAAAATAATTGCACAATATATTTAATTTTGGGAATACTTATAATTTATTTTACATCTGACAATCCCTCTCCGCAATTCATGGTGTCTTTAAATCAGGACTGGAGTCTTGAATATAACTTTTGTGATTATAAAGGCTGGAAATTAGGGGTTAATTGTTTGTACAAGTCTTCCTTATACTTTTTTTGATGGAAAACAGTAAAAGAAACTAAAAACTTCTCGAGGTTGATTTAGACATAAATTATTTTGGGTATGTCTGTTTTTTGATTTTATGTTTGAGTTTTTTAATTTTTTTTTCTTAGAAATTATTTACAAGTAAGAGAAATAAAAAATAATATTTGAAAATGTAATAATTGAAATACGTGTTTTTGAAAAACATGAATGACCATTTATTTTAGGCCGCTTTATTATTTCAGCAAACTTTATATTTTATGTATGCATTCCTGAAAAAATAACTTCAAAATTTTGAAGATAATAATATTTTTAGTCCAATATAAGCAGAACAACCCAATTGGGATTATGATAAATAAAAATTTAAGAAGAAAAATGCTTTAGCTTTAAATGGAATGCTTCTTCAATTGCTAACCAATTAATGCAGGATATAATTTATAACATTCCCAGATCACAAAATTACACATAAAAATATAAAAAATTGGACTTAAATATATGAAACAAATTCAGCACTCGCTCCACACGTACAATATATTACCCTTTTAATTTGGAACATGTCCCAAAAATATATTTTAAGCCCAACATATAGTTGAGGAGCACAAGAAAATTTATGCACAGAAAAAAATTTTCCATTCGATATTGGATTTGTCTGGATTAATTTTTTTTAAAAAAAATAAAAATTGACATGAAAATTTAAAAATATTGAAAAGATATTATCCGAGGACCCAAACAAATTTGGATCACAGTATTGACTTAGAAGCTGTGTCCCTAAAACCATATTAGGTTAATCTACACGAGCAATTAAGTTAATTACGATTTACTGAAGAGGGTTGAGCTCAAAAGCACTATGAAATAACATTCACATTTCATTCATTTATACAGTAACTTAATTACTATATTTCTCAAAACACACCACATACCACTTTTTTCATAACTTTCTTCAAAGGTTACTTGCTTATAAACATGTGATTCATATCTAGAGAAAAGACAATTGAAGAAAATCAACATTCAAGGCCAAATGAAACACAGCAATACACATACCCTAAGAAGAAATTAGCACAAGAAGAAAATGAGATAAAGACAATTAATGTTTCTATTGCTCAATAATAATCACCACCCAAGAGCCTTTTTAACACTAAAACCATTTGTAGTTAAGTAACGATCTGATCATTAGTGGTTCCTTAACACAGCAAAGCCCTTTGTCTAGCAACTTTCTTCTCTTTTCTTTTGTTATTTATTTTATTTGGGATTGGATTTGTGTGGGTGGCAATTAGGGGTGGGTTAAAACAAAGGGGCAACCTTTATGCGAGGAATCTGTGCGTGTATAATGATGTCACGGAACACATGTCAAAAATTGCTTGTTTTGGCAGTTCCCATCACCAAATGGGATGAGAGATCTTGCACAACTTTGTCTTGTGGACTTCTTTTGTGAAATTCATTGGATTTTGTGACATGTGAAGATAGGTGCTTGCGGATTAGTTCACCGCTGTCACAAATAATTGTTTATTGCATGGGCCAGCTGAAAAAGCAAACGTTAATAACCAGATTGAATAGTCTTTGCATTAATTTGGGTCGCATTTTGGAAGTATGTGGATTAAGAGTCTTCAAGGCATTCACACATGTATAGATTTTGTAAATTAATGGTTGTGGGTTGGTGGTGCCTTTGTTCCCATAAATCGTGCCATAATGGAGTTTTAAGTCTTCAACCACCTTTTGAGTCATTTTTAATGGATTTGAAATCCTCGTTTAGAACAATTGTTTCAAGTTCAAATTATTCTTTCCAAACATGGCACTAAATTATAAAATAGAGGTGTTGATGTAGTGTTGTCTGCATGAAAGTAATTGGGCCCCATTTAGTAGAGACAATTCCCAAAAGCCCAAAATAGGCTTCATGCACATTTTAGGTTTCCAATTTCTTTATCTTTGGGTCAGTTAGGCCTTTCATTGATCAAAATTTAAGTCCAATGTTCGGTTTGGTTTCAAATATTTAAGGCCATTGTTGCCAATTAACCACTGTGACAAAAACAAATATTAAATTAACGGTCAAAATCAACTAATTATATATTATGTTAGCACATTCAAAAATGAAGGAAAAATATAACTTTTTCCTATTTATCACAAAAAAAAAAAGAAAAATAATCAGACTTGTTTGCCTCTGCAATACCCTATCCATATTTTAATTTTTTTCTTGTCAAATTTTTCCTGAATGAATTATGAAGATAAACATAAAACTATAATTAATTAATTCCATTTGTTATATTATTTGATTCGATTTTATTTTTTCCAAACCAACTAAATTTGACCCTATCTAAAATTAATGTGAAATCTTTTGCATAAGCAGACTTTTACTGTAGAAAATTCTTCTTTTGCCTGCAATAGATTACTTTTAGAGAGTTTACTACATCATATTTTGTTCCAAAAAGGATCACACATGCTCTTGATTTGTAAGCAGCGCAGCTAGCAATTGATAATGGATGGAATACTTGTGGGAGATTGTTTAGGTTTGATCAGCATGCTTCTATTTGGACAGACTAACTTGTCGCTCCCAGATACTATTGTCGAAGACATATTGTGCATAAGCAAGAACTTGAATAAAATTGAATTTCATTATGTATGAAGAGAAATGAAAAGGGATGCCCATAGTCTTGCCAGGGAAGCAGGTGCATTGATTTCATGTTAAACTTTTATTGGTGTTAAATGAATGCCTTTGTTTCAAAAAAAAAAAAACGAAAAAAGTAACTTTTTCCTAGTGGTAGCAGTTGTTAGAATGTTATGTAATAGTTGTAATTTAGTTACCAAGTGACATAGCCTCCTCCAATTATCTAATGTCTAATCTTAACCTCATATGTTTGTTGCATATTTATGCTGATCTTAGTGCTTACATTAGCAAAGGTGTTAAGTACAAAGCAATGGGGGGAAATTGGGGTTTCTTCCAGACATGTATGTGCACCTTTTGCAGCTATTTATTTGGATAAATTCAACAGAAGATATTCACTTTTACATATAGCTTCTTCTAAGGACATGGCGCCAAACAACCCTGCAAGAATGTCTCAAGAAGATGAATACAACAAGAGGCAAGATTTTGGATCAAAGGGGAAAGAGGTGATGGAGGTTAAGGATGAGCCGTGCCTTGAAGTATGTCACAAGATGGAGTTCAACGGAGGTGAAGAGATATTGCAAAGTGATTGTTCAACACCAAAGGGCAAGAGACTCAAGATATCGGGAACGATATCATGCCCTCCCGCCCCGAAGAAGAGGAGAAGATTAACAACAATTTGCACCTTTAAACGATCACGTCTTGAAATTTTCACTCATCCTGAAATAGAAATGTTTTTCATGTTTGCATTTAGAAACTAGTGCCTGGGGTTGAGGCAATTCTTGTAAGTTTAGCTTTTTCTTTTCTCATGCCCTTTAATTTAAACAGATTGAAGGGTTGTTCCTTTTTTTTTTTTTTTTGTGAAATTTAAAGAATCCTTTAGATGGATTTTAATTTAGAGTGCACTATTGTAATTTAAATCAGGGTTTGTGGACTGGTTTTCTGTCCAATGTCTATATATATATGTGTGTGTGTGTGTTATTAGTGTACGTGGGTTGTCTGATGGAATAAAACTAGGGTTTCGGTTTTTCTTCTTTGTTTCATTCTTCCCTTGTAAATTACTATTCATTGTTAATTCCAATTTTGAGGTAATTCAATTGCACAACTGCCTAAATTTCCAAAAAAGGAGAAGACATTAAAGTAACTTTAAATTGCATTGAATGGCTTGTTTGTGTATCATGGGACACATGACATGGATTGCTCGTTTTGGCATTTCCTTATCACCAAATGGGTGTTGCACAAACTTTTTTTGTGAACTACTTTTGAGCAATCCCTTCTTGTTGGTTTAGTTATTTTCAATTTTGATTTGGTATTACATGAAAATCGTGTTAATATAAGAATGTACTATATTGAAAACAACACACACAAAAAATTAAGCTTGGGTCTAGAATGCGTTATTACTTTATAAAAGACTTGAATTGTTGCTTAACCTAGAAACATTACTACTTTTAAATGATATATAAATTGATAACACAAAAAGAAAAAGGAAACATCCAAATAAGGAACGAATGCCAGACATGAATTTTTAACTTTTTTGATTATGTTCTAGATTGTTAATTTTAATATTTATCCTCCAATCAATAATCCTAAATATGAAAAAAAAAAGGGCATTTTCAAGAGCGTGGCTCAAGTAGTTAATGGAATCTTCAATTAACTCCAGAGTAAGACTAAAATTCTACGAACTTTCATTTGTTTTAATAAGAGATTATGAATTTTAATTTCGTCAATTTATTTTAATAATAATTTATTATTTATATTTTGTAGTGCAAAATTAGTATTTAGTGTTGATATGGTTGGTAAGCAAGTGATTGAGCCAGAATGGACGCGTGGAAAGTGAACGGACGCCCGTGCGGTGTCGTTTTGCTGCTCGGGAGGAGAAATCCGCCGAATGTGCCCCTAACGCCTCGACAGGATCACGACACCGTCCAGTCACTCAAAACGTGGCCGTCAACGATGAGTGTGGCTGGTATGCGGGGTCCACTATCCGTGACACGTATGCATGTGTTTTTGGTTTTTTAATGGGACTCGATCAATGGCGTTTCGTCTGGTTTAACCAGCGTTTGATTTCCGTAATTCTATTCTTAATTATGACGAATTTCTCCCTCATAACTTTCCCTATATATTCCAATTTTTGGTTAATATTTTGGATAAAGAAAAAGAATGGGGGCTGCGACGTGGAATGATGGTTGGTGGAAGATATGCAAGAAGGTTTAATGGAATAAATAATATTAGTTATTTAAATTTGTAAATAATAATAATAACAACAACAACAATAATAATAATTATATGATTTGATAGTATATAAAGATAATAAATAGTTTTTAGTATACACACACATATATATGTATGTATTTTTTTGAGTGTATGTATGCATTTGTTTAAGAACTAGCATAATCATTACTAGTTGTAATAATTAAAAAATGATTAGTTAGTTCGTTGAATAGGAATTTAAATAAAATTTTTATTAGATTAATATATTTGATGATATAAAATTTAGTGGACTGTACAGTTAGAAAAGTGGCTTCCAAACATAGCCCAAGTGTGTATTCCTGTCTTGCCAGTCTTAGCAAATTAACAACAAGGGACAGGGAAGTCCTAAGGCAAGAGCCGAGGCTGCTTCTGTGTCAATGAGAAAAGCCATCGTGGCTCCATCTTTCGTCTTCATGGAGTCAGTCTGAAGGCTATACATTTTATTATTCCAGTAGCACTTCAAAATCAGGGGCACATCACAATCTTTTGACGATGACGATGAAGTAATAGACGGCGGGGCTGAGCACTTGAATATTCTCTCATCATTGTAGGACACGCATCCCCAACAAATTACACATGCATGAGGCATATATTCAGCTGTTAACTCATCAGCAGCTTTCCTCTTAGCTACAGTACGTTTGTGTTTTGGTCTTCATTTTCAGTTAACTAAATGGGATAATTCAGCTTGAAATCTTAAACTGTGAAGACTGACTGTTCTTTCATCATTCTTTGGGATAATTCAATTCTTTTGGGCCATGCATATGGTGAAGTAATTAAGTTTGATAGATTATTTTATCGAGTCTAATCAGATGTACTTTAAGATGAATTAAAGTTCTTAATAAAAGATAAGTTTAATATATAACTAATCCTGCACAATACATGTGATAAATTAATTTTACACAATAATTTTAGTATGTCTTAATCCTATAATTGAAAGTGAACATGCCTTTGGTGTTCTCTTGTCTGTTTTCCTTGTATCATACGCCTGATTTTGGGGTTTTATTTGGTCGGCAGGGCATGTGGGATTATTGCACTACTAGAAATCTGGCTTTTTGGCACGGCTTTTTGGCACGGTGTTCGGGTTTGGTTGTTGTTTTCCGGTCGGTTTTTTTTTTAATTTTTAAGGGTTAAAAAAAACGGCATCCCCCAAAACTTTTACAAAAACCCGTTCCTTTGGAACGGTGCCGAAAATTTGGCACCCCCAAAAACGTTGGAAATAAATGCCGTTCCAAAAATTTGGAACGGCTTTTTAAACCCGTTCCAAAAATTTGGAAGCCGTTCCAAAAATTTGGCTTATAAATGCCGTTCCAAATTTGGCACGATTACAATAAGCCGTTCCAAAAATTTGGAACGGCTTATAAATGCCGTTCCAAATTTGGCACGGTTACCGTTCCAAATACATACGTAGGCCACAGTAATTGGATCTGCATTGGATCGATTCGGGACGGAAATTTGGAACGGTTTTTTATTGGAACGGTTTTGATACGGAACTTTGGAACGGTTTTGGCACGATTTATTTTAGAACGACTTTGGTACGGTTATTTTTGGTACAGCTTTGGCACAGTTTATTTTGGAACCATTTTGGAACGGTTTTGTTTGGCACGATTCATTTTAGAATGGTTTTGATATAGCTATTTTGGAATGGCTTTAGAATGCATTTTTTACAAATGTATAATAATTGAGAAGGATCGTTTTGGACGTAGAGGCCCTTAAAGCACAATTAAGCATTTCATTCACCATGGACAATAACAACACTTGTTTAATGAAATTTAGCTTAAACATAAACCAATTACATTATTGAAAAAATGCTATTTAAGACTCAACCAAATTTCTGAAAATAAGAAAGAATATTACCTTGAAATGTAGTGTATATAGAATACTAGCTTACCATGAACCGAATATTAGCAAGATCAATCTTCGATGACTTGACGATTTTCACGGTTTGGCAAGTTAGAGAGAATTTTGGGACGTTGAAATTTTTGAATTGAATGAAAATGAGGGTCTGTTTGGAGATATATTAAACATTTTGGAACGGATTTGGAACGTTAAGTGGAAAAATACCGTTCCAAATCGAAAAAGGACTCGGCGTTGCCACCGGCGTCGCAACGAGGGGAGGACGGCGCCCCGTCGGGCTCTCATCGTCGCGACGACGGAGGAGGACGGCAGTTCCAGAAATTTCTGGACGCACCGTCGTCCTCCATCGTCGCGACGGCAAGGACAACGACGCGCCGTCGTCCTCCGTCGTCGCGACAGGGGGAGGACGGCGCGCCGTCGCGCTCCCATCGTTGCGACGATGACAGCGACGGCAAGGAGAATCCAATATCTGTGACATTGGAACGGATTTGGAACGGCATTTAATGCCGTTCCAAATTTGAAATTTGAAATTTGAAAATTTGAAATTTGAAATTTGAAATTTGAAAATTTGAAATTTGAAATTTGAAATTTGGAACGGCAATAGAAAGCCGTTCCAAACTCCTGAGTCAAATTTGGAACGGCAGTCAGAAGGCCGTTCCAGAATCTGTTCCAACATAATTTCCAAATTAGAACGGCTTTAAAAAGCGTTCCAAAGTTCGAATTTGAAATAGATTTGGAACACAAAAATTAGAATTTGGAACGGCAATATAAAGCCGTTCCAAATGTTGGAACGACAATATAAAGCCGTTCCAATATTTGGAACGGCAATGCTAAGCCGTTCCAAATGTTGGAACGATAATGCAAAGCCGTTCCAATATTTGGAACGGCAATGCAAGCCGTTCCAAATATTGGAACGGATTTGGAACAATTTATTAGACTGTTCTAATTTGGAATGGATTTGGAACGGACTTTTTGTATAATATTATAATAATTCCAAATTCGTGCCAGATAGGAACGATTTTTTGGAACGGCTGAAAAGCCATTCCAATTAACCAGATTTCTAGTAGTGTTGCCTGATCATTTTATTGTCGAAATTATATAAAATTTTTATCTATAAGTCACTTGGTAATTTATGCTAGAATATGACAGTTGAATGTATGTGTTGAAGAAAGTCGACACCATTGATAAGCTATAGATGAAATTGGATTTTCTTTTATCAATAGTTATTTATTTATTTATGGTTTGTAGCTTGGATCTATGCTACTAGACTTTTACTTACACTTATCTTGATCAAGACTCGTTTAGTCCTGGAGTTGATCAATGAGATGAGATTGGATTTTGTTTCACCTTAGGATAATGATTTATCTTTGCTGCAAAAGCCAGAAGGCAGAATTGATGGTACCTATTAATGCTTTCTAAACTACGAGCGATTGACGTGATTAAGATGGTATTTGGGTGAATTTATAAGCTCTTATGAAAGTTAATTTTTTTGATAAAAAAAGTTTATAAGTTCTAAAAATAATATATTTGAAAATTATAAATTCTTTGAAAATAAGTTAAGAATAACTAACTTATTTTTAAACATCTTATAAGCCCCATTTTATATACTAAAAATAACATAAATATGCTTGAATTACATTTTATTAATAGTATTTAAGTTATTTGTATTATGATTACATCAAAAAATTTATAATCTAATTATATTTATAAATTTCAATAAAATTTTATAAGATTAATATTATCACACCTTTTATTTATTTTTAAAATGAGATGTTTGAGCTTGTAAGCTCTTAAAAATAAGTTTAGCCAAACACCCTCTAAGTGTACTCGGGGTAGCTAATTGTTGGTATGATGTATCTGTACAAATGTAATGATCAATGTTTGCTTCAAACCGCAAGGACAAATTAGATGATTTCATGATCAAGAATTTAGACACTTATACGTGGGAATTGTATCAAAACATCTCACTTCAAAATGGGATACCATATCATCAAATATGTGTGAAAAATAACGGGCTTATCATCCATCAGCAAACTTGGGTTTCCCATTGCCACAATAAACATGAATTCAATGCAAGAGGCTATAACTCAAGCACAGATGGTTCATAAGGTTGGCTTTATGGTATTGGAGGCAATTTTGTGTCCCCAAGTGTAGCATCAAGAAGCTCAATAGGTTTGACTTCTGTCAATCAATTAAATACCTGGGAGAGCCTTAGCTTGTGAATCACAAGCAAATGGCAGGAAATTTTCCGGGATGCTGGATTCAGGTTCCAAAAACATCTCTTCTTGCTCCTATTTCCAGCTATGAATCCTTCAATGTTGCTGTATAAGCATTTTGATGTTTCTGTGTTTCAAATTTTCGTACTCCGTTTTTTCACCTCTGATTGCTCGGAGCATGGTCACTGAGGCTTAATGGGGTGAATTTGGAATTTAATTTGAGGCCAGTTTACAAGGCTGTAGTTTTTATACATTTTGTAGTTCAATTACCTCAAAAACAATAGAGAAACAAAAAGTACCCTTAACATTATCTTCATGAAGCTGATCCCATTATACCCCACATATATTGTGAGATGTGCCATGTTCCATAGCTAAATTTTGAAGGTAAAAAGTTTGACATAAAATTTAAGAACAGTGCAAAAATAAAAGAGGGAAAGAGAGAAAAAAGTGTTATTTAAATCCTTGTATACTTGGAAGAATGGATTTTAGTAGTTGCAAATTTGCATCCAAAAGAAGAGTTCCAGTCAATGCAAGTCACACTCCTTCATCGTCACCTCAACTCCAAGAATGTTGGACCTTAGCTCATTTTACTTAGAGCATGTTAATATCCATATCAAGTGCTCTTACTATTTCCAATTTTATTGTCACAACAAAACGAGAGAATTCCCACAATATTGTTTCTTCTAGTTGACAAATGACCAATTATCTGAAAATGCAATTCATCGTGAGTGCCTTTTGACGCCTACATGTACATGTATTTTGTGGTGAAATACAGGAGATTTTATTCTCCGAGTGGAGGGAGGAGCAAGGAAGTGTTGCATCACCCGTAGGGACTCAGACAACGGGTGAACATTTAATGCAAGAGACTGAAAAGGATCAAATTGGCTGCCCTAATGGGATACAAGGGCATTTATTTGGGTTTTGTATTTACGTATAAAGATACTATTTAGTAGTTGATGCTGCATCATGAGGAAAGCGACGACATTGCTGCTTCTGCTTCATCTCTGTTAAAGACCTCTCCCTCGTCTGATTCTAACACGCGCCCTCGGTCTCGCACAGACCACTCAATAGCCCTCCGTGAGTCACGAGCTTTCGCTTCGAGAAATTAAGAGCGTTAAATTATTTAGGTGGAGCGAAAGGTTTCTTGTCCGATTGATGACTTCTCAGAGTCGAGTTTGGAGCAAATTTGCTCAATGCATCATATGATAATTTATCTGCGTATCACGTGGGATTATCTAACGCAGCCGTCTCATCTGTGAACGCTATAGAGTGATTTGATGCTCAGGCTTCGCATTTGCACGTCCTAAAGATTGATATTTAGCAGTAGTATCTTATGTGGACATTCTTCCTCTGTTCATTGGATCGAAACATGGCATTCGGGACGTTGATGTCAACGTGTTGGAGTTCATTGAACTTTGTATGGTTTCATAGTCTTAATTTATTCTTTCCTCGCAATTGCTAGCAAGCCAACAACTGTGAATAGCTTCATTTGTGTATTTACTATCAAGAATGGCTTTTAGCACATACGGATTGTGATCGTGAATTTTTAATTGGTTCTTGAATCAATAGGATGTGATTGTTTGTGGGGGGGAGCATAGTTTGTACTTGGCCAAACTGAAAAATCTGTTGAAGAATCAGACAAAGAAGGTACAATATGTGCGAAGGCCAGAGCATGCTACGGTTGGGTAACAACTCAGGTCCTCCGATTTTGTAGATACTACACTCTGTGTATCTTTGTTCGAGTGTTTAAAATTGTAATAAATATTATAATCTTATTATTTAATTAATTGTTTTATGTTTTTAAATATAAATTTATGACATTTATCAAAATTTAGATACTCGACGTATTTTCAACATCTACAAGATTGGAGCTCTCAACCTTGCCAAGTATTTCATGTGACACTTGTCCATAACCCAACAGAGATCAAATTTGATTAGCCATTATTAGATCGACCCAACCTATCATTCACTCAAGAATTCTATTTCCGAGCCTTTTTATTTTTACTAATCATATTTACATAAACTACGTTTCATCAACGTTCCATGATACCAAACCTACAAGCGAATGATCGTAGCTAACAAATCAAAGAACATTTCACTAAAATAACTCTGCCCTTGGCAGAGACAAGTAAAAAACAAAAAATGACCAATCTTTCCGGTCTATCAAATTCCCAGAGAGTTGATCCAATCTAAGGAAAACAAATGAGCCCTAACCAATCTAAATTGCCTGCAAGAATATGAATGGTCCTCTGACTGCATGGGAAGTAGAATGGCTTACTTGCCACTTAGACTAGTGTATCCCCTCAGAAACTGCATTCTACTGGGAATTTTGATACTTCATTGGCATGAAAGAAGAACAAATAAGGAGAAGAAATTATCCCGATTTGAATGACGTGTTGGCTTTGCATTTGGGTGCCAGTCGAGCCGTTCTTATGATGAATAAACACTCACACCCCTACTCCGTCCAGGGGCTCCGCCGTTAAATCCGGCACAAACCTGCGGGAAACGGAAAAGTAGTCGGAATCCACCAACGGTGCTGGCTGTATTGCATGCCACGTACATGTTTGTCATTGATTCTTCTTGCTCCGCGACGCCACAGTCAATCAGGATCTTCTGATAAATTTTTGAAACTCTGCGTTCCAGAGGAAGGTGAATCAAACTCCAACGCTGGATCAAAACACAAACGATCAAATTTGAAGGGCAGAAATCTCGTATCAGTAGAAAGACGCTAGTCAAAGACACCATTGGCGAGGCCCAAGAGTTTCTTAAAGACAAAGGACATGATTTCAATATGGGGAATGTGATTATGGTGAGATACAAGATCTCAAATCCAGTAACAGGCAAAAATCACCTTAAGTTTCTTGTTGCATGTTTCCAGGTTATCGTTGATTCTTCAGTCCCCCAGTCTCTTTTTCTGCATATTGCCTGGCCTCTATTTCTCTTTGCCAACTATTCGGTCATCATCACCGTAGGTTTCCATTATCAACCAGGAGTGCTTCAGTTTGGCATGCTGCCATTCGGGTACTTCTTCTTTCTTGGGGGTGCAAAACTGCCGCTCTCTTTCCCTGATCAGCTTATATGTAATGCGTTTAAAACCAGATTGATCATCAAACCCTAAACCCTAACTTAGAAAATTTACTAGTTCAAGGATTACTTGTTTAACCTGTGGTTGTCGAATCGATGATGCTTTGGAATTCATTGTATTAATTCCACTTCCTACTCGCAGTATGCTCTTTATGATCTCAGCTTATGATTCAATTGCCATGTATTTAGCTATTGAGCCTCAAAGTTTATGTTTTTATGTGATTGCAGCATCGAAAAGAAAGTCTGAATTTTCCATATTTGATATAAATATTAATTAATATATTAAAAATACATAAAATAGTGAATATTAAGAAAAAAATACTTGAGGCTAATTTTAAGCATTTTTAATTATTATTAGTAATTAAATTTGTTGCACTAATACAATAAAAATACCACAAATATAAAAACAAAAAATATTGATTCAACAAATAAATTTAAAAATATAAAAAAATATATCTTGTTAAAATACTTAATCAAAATATAATAGAATTTAACATCTTATATATTCAATATGTGTTTAAAGTCTAAAGTTATTGAACATCTTGAAAGGTAATTAACAAATCGAAGATAAATTATAATAAAAACAAATATTAAATTACAAAAAAGAAAATTAAGATTTAAAAGTTTATTTATTTATCAATTTAGACCGTTTATTTTTATAAACGGTGACTGATTCACTTAGTTTAGTGGTTCAATTGCGATTTTATCCAATTTTATTCAATTATATTACATTTTAGTTTTTAAATCTTACTCAGACCGTTTTTTTAACTAGTCGACGATCTAATCTATTCGATTCAAATTGATTTTTAAAATACTACTCTTATGTTACTTGAGGCAGTAAAATGCATCAATGCACTAAAGCAAATTACGATAGAAAATATACATGTGTGTGTGTGTGTGTGTGTAAGAACTAATTAAGATGTAATTGCATATGCTGTGATGAAAACAAGTAATGTCATCAATGGGGAATTAATCAGTATTCAAACATCAAAAACGCCAACTCAGACTAGCACGAAATTTTCATCAATCTTATACTCAATGATAGATTTCATGTTCTCTATTAATCAACAGAAAGATATACTGGTAATAAAGGAATTTCTAGAAATTTACGATTTTTATCATCCACCACCACACACACACACACACTCTTACATACTTTCTAATTCCTAATTTTCGTTAAAAGAACTTAATACTTAAAGCAATACTTATAACGTTTCTTGATTCTTGTACTAAATTCTCCTTTTCATATGTTAGATTAAGAAATATATAGATTTCTTATTGTTATTTTTTTGTTTTTTGGACTTGAAAGCGATTTTATATAACAAATTTTCAATTTTCTCTATGCTAATTATTCAATTATTATACATAAGTGACACAACTATTAAATGCTAGCAAAATTTACACACTTCATGTCTATGCAAATTTATTTATAAATCATAAAATTCTTGGATTTTAATTAATAAAATTAGATCACTTAAAATTTAAAAGCACAAAAATTTAAAATATTAAAAAAATATTAAAAAATTAAAAAGAGAAAATATATAAACCAAAAATAAAATAAATTAAGAGAAAAAATAAAAATATATAAAAAACGAAAAATAGTAAATTGTGTGATTTTATATTAAGGAAAAATATTTAATATAAGAAAATGATAAAAAATCAAAAGAAATTAAAAATGAGAAAATTTCAGAGAAAATATAAATATAAATCAAAAATTAGATGAAAGAGAGAAAAATATGATAAAAAAAATAAAATATTTTAACATAAGGTTATGTCTGAAAATTTACTTTTTATAACCAAGAACACTTACCTCCATAACAATATAAGACTAATAGAATATGCACACTCGATATGTGTGCATGCTTAGATAAAAAATTATATACTTTTATTAATTATACTAAAATATAAAATTACTATATTTTTTAGTACCTTAATAATAATAAAAAATTACTTAATATACTTTTTAAAAAGATAGAAAGAAAAAAATTAAGCATTCATTTATATTTAAGGTCAAACGTAGTTATTAGACAGTCTAAATAGTGGGTAATTTTAGGAATTTTATCAAAATGACAAGTTAGTTATCATAGGAGGTAGAGTATAATATATACCAAAGATAGATATATAATAATCACATGTTAATTAAATAAAAGCTATTTTTTCATCAATTTTCGAAAAGAGAAAAAAATTCAAACTCAATATAAAAATTACAACCACTGAAGTTTATCAATTGGGAAAAAAAGAAAAAATCTACGAAGAAAAATTGCTACATTAAATATTTTTTAATTTAAGAAGCCAAGGGATAGAACATAAATTTTAAATAACACATGATGGAAATTTCTCCAATGTATGTATTAAAAGGGTTTCCCGTTTCTTGAATGTTGAAAAACCAAAGAAGAACAATGAAGTTAATATTAATTACCACCATGGTCTTCAAAGTCTTGAGTGATTAAGGACACACTTTTTGATCTAACAAGGATTGATCAACTCTTTAACAATAAGTTTGAATAAAGAACCCATTATTGGTAACAATGACGATAATTCATCTCCTTCGCCATCCAACAATGTCCTCTTATTGTTTGACCCTATCCCCCATTAATAATGAATGGAGATAGGGTAGACATATATGCTATATATATATACACACATATACTTATACAGATATATATATATATATATATGTATGTATGTATGTATGTATATGGCTGTTTTCACTGTAATAATATAATTTGATTAATTCTAATTTGACCTTTTTATTTATATATAAAATACACTTGATTTTGTGATATAATACTTAAAAAGTAATTAATTTTTTGGGGTTGTAATCTATGGTTTACACCCCAAAAAAATATTACAAACAATTCTCCTATTTTAACACTCATAATCAATTAAGTTTTTAGTATTATATTATATCATAAAAATAAGTTGATTTTATAAATAATTTTAAAAATAGAAATTTCTAAAAATGAGAATTTAATCTATACTATATTATCGCAGTGGAGATATAACACTGCGTTCCTTTCTTTTAAACAAAGTCATGTAAATTCATATATATGTTTAGTTAATGTCATGTTTTGGGTGTATGTAAAAATTTGTTTTATTGATGAACTTAGCTTCTCAATAAGTTTTCTTATTTTATATGTTAAATTTTGTGTTTTAAATTCATGACTCTGGTTTCATGATTCATCTCATCATTAATGGAGTTTGGGTTGAAGAATAATGGGATATTATTGGATGGCGAAGGAGATCGATCATCATCAAACCATAATCATGATGAATATGTGAAGTTGTTACCAGTGGATTTTCAATTCAAACCCACCAATAAAGAGTTGATGAATCCTTATTTGATCAACAAGAAAAACAAGAGAAGTTTGCCTTGCAAAAGAATTAAAGAAATGGACCTCAAACAAGACTATTGATGACCTTACTGGTAATTAATGTCAACTTTCTTCCTTTTCTTTGGTTTTTCAAAATTCAAAAAATCTTCTTAATCCATGCATTGGTAAGATTTGCTTTCTATGCTACTTAAAATTTATATTCTGGTCCTTGGCTTCTAAGAAATAATTAATCTATTGATTTTTTATTTGTAGATTTTTTTTTCGTTTCTTTTATATTTTTGAATTGATATATTATGTCAGTTGCAATTTGTTATATTGAGTTTTGAATTTTCTCTCTTTGAAAATTAAGAAAACAAATAGTTTTTATTTAATTAACATGTAATTATTAATATTATACTTATGTATTATACTTTAATTACTCTTCTGAAATAGCGAAACATTTCACAAAGAAAATTGAAAATTTGTTAATATCAATTTGAAATGCAAAAAACACAAGAAATAACGAAAGAAACTTGTTTATTTCTTAATCTAAGAACGTGAAGAACAATTTAGTCCAAGAGAAATGAAATCTTATACGTACTTGTTTAGCTATTGAGTTTTTTTTTTTATTAATGAAATCCAGTGGACTGGTTTTTGTGGATAAAAAAATTTATTTTTTGTAGGTTTTCTTTTAGGGGATATAAAACTATTTCTTCAAGCGGAAGAATTAAATAATAAATTTCCAAAAATTTCCTTGTTACCAATATAATTTTCAGTTGATTAATAAATAACACCTATCATTAAGTCTAATTAAATTGATGAAAAATTCACCATGTTCTTTGGCTCTTCGTTAGAGAGTTAGTACTTGAAAGTTTGAATATTGATCAACTCTCTATCGTGACCACACGACAATGCATGCCTTTGTGGCACAGGAAGCCAAATTAAATTAACAGAAGAATTGATGACAAAAGATTATATTACCTCTTCTTTGTCTGCAAACACCTCGACAGCTTCAAACGAATGTGGTATTTAACTGAAAACATAAATAAAAAGAATGAGAAGTTCATGAAAATTAAGTGCATGTAAAGAACAAGGGATTCACTATTTGGGCAGAAGTAGTCCAATAAGAAACTGAGGATTCCTCTCAACAGCACAGATTTAACCGATGTATTAAAAGATTTAGCATCAAAAAATGAAACTAAATGCAACACACACAACACCTGCCTCGAGAAATCGTTAGAGGAAGTGTTCCCCTCAATAACCAAAATTCATTCTTCATCTACAACAATAGCTGAGTGGTGCTTTGATGGCTTTTGTTCCCAACACAGAGACAATAAATTGGATAGCCATACTGTTACATCGCAACCGATATAGATAGCATTTTCACGTCCCTTAGATTTAATTAAATTGAAGCCCATCAAAAGAAACAAAGACTAATAAACACACAAAGCAAATAATTTTATTGATGTTTTTGCATTTTAGCCAAAGCCTTTGCTTACTCCATCTTTCAATTTCGACCATAAACAAAAGGAATCAGAAAACTAGCTTACATCAAGCGGTCAACCAAGTAAGATTGGTTCTGCTTGAAAAAAAAAAAACATATGGAGGGAAGAAATCAATACCGTTATCGCACATTCGTGCTCGCATTGCAAACCCTTCCAATTTCAGCACCCAAAAGCATAAAATTTGCTCCCTTCTGATCCCTAACTCAAACATCACTGTCCCTCACCAATCAAAAATTGAAGCTTAAACATAAAACAACTAATTATCCCAGACTTGTCTATGCAAAATGTGAACCTCAATGTCTGGTTAAATAACTTAGGGTGGGACTCAAATTATCAATCATTATCTATCGATTTATCTAGATTTGTTATTTAGAATAGATATAATATTTTAGTACCTATCACTAGATTGTTTTGTTAGTCTAGGGTTCCGGTTGATAAAGTTCTATATTAGTTTAGTCATTCTCAATTATTACATAATCATCAGAATACGGATATAAATACACGAATCTTCTTGCTGTCTATGAAAAATTTATCTATCAAATTTCGTAAAGAAATTAAATAAATAATACCTGTCAAATATAAAGAGGAGGTTCGCTCTTCTTTTTCGTTTATGGAGCGAGGCCTTTTCTTCGGGTGAACGTGATTTTATCTTCTTGCGAAGAAAAGGGTCGATAAAAAATCCTACTTTTCGAAGAAATAGGACAATCCGAATTTGATAAGGACTGAAAGTCTGAAAAAGCAGCAGCAGTGGCCACTGGGAAACCTTGGGAGGAAGTCTTCCCCGTTTTTCAAGCGCAAATTATTACTAGGTATTTAAATTCTGTCCTCTGAAATAGATTAGTAGTATGTGAACAGGATTTGACTGCTATGCCCACTACGATACTCACTTCTATCCATGTAAGTAAGGTTTTGCACTTTGTTTCTCATTCATCAGTCCTTATTGACACTTCGATACTCACTTCTATCTATGTAAGTATGCACTTTGTTTCTCATTCATCAGTCCTTATTGATCGTTGGGTAAGAAGAATCACTTATCAAAATTATGTTTCTTCTTCCCACCTCTAAATCTTCAATTCTTATTTATTCTCAAGTGTTTTTGGGGTCCCTGGTACTTTTCATCTGTACTTGCATGTGTGTACAAATAGATAACTTCATGTTCCTTCATATTTTTAACGAAGAGAAAGAAATTAATTTTTCTGCTTTATAAACATCATACTTTTGGTGTATATGAAAATATTTTTTGTTGATGAACTTGATATCTCAAGAAGTCCTTCGTTTCGTGTTTTCGATTCAAGATTTTGACTGCGTAACGATGTGCATTTAACAGGATTTGGCGATGGAATCGAAAAACGAAGGGATATAGTTGGATCGCCAAGGAGATGAATCATTAACAAACTACATTGATGATCAGGAACTTATCGATAGTTAACATTAACTTTCTTGCTTTTCTTTGGATTTTCAAAATTCAAGAAACCCATGCATTGATAAACACAGCATTTTGTGCTTTTTAAAATATATATTCTTGTTTTTGGCGTCTTAGATTAAGAAATAATTAGTGTACTGGTTTTTTATATTTAGATTTTTTCTTTATTGTTTTCATTTATGTATTGTGTTGATTGCGTCGTTATGTTGAGTTTTGAATTTTTTTTCTCTCTTTGAAAATTAAGAAAACAAATATATTTTATTTAATTTACATGAATTATTAATATTATATATTCAATAGTTTTATTACTTAAGGATAATAATTGAATAATTAACATAGAAAATAATCGAAAATTTGTTCTATAATATGTCATTAATTCTTCCATCAATCATCATTCACCATTGCCAGGCAAGGAATCCATCCATTTCTTTTCTTTTGCTCCCTAAATCTTTAAATTCTTGTTTGTATTCAGGTTTTTTTCCCCCGAAGCAAGAAAGCAAGACTCTCAGTACTTCAATTTTCTTTTTTATATATATGAATGTGCGCATTACTGCTTGCATGCATGCAACGTGCGTGCCGAGTAGCATTATTTTTTTTTTTTTTTTTTGAATTTTTAACAAAAATTCGAAAATTGTTTTACATGTTTTGTAAATATCATGTTTTAATTTTGTGTTTATAAAAATATGTTTTGATGATCGAATTGACATTCAATTTTCTTTTATATTTTTCAATGCAATATTATGGTTTCATGACGATATTGTTTTCATCAGGATCATTAATGGAGACGGGATCGGAGAACACGAGGATATTGTTGGATGGCGAAGGAGATCAATCATCATCAAACCATGACCATGATGAATATGTCAGGTCTTTACCAGTGGGTTTTCGATTCAAGCCCACCGACAAAGAGTTGATCGTTGCTTATTTGATCAACAAGAAAAACAACAGAAATTTGCCCAACAACAGAATAAAAAAAGTGGAGCTCTATTCGTACAAGACTCCCGAGGAGCTTACTGGTAATTGATATCTTTTTATTTTCTTTGGTTTTTCACGATTCAAGAAAACCTTTTAATAGCTGCATTGGTGAAATTTTGCATTAAGTGTAATTCAAAATGTTTACTTTGGTCATTAGCTTCTTAAGTTAAGAAATATTTAATGTGTTGGATTTTTCTTTGTTGTTTTTTTGTTATAATTTTGGTTTTTCTTTTTAAGTTGATAAGCTGTATCTGTTTCTATTGAGCTTGGAACTTTTTTTTATCTCTTCGAAAATTTTAAAGAAAAAATAGTTTTTATCTGATCAACGTGTTTTTTTATAGATTTTATTATAATAAAATATAGTTTTGTTACTCATGTCATATAATATAATATTTCAAACAGAGAAAATTAAAAAATCTTTAACATAAATTGGAAATCCAAAACAAAAAATAACAAAATAAATCTATCTATTTCTTAATTAATGTAAGATGGCAAAGGATAACTATCAATCAGTCTTTTTTAATGGAAATTTAATGTATTAAAGATTATTTTTATGGTCCTTTTTTTTTCCTTCTTTTTGATTGATAAACATGAAACTTAAACCTGTCATTAACATTATTCAAAATTTCATCTTCTTTATCTCTTAGCCCAGTTCGCCCTTCTAAGTGTAATATTAGTTAATACTTCATTGATGACATAATTTGCTTTCATAACATCATATGCTAATACAAACACTTTGATGCAAATGATGCATGTCACTGTCTCAAGCAACATATGAGTTGATAAGGGAAAAAGAATGGTACTTCTTCACCTCAAGAAGCAAGAAGTACCAGAATGGTTGCAGGCCAAACCGGATCACTCCTGGTGGATACTGGAAACCTACAGGCGCCGACATCGCCATCCTCGGCGGTGGTGGCCGAATACTCGGCAAAAAGAAGACCCTTTGCTTCTACAGAGGCCCGCCAAAGGATGGAAGAAAGACTGACTGGATTATGCATGAGTACAGAGTCCATGAGGCGGAAGAGGAGCTGCGCCGTAGAGCCAAAAGTAAAACCAAGGAAGTAAGCCTAATTACTGGTCTTGTTTGCCTTATTATAATGTCATGACAATTGTGGGCTCTGTGGATGGTAAACTCGGTGTTTTCTTGTTAATTAATGTAGTTGGACGATTGTGTGTTGTGCAAAGTGTTCAAGAGAACTGTTGGGAAGAAACAGGACACTGAATCAGGCTCATCAAATGCTGTGAGAAATCTGAGGGAGGTCACTTCTCAGGTCCAGAGTGATACACATCAGCAGCTGATGACAGTAGTGCAAGATCAAAGCCTTTTGCCCCAACAAGTTCATCGCAGAGGGATGACAATGCTGCCCAACAATCCTATGGTCCCTCAGTACAATGCATACGAGCGGCAGAATCAAGACTACTTTGGGCAACGGTTGGAAGCAAATTACAATCCTATGGTCCCTCAGTACAATGCATACGAGCAGCAGAATCAAGACTACTTTGGGCAACAGTTGGGAGCAAATTACAATCCTATGCCAGCATGGAACTATGGCAGTCATCTTGACGAATATCCCCTGAATTGGTCACCAAGGCCTGCGCCTCCACCTCCGCCTCCACCTCCGCCCCTACCTTCACCTTCGTCTTCACCGCCTCCTCTGCCTTCGCCTTCACTTCTGCCTCTGCCTCCACCTCCACCTCAGCCTCAGTACTTTTATGAGAATGGCCTGCAGACCATGCAACAAGGTGGCTATGGAAACCCGCCTGGTATCAGCTGGAATGCTGAAAGGTGGCAAGATCGGGGCACCGGTGGTTCATTCTAAAGCCCCGTTATTTGTTTTCGTTTCATGTTAGTTTTCCTTTTTAGATTTCCAGTCACTTGAACTAGAGTTGATTTTGAATTTCCAATTTAGGCTTCGCTTTTGTTCACTTTGGCTTGAGTGTTGACATCGGTTCTATGAATTTCTTGTCTGTCTATGGAAGTTTATGCAGTTTGATTCAGTTGACATGTGCTGAGGCAATGAGTGCTAAACCTCAAGCCAACTCCGATGGTAAAACAAGCACAAAACTTGACACACATCATCAAACAAACATAAAGTTCTAGATTTCTACGGTTCTTCAACTCTCCAATGCCACACTTAACATACAAAGGATTATAGGGGTGCCCTTAAGGTTCAAAAAGTGAAAGGGATCCCTCTAGCATTAAGCTGCCTGATGATCATTTATCATCCTTCCATCAAACTCAGTTCGCACTGCAAACACTATTTACATATTACATAAGGGTTGAGTCTTGGCGTGTCTAGATCAGAAGAAAGAGCGCTTCACCGGAGGTCGTCCGACGGCTCTCATTAAGTTGGCTATTTCAAGAACCTTGGCCACTTTTGTGCCCCTCTTGGCCTCAGCAGAAGCCCTCCTTTCCTCTGCTTTCCTGTGAGCTTTAGCAATGTCATTCTGCATTTTCTCAAGGGCCTTTGCTCTTCTCTCTTCCAGCTTTCTCTGCAAAATTTTGGGAGAGGGAGACTTCCACTTTGAGTTATATACCATATCCAGAAAATAAGAAAAAACAGAGGATACATGGCATGCTTCACCTTAATTATGAACAGGCACGGGACTATGTCCTAAAAATTGTCTCAATTTGTACACTTGCCCAACTTTTTATCCATCTCTATGTTCTGTTTTGCTAAGAGCACAAAACACTATCTTTATATTTCAATGACCTTTATCCAAACACACACATATAAAATGATTTAGGAGTTTGAGCAAAATGCCTAATAATTAAGTAAAGATGATCGTTGCAAAAATTCTAATAAACCAAGTTAATCGGTTGAACTCCACTAGACTCAAAAATATTTTTGCATATTATCAAGGTCAAACTCAAATTTTGAAATTTTGTCGATTCAATCTTACTGTTTGACTCGAATCTGAACTCACAAAATTGAATTAACTGAATAGTTATCAAGCTTTAATTATTACTCAAACTTGACTTATTAATACTCCTTACAAGAATTAATCATATCCACTTATTACCGCACAAGGAAACCAAACATAATATATAATCAAGAAACTGCAATTCATGTATTCTGAATTAATTCTTGCCATTGAAATTCATCCAAGTACCTCAACTTTCTTCATCCGACAGTTGGCCTTCTGCACTTGCTCGCTCTCGCAGCCTCCGATCACAGCTTCGTCGCGCTTAAACCGGTTATTAATCTTTGCAATCTTAGCGTTCTGCCAAGCACTAATCTTGGATTCCACCTCCTCTTTCTTCACTCTCTGCACCGACACTTCACCTCCGCCGCGATCGCCGTTCACGCCACCAGCTATCACCCCATCACCCCCGGCGCCGCCACCCCTCGGCGACCGCAGCGGATTGCTGTCCGGAACAATGGCCAAGGGGTTGGTCTCCTCGTGCAAATTCTGATCCTCCTCCCCGATCCTGCCCAGGTTGTTCGAGCCCGCCTGATCGTGCTCCCTGCCGATGGACGACCCCGCCAGGACCAGGGCGTTGAACTCCCTGCTCATGCTGGGGAAATTCTCGCCGCCCTCGGTGGCCGAGGGCGATCCCACGGAGAGGGAGGACGATCGCTGGCTGCCGGCATCCCAGGCTTCGCGGCGAGGGCCCCGCGAGGCGCGAGGTGGGGTCAGGGCGTGGATGTCCCTGACGATGGGAGACGACAACTCGTCATCTTGGCGATCGTCGTGATCTTCTTCAAGATGAGCGCCGCCTCCGTCGCCTGTGTTGGCTATGATTAAAGCCCTTTCATCATTCATCATTTAGTACTGTTTCGGAGCTGCAGTTGTTGTGGTTGTGTGTGTGTGCGTGTGTGTGTGCTTGTTGTCTAAGTGGCGACAAAATATGAGTGGAAACGATAGAGGAGAGTGGTAGATCATTGTCATGGTCAAGTCTATATATTTATTGGTTCTCGAGGGAGAGAAGGCACGGCAGCCACACACATGCATGCAGTAAAAATACGGAATGGGGGAAGAACAGAGACTAAGTTACATGGGACTTGATTGCTGTCAGAACATAGATATAGACATTTACTGTAGGCCGACATTGAATTCCTCTTTTTAATTTTGTTCAATCTTATCATTTGATCCCATCATTTTTGTGTTTACTTATTTGCTGCCCATTTTACGCGGAAAGTGAACAGGGTCTTCATTTGGTGATACGGAACTAAACAAAATTTCAATTTTGGTATACTAGAATTTTGATTTTAAAAATTCAGTATACTGAATTCAGTCTTGCACATGGAATATCCAAATTTAAAGATTTTTTTTTTTTTTGGTTTTTGATTGGATATTTGGATATACTGAATCTTATTATAAAAATAAAGAAATATAGTATGCATGTTCACAATTTTAGATTGTAGAACTCAAAAATAAATATTAAATAATTTTATCTTAATATTTTATTGTTTTCATTTTTAAACACAGAAAGTTGTTATCACAATAAAATATTTCTATTTCGTAAGCATAATATAATGATATAATTTTTTTAAAAAAAATAGATTTATGAATTAAAAAAATTAATTCATAAATATGTATAATTCTAAACTAAAACATGACAAAGAATTGGTAGAAATATAATAAATATTTAAAAATAAATTAATTTTCAGTATTTAATTCAATTTGATAAACCAAACTCAAAGATTGAAATATTCAAATACCTAATTTCTTGAAAAGTAATATATCGAATGTTTAACCGAATTTTTGATTTTGATACATTTCGTTCAATATGGTGAACTGTGAAGTCTCCTAAATTTATACTAAAAATAACCCATCAAATTTGTGGGCCAACTTTTCAATTAACAATAGGCTGTGCTGGGAATGTAAATCATACAATAACTAGAGGGGCTTGATTGCAAAACGATCCCATCCGTGTTCAACTTTTGTAATTTGGTGTGTGGTGTCGGCCAAAGGGCTTAATTCCTAGAGTAGCCCACGAAATTAGGCAATCACTGGTGGACTAGTCACAATCTGAACCAGGCGTCACAATTTAGCGTTGGCAAATTCCTATTGGATGACTTTACGTATGTGGGTCCCCCGACATTTACCAACCCGATCGACAAGGCGTGTACGATTTGTTCATCATCAATAATAATTAATATTAGCAAAGAACGATCCGACCATAACGAGATTCAGACAACACTGCGGTTTTAATATTTTACATTTATAAAAATAATTCAAATTTGAATACCAACAAAATTTTAATGATTTTTTTGGCAATTCTTGCGTCAAGAGTAGTGTTAACGTGTCAAATTCACTTAGCAACTCAATAATTATTTGAATTTTATTTAATTTAATTTTATAAATTTTAAAATCAAACTAAAATTCGATACAATTAAATAAATTGTGTAAATTCAAATTTTAACTCCTAAATGTTAATTGAGTCTAAAGCTTGAATTGTATTACTTATCTTATTAACACTAATAAATTGCATGGCTTAAGAAGAAAAAGGAAAAAAAATAATAATAAGAGGCCAGAGAACTGAGAAGTGACCCTAGCATACAAAGAGCGGTGGTCACAATTGGGGCATACACATTATCTATTTTGATCTTTTATTTTAGGAAAAAGAGGGAAAATAAATATTTATTTCTTTTTTCTTCCTTGGCTTTATTTTGGAATTATTTGTAATCAATAAAAGAGGAAAAAATAAGGTTTTGGTTGAAGTAATTGTGTGAAGAAGGAACACGACGCGTGTCCATACGTACCACGTTATATTCTTATTACATATTTTGGGTATAAAATTGTGACACCACAGATGTTTGCCATTGGATGGTAAGATAGCGTGTGAAAGGGATGTGTATAGTGAAAGGCGTTACATTAAAATTCAGCAATGCATGGATGTCATTAACCTTATTAGTGTGAGCAAAAAATTCAACAAAGTTGCCCTCTTTAGACCAAATCATGAAGGTTCGTTATTTCTTCTTCATTCTTCTTTGTCTTTTCTTTGTTGCGTCTCTACTTTTTGGAAGGGCCAAAGCACTCTCCTCCCTTACTATTTGTCGTTATGATTATCATAATAATGCAAATAATATAATACAATGGACCACATAAAATAATAACATAAGCGTGTTGTGTGATATTTTATTCTATAAATGTTAGTATAGGATGTGCAAGCAAATTGAGGAATTTTCGAGATGGTATGAATATATATGAGAGATTAAATAAAAGATGTGATTTGTTGATCATATGATTTACACTTCATATGATCAATCAATTGAGGGATATCAAAAGACTTCCCTCTATTGTATGTGTCAAGATGGGTTCAAAATGAGATCAAATTTTGGTGCCCAACATGGCTTTGCTCACAAAAATTCGTACTTTCTTTATGTATTCACTTGCACGTATGTTATTATCATTTTCTCCTCTTTATTTTTCCTCCAATTTTTTCACTTTATTTTTATGCTCTATCCATTTCTTTCTTCTTCTTCTATGTTCTCTGCTTTTCGAGGTTTTTCACCTTCTGCACGAGCGCCGCCACCCATCACCTTGGTCAACACCACAACTACCTCTTCCTTTTTCTTGTTTTTATTTTTATTTTTATTTTTATTTTTTCCCCTTTATTTTACTCCTTTTAAAATGCAAAACAAAAAAAAAAAATCCTCAATTGTTTGAATGTAAATCTTGTTGAGAAGAAAATCGGTACAAAAATTCAACGTAAAATAAGAGAAAGAAAGAGGTAAAAAAAATAGTTTGATGAATAACGTATTTAGAAGCATGTATTTTAATGGGAAGAAAAATTATATAAAATAAGCATCGAAGCTCGATAATAGGTTGCTTCCAAGATATATAATTAGGATTTGTTTGGTTTGAGATTTTGATGAGGGATGAAAAGGATGCGAATTTCGTTGGAGTTGAAAATTATGTTTGATTCAAAATTTTTGATGGGATTAAAATTTTTCAAAAATTTTAGTTTGTTTGTAATATACATAATATAAAATAATGATTATATAATGTAATAATATATAAAAATAATAATTAGTTTTTACAATGTATATATATACACACACTTATGAGAGTGTGTATATTAATTTGATTGTGAATATGTATAATAATTAAATTTTTGATATTTTTTGTTTGTGTGTGTGTGTATGAGAAAAAAATAATTTGACTTTAAATTTTAAATAAAAAATTTTGTTGAATTGAGTAAATTTTGATGGAATGAAAATACCAAAATTGCCAAACAAATAATTCCCTTACATTATTTGAGATCTGAATACACAATTCTTGTCAACTAAGCCAACAAGTGTTGCCATTTTAATTGTTTTGATGGCTATATGAGTTGATGTATACACACACACACACACACACACATATTTAATTCTCAAATAGAAAAAAATGAGCCTTTATCCAAGCTGAAATTGTAATTAATTATTCCCTAATGGACCTTTGCCCAGTCACTAGCAGGCTGCAGCCACATATTTTGGAAGGAAAACAGCTCATGGACTATGGCTAGATGGGCTCATGCAATTCAACTATGAATCAACAGCTAAGAGTAAGAACTATGTGATTACTCAATCATTTTTGGGTGAGACTCAATAAAAAATTATCCAAAAAATAAACAATTATGATCAAATATAATCTTTTACAACTAAGCAACATAGTTTTTGCAAAATTAATCCAAAGTTTCAGTAAAGATAGAAAACTAACATCAAACTTAAATCGAACCTTTTCAAACTGATATAACTAAATTGTTGAAGCTTACCATTCTTTCAAAATAGTGGCAATCAAAATATACACACAGCAAATTTATTAATTTTGACAAATAATTTATTAATGCATGCATCAATTTTTACATTCATAACATATTATCTTCATTCCATCAATTTAAGTTAATTAAATTGTGATGGAACGGCATCTTCATCTCAAAAAAAAAAAAAAAAAGCATATTCAGTATGTTATTCAAAATTAGGAATGTATGGTCATTCTTAAAAAGAAAATTGATCTAATTTTTTTTTATCTATACAAAGCCCTATAACATATAATTTTTCAACATTTTAGCATTGCCTCATTTGCGTACCCTTTGTTTTTTTTAAAAAATGCATATCAAATTATTAATAATTATTAATAATCATGGTGTTTTTTACTTAAAATATCAACCTTATGTTAACTTTCATTTCTTTAAACTAAATTTTTCTCCCTTGCATTTTCAAAAATCAATTATCAAAAATAGATATTCATCATACTTTTGACGTGATCCACAGATTTGTCGAACTTTATTTTAACATTCATTATTTTTATTTTTATTTCTTAATAGGCTTTAGTAATAATTTAGACCATATGGACTTTTTAATTTAGAATTTGATAGGATTTAGTATAAATAGTTGTTTTATTCAGTTCAGACAGAGATTTGGATATTTGGAATTTAACAGTTATAAAATCATTCAATTGTCCTTGAAAGAGAGAATATTCAAATCGATTCAATATGAGTAATTTCTGAGTGAGTTGTGACATTTCAATTGATCTCAGTATATCGATTGTGACCATCCTATCATGCTGTTTATTAGTTCTTGGGTTTAATTTTAGTTTCAATATATTGGGTCGGGTATTTTGATGTACGGTTTACGTTCTTCAAATCC
Organism: Avicennia marina; assembly: GCA_019155195.1. Classification (NCBI taxonomy): domain Eukaryota; kingdom Viridiplantae; phylum Streptophyta; class Magnoliopsida; order Lamiales; family Acanthaceae; genus Avicennia; species Avicennia marina. The sequence goes on from CM032758.1 coordinate 754,072, forward strand.
AATTCATATTAAATCTATTTTAATTCTTCTGTTGCCCTCACTCTCATTGCATCAGTTGGTATTAGAGCTAATTGTTTCAAATTCTAATTCGATACCCAATTCGGATTGAAAAAAAAAAAGAACAAAGAAAAAATAGAATTCAAAAAGAAAAAAGTCAGAATTCGAAACAAAAAAGGAAAAAAAATCAAAAAAAGTGGTGAGCCTTGTTTAAACCAGGCAAGGCTTTGTTTGGTTGTTGAATTTTTGCATTAAGGCTTTGTTTGGTTGCCAAGTTTTGAGGGGAAAAAATAGTGAAAAAAATACAAAAAGAGTAAAGCAGAAAAAAGGGCAGAAAAATATAAAAATTGTGATAAAAAAAAAAAGGAGAGCAAAAAACATAAAAAAAGTGTGAGAAAAAAAATGGGGAAAAATTGCAATAAAAAAAGAGGGTTAAAAGAAAAGGTGTGGCAAAAAAAAAAAAAGGAGGAGAAAAAAAAAAGAGGGTTGACAAACTATGGGGTTAAGTAGTATTTTTATCCTATTATGGCTAGACATCATGCATGTCAAGTTCAAAATCTTGATGATAATAAATGTATGTATGATTCTTTCACTAGAGAATTGAATATAATATTTGATGTAATTCAAAAGATGTCTAAAATTATAGATAAGATAGATGGTTGATTAAAGAAAGTTAAGGAAGCTAGTGAAATTTTTACCACTTATCATGTGTCTAATAATGATTTATTGTGCTTAAACTGCTTTCAAAGAGAGCACTCAATTTGTAAGCATCCAAATGAGGAAGTTAATGCTTACACTGGTTACAACCGATTTAGGGATGCTGAGAAAAGCTTATCAATAAAGATGTCACATGTGAATAAAGAAAGTAAAGAAGAGGTAGAATTCAAAGACATGTAACACAAGGGTAGTGACAGTCCTAATGACGAATAAGTAGAATGAACAAGAAAAAGTAGCAGAAGTTGCAGTTAAAATTAAAGAAGATAAAATTGAGAAGGAAGAATTCATAGAAATGAAAGTGGAGGTTGATGACGAATACAAAAATGAAGAACTAATAAAAGATTGAGAAATTGAATTTTTATAGAACCATGAATATGTTGATTCATTTAACCATCTAGTAGATTATCTATCCAATTGTGCTATACATGAGTTGAAGATTTTTCTATTTGTAGAGGCTATATATGCATATCCGGATAAGTTATTAGTACTTTTTTATATTCCTTTATATGGTTCATACTAATATTTCTATGTTAAATTTATGGGAAAACGAAACTGAAGTTTAAGTAAGATGATGAAAAGTTGATAAGTTTTTAGCAATTTGTATTTAATCCAGGATAACACAAATTCAAATTGAGGACAATTCGCCGTCAAGAAGAGGGGCATAACGCAATCAACGGATCATTCGAACTTTATTTTAGCATTTATTATTTTTATTTTTATCTACTAGTAGGCTTTATTAATAATAATTTAGATCATATGAGTTTTTTAGGGTATGATTTGATAAGATTTAATATAAATAGTTATTTTATTCAATTCAGACAGAGATTTGAATATTTTGAATTTGACAGTTATGAAATTACTTAATTTTCTCTGGAGATAAGAACATTCAAATCGATTTAATAGGAGTAATTATTGAGTGAGTCGTGACGTATCAACCAATCTCAGCGTATGGACTGTAGCCGTCCAATCATGCCATTTATCAATTTTTGAATTCAATTTTGATTTCAATATGTTGGGTGTGCATGGATCGTCCCTCTGATCCTGGTATCCAAATCTATTAGGATGTTTGTAGGATCTCAGGTTCCATGGATCATCCTCTTATCGCAACTAAAATAAAATTTGATGGATTTTTGAATCTCGTCATACCCCTCCTCTTAAAGATGATTATACTTAATTTGAGCATACATCCTCCTAGATCAAATGGGATCACACAACTAACACGATTAAAGGGAGGGCAGAAAAAGAATAAAAATAGATTGAACATTGAATGATTTCAAAACTATCAGATTCAAAATATCTAAATCTTTGTTTAAATTGAATGAAATAACTATTTATACTAAATTCTATCATATCCTAACCTAAAAGCTTATATGACCTAAATTATTAATAAATCCTATTAGCAGATAAAAATAAAAATAATAAATATTAAAATAAAATTCGATGGACCCGTAGATCGCGTCAACTTTATTCCTAAGAACTTGCCCCTAATTTCAAATAAATTGTAAAAACATAATTAAACTCTTGGGTTATTAAAAAAATAAAGATATTTATATCGAAATAAATTAGAGAGAATCAATTACAAAATAAAATTTTATATAGCTAAAAGTTATATAAATCATTGAACATAAAAATATTATCAATTTTTTGGCTGTCTATGAAAAGTTCTACCCAAAAAATTGTCTTGTGAAAATAATATCATTTCACAGCTCAAATAACATCGATATTTGTTTTCGTTTTTATGTGAGTCTTTTTCGAAATTTATATAAAAGTAAGAGAGAGGTAGAAATTTTTTTAAAAAAATATAATGATTATGATATGTGTATTATTTTTGGTGCAAAAAAGAAGACAAACATAGCTTTATGATCAATACAAAAGGCGCAATGCTATTGAACATTTTGCATGTTGTTGTAAATTTGAAGTTTCTCACGGAACTTCAATTAATAAATCTATGCATTAATGGAACCAAAAATCTTTACTCCCACCAATCATGGATCTGCATTATTTGGCTTTTCAGCATAGACAAATATCAGTTCTGCTGACCATTCATCCCGTGTGTTCAAGATGTCCTAAAAGGGCTGCCTATTGACGAATGCATCTGTTTGGCTACAAGTACTGGCCTTATTCTTTCTTTATCATTTGTTGTTAAATTAAAATAAAAATACATTGTGGACTTGTATTCATAGCTAGTTTGGTCTGAAGAGGACAATCCTGGTTCCAGCTTGATGGAAATTCTGTCTATTCTTGATAAGAACATTAAAAAGCCAGATTCTCTGTACGCATTCCAAAGTCGAAGTTAAGAAGACCAATATGGAGGTGGTAGGAGAGGACAAATGTTATTCTTTCTCCTTACAAATTAGTTGTTTTATGCTATATTTTATATTAATAAAGGACTTCTCATTTATTATATGTGAGTAAATTTGGTAAAATATATTATCCAAACAGCTACATGAAAGAATAATAAGCACTATGCAGTGATAAGTTTCTTTTGTTTTTTTTTTTTTTTTGTACATCAGAGGGCAAGAGAGAACGTAAAGAATAACATTAAAGTGGAGTATCCTAGAGTAGGGCTATGTTTGGTTTTCCATTTCTACTCTTGGATTTGATTCAAAAATCTCATAAACTAAATATTTTATCTTATAAATTTTATTCAAATTTAGATTTCTCCCCCATCTCTTTTTTTTTTTCTAATTAACTAATTATTTTTTAATTATTTATACTGATCCCTATAATTTTTTTATTTATATGTATATATTTTAATACTCCATAAACTTATATACAATCATACCATCTAATTATTATTACATACTAAATATATATAATTTAAAGGTGTCCTTCTTTTGCCATCTAAATACTAAATATAATTTTCATTCTTATTCAAATTACTCAATTTTTTCTTCCCATCCTAATTAAGAAACAAACATTGCCTGGACAATCTTTGTTTCCAATTGTATGGTCAAATTTTATGGGACAATGGTCCCCAATTTTTGGGCTTATTCTCCCTTTCATGGATTTATTTATTGCTCTACGTATTTTGTCCTTTACTATGCTTCATTTCTTCCTCTTTTTTTTTTTTGCCAAATTGTAGCTTTACCGAATCTACATTGACTTTTTGTTTGCCAATTTCTTTTTATTTTTTCGGAATTGACTAAGTCCAATTGCATAAGAATTAAAATAATTCAGTTTGGTTCATTTTAGTGTACCATATCTCAATGTAATTCAAAACCAATTTTTCATGAATTAAAAAATATATTTTCGTTCCCCCAAAAACACAGTTTGCAAGAATGTTAGGGTTAATTTTGAGAATGTATTTATAAGGACTTAAAATCAAAATTCGCTGTATATCAATATATCTTTTCATATTCTATTTAATTTTCGTCGCTGAATTCTCTTAAAAGGAAATGAAGTTTGATTGGTCCAGAATGGTTTGTTTTTTGTTTATTCTTTGACATGACTAAATAAATAGATTTCAAAATATATTTAAAATTCGACTTTAAAAAAGGACAAATTAAAAAGTTCGTACGCGTTGGAAGTCAAATCGCCGACTTTGTCCGCCGAGTCGGCGTTCGATTTGAAGAATCGTTATTACAGCCTTCTGCGAAGCTACCTATGCAATTTTATTACGTGCGTGTTGTTGACGAAACAGAGGCGGCTTTTAAAAAGAAATTAATAATAATTTGTGGGTAATCAAATACATTAAAATATTTATTTGATTTACTTTATTTTTAATAATTTTGGTTTTTCATTTATTTTTTTATAATTTTGGTGTTTTCATTTACTTTCATTTTCATCCATGACACCTTTTTTTTTTCCTTCACAATTACTGTTTGTGTTTATTTTGTTTAGTTTATTTGTAATAATTTGGGGACAGTTTATGGCATAATTTTTTCGTTGGTTGCCGTTTTAATGTATTTTTAGAGTTAAAATGTAAATAAGTAATTTAACTTCATGTCAATCAATTACTTAGTTTACTTTGTTTATAATAATTAGTAAAATTTACACACTTTACGGTATATTTAGATTTTATTTATAAAGTATTCAATTATTATATTTAAATTAATATTAAAAAGTATGAAAGATATTTAAAATAAAAAATAAATAAATGTCAATAGAATTTAAAAAAAAATTGAGAGAAAAACACAAATAAAAAAATTAAAAGAAAAAGAAAAAACAAATTATACTATTTTACATAAAATATATACTATGAAAAAATATATATATAAAATAGAAGTAGATTATGGGTATGTGAAAATTTTCACTTGCATGCCAATTAGAGTGTCTAAATGAAGTAAGATTTACCCTAAAGTCAGATCAATAGGAAAAAGTTTCCACCTCAAGACAATAATTAGAAGCGTTAATGAACTAAATTATTAAACTTACCTATTAAAGTTGAAAATATCTTACGTGTAATCTAATTTAAATTTATTTATTTTTTATAATTTGAATTCAAATTTCATAAATAAGTGTCAAACTCAAGTTCTATGTTACACTGCTAATTATAACAATCAGATATTGATGTCTGCCCATTTGAGTTCTTTTTGGGACAATTTGGTAAAATACAAATACACACACTACCATGCATGTGCATTTTAACACACACACACATATATATTATTGTGTAATTTATTATTTAGCAAAAATTATGTATTTTACAAGTGTACATAATTTTTTTATGAATGATGATAAAATATAAATTATTATATTATAAAATCTTTAACAATATAAGTGAATTATTGAAATTAAAATTTATGATAATAAAAATTAAGTTTAGTTTATTTTAGAAAAATTAGAATAAAAATAAATTATCAAAAATAAAAATTATATTGGACGATTTTTATAAAATGAAATAGAAAAAAAAATGAAAAGATAGTGAAATAATAAGTGAAAGACAGGAAGAAAAAAAATAAAAAACTAAAAAGAAAAATAAGTTTAAAAGGATAATTCAGTAAATTAACTTTGAGAACACAGTTGGTTAATATCTATGCGTCACACATTTTATACATTACACTATATAATATACAGTATACATATATTTACATATAATTTCTTAAAATATACGTTTTTTCTCCATTAGAAATGGGAGAAAAAACCCAAGTAAATAAATAATCAAAAGAAGAACTTAAAAAAGATTAATTAATTGAAAATAATTTTTTTTATTAATATAAAGGTAGGAAAGTTCCAATGCAGTGTCATTGACACTCTCGTTGGATGTTACGCTAAATTCCCCATCTCAGCGTGTCTTCTACAATTCCCAAATCCCAAACCCATCCCTTCCCTCCCCTTAGATCTCCTTCTTGGGCTTCTGGCGATTCTAGGCGTTACGAGGTTCAATTCTCAAGCTGGCAAAATTTTTGGAGATTTTTCATTTCCTTTTTTCATCGTATTTTTTAGGGAATTCACAGAAATCGGTATAGTTTTCTTGGTGTTTCCACGGGAATTTCCGAAGATCTCAACCTTTGTTGGTTGGTTTTGGAGCTTGTCATTTATTGAGGAATATTTTTCTATTTTATTCGTGTTGACCGCGAAGATCGGATTCTGATTCTGGTGACGACTGTTTGTGCTGCGGCCCGGCGGCTAATTGGTTGAAAGATCCAGAAAGTTGAAAAAGTCCGAGAATTGGAGCTTCGGTAACGACAGATTGAAGCTAGTTTTGATTTATCTGTGGTGTGTAGATCAGATAAGAGCTGAGGTTTGATTGATCTGTGTTGTGTTCTGCTGGAATTTCTGAAGCTTTTGTGGTGGAATCTTGAAACTGACAGGTTGATTCTTGGAATCGCTTCTTTTTAAATGGGAAATTGTTGTGCGGTGCCAAAAACTTCAGATGAAAAGGCTGGGGGCAAGGCGAAGCCAAATCCTTTTGCTATTGCTAATGGTAGTCGTGTACCTAATGGGGGATACAAATCTCACGTGTTAAGCAATCCAACGGGGAATAGTATTGAGGAGTTTTATGAACTGGGCCGTGAACTCGGTCGCGGTGAATTTGGGATCACGTATTTGTGTACTGATAAATCTAGCGGGGAAACGTTTGCCTGTAAATCGATATCTAAGAACAAGTTGAGGACAAGGGTGGACATTGACGATGTTAGGAGGGAAGTTGAGATCATGAAGCATTTGCCCCAGCATCCCAACATCGTAAGCTTGAAGGACACCTATGAGGATGAGCATGCAGTCCACTTAGTCATGGAGTTGTGTGAGGGCGGTGAATTGTTTGACAGGATTGTTGCCAGAGGGCATTATACCGAGAGGGCTGCTGCAACCATTATTCGCACCATTGTTGAAGTTATTCAGGTGAAAATTTGTCCGACCTGTTTTTTTTCCATCATGCTAAAAACTTTTCTGTGTTTTAGTTGTTTGAAGAATCTTATTTCTTATGTGAGAAAAACTTTTCTTTCGTGACTGTTACAATAAAATTTGTCTTATTTCAACGTATGTGTTGCAATTTGGATTCCAATTCACTGTTCTTGGTTGTTTCCTATCTTGATCATTCCATGTTTTGCCTGAATATTTTTTTCTTAGAGGAGTTATGTGAGGTCAAACGGGTTCTCAATATTCTCTGATTTTCTTTTGGTTGTGAGACTTCTTTAAATGAACTGCATTAATGCTCATGCGAAGCATGAACTATATGGAGAAAATGTATGCTAATAGTTTAGCTTCTTTGCAGAATTGCCATAAGCATGGGGTTATGCATCGTGATCTTAAACCTGAAAATTTCTTGTTCGCGAATAGGAAGGAAACAGCTCCACTCAGGACCATTGATTTTGGGCTGTCAGTTTTCTTTAAGCCTGGTAATGCCTCATACTCTTCATTCATTTACATCTGTGTATTTTTAAATTGGGTGCTTTCGTTGTAGCAATTTCACTCTTAACTAATTGTCTGATATTCCACAGGGGATAGATTCAATGAGATCGTTGGAAGTCCTTACTATATGGCTCCAGAGGTGCTGATGAAAAACTATGGTCCAGAAGTGGATGTTTGGAGTGCTGGTGTTATTCTCTACATCTTGCTGTGTGGTATTCCACCTTTTTGGGCTGGTCAGTTCCCATATCTGGAGATACAATGACATGGAAATTTTATACATGCAATCTCAATTCTAGTTATTATTTTAATTACTAATAAACATTATCATTTGTTCTTTTTGAATATTGGTTCGTGCTTCTATGCCTGTAATTGTGTTTTTGCAATACATTGTTTTCCCATTTTTAACATTTTCTTGTTGTTTTCCCCTTTAAATTGCAGAAACTGAGCAAGGAGTTGCCCAAGCAATCATTCGTTCTGTTGTGGACTTCAAAAGAGACCCTTGGCCTAAGGTTTCTGATAAAGCTAAGGATCTGGTCAAGAAGATGCTCAATCCTGACCCCAAACTGCGGTTCACAGCTCAGGAAGTTCTGGGTAACATATTAGCCCATCTGGCGATAATATAACTTCACTCCTTAAAATGCTTGGTTGCTTCATCCAATTCATTTTTTATTATTTAATGATATCTCTTAACAAGTGCAGTTGTTATTGCAGATCATCCTTGGTTGCAAAATGCAAAGAATGCTCCTAATGTTTCTCTGGGTGAAACTGTGAGAGCTAGGCTGAAACAATTCTCAATGATGAATAAGCTGAAGAAAAAAGCTCTGAGGGTAATACATCTTTCTTCCTGAATAACCAAATTATGTCTGTCTTACATTAGTTTATTAACTCGTGTGGCTTGTTGGGCAATCTTGTCTTGTGCATTGTATCCTAATGCTAAAATATGCTTTTCCAAATATTAGGTGATTGCTGAGCATCTATCAGTGGAGGAAGTGGCTGGCATAAAAGACGGATTTCAATTGATGGATACAGGCAACAAGGGGAAGATTGACGTTAATGAGTTGAGAGCTGGGTTACACAAGCTTGGTCATCAGATCTCTGAAGACGATCTTCAAGCTCTTATGGAAGCTGTAAGTGCCTTTTACAACTCTTACTGCTTAGGTTAAATTTTGTTCGACTTAAGAGCTTCATCCGCCTTCGAAAGCTGTTCTTTTTCAGATATTTTTGATAGAAATTATATTTTTGGTTATACTACCACATCCTTCATGCCACAAGTGTTGTTGAATATATGAATTGTTTGATATTACCATGTGGGGGAGGAGGTTTACAAGTTTATCATCATACAGGGTGATGTAGACAAGGATGGATATCTTGACTGTGGAGAGTTTGTTGCAATTTCTGTACACCTGAGGAAGATGGGCAATGATGACCATCTGCATAAAGCCTTCGAGTTCTTTGATAAAAATGGAACTGGTTATATAGAAATTGAAGAACTGAGGGAAGCCTTTGCTGATGAGGCAGAGTCAACTAGCGAAGATGTCATTAATGCCATTATTCGAGATGTAGACACGGACAAGGTCAGTTATGAAATCTTTTTCAATATTTCATGATATTTTGTTTACCTGTGCTCTTCCTCTGCCCCCTCTCCTAATCATCGAATCATTTTGGACACCCCAAATTTATTCTAACCTATTATCGTATTGGTGCAGGATGGACGGATAAGCTATGAAGAGTTTGCTGCAATGATGAAGGCGGGCACAGATTGGAGAAAGGCATCAAGACAGTATTCACGGGAACGATATACGAGTCTAAGCTTGAAATTGATGAAGGACGGATCATTACAAATGAGCAACAGCGACAATGAACGTAGATAACCAGAAGAGGATGACACAGCTGCCTCAACTGAAGTTTTTAAGTGGAGTGAGTGACTGTTGGGTTCTCTGAAGTTCTTTTATTCCTGTTTCTGAAAACTACTGGGTTCTCTAGTTTCTTTTGTTCCTGTTTTTTGTTTACTTCTACATCTTACTGCTTGTGGGATCTTATGTAGTTGGGGATGACTAAATATAGGTTCTCTCTTCAAGTGTTTAGGTAATGCAACAGGACAAGCCAAAGAACTTGTAAATTTTATCCATGTGTATGCAGATGGTGTCGATTTATTACAAATGGAATTATCAAAATATTTTTATTTTTACTTAGTGACCAGAAGATGCTACCTATTGGTGAAATCTGATATGGTGATGGATTATAAATTATACGACGCAACATGAGAAAATCATTAAGGGAATTCTTATTGGGGATTTGCTTTTCTTTTCTTTTCGCCAAAAGAATCTATTTTTTAACTGGACTGTATTGTGAAAATCAAACACACAAAATTAATGAAAAAGTTAAAAACATGAGAAATTAACTTCATCGCTCGCTCCACTCTACAACAGTTGAGCCTAGTCTACTTGTTAACTTTTATCACGAGTCACATATAACATTATTTAATAAAAGATGTAATATTCATACATTCATTTTCTAATTGATCGTCGTCGTGCACACACAAATAAGTGATAAAATACTCAAATCCCTGCCAAGTCGACATGGTTAGTAGCCGCCCCACTACAAATATCTCAAATGTTTTTCAAATTTTAGTACAAAAGCACGTGCAAACAAATTAAAGACTTGTCTTAATTACGTATCTCATAGCGTCAAAAGAGTACCAACCGATGGACACTCATCATCGACGTATTTGGCCACCCAATTTTTCGTGATTGCCAACTTGAAATGAGATACAGATTAAGGGTGGTTTATTTTCGTGATTGCCAACTTGAAATGAGATACAGATTAAGGGTGGTTTACAAGAAATGCACTTGTTGTTTGTATGCAATGGGGTTGGATTTTATGTGTGTGTCTGCAGGCAATATTCTCTACGTATCTGTCGATTATGCTTAACTCGACAGACCTCACATAATGTGAACCAGTACCGTACCATTCCTTACTCTGCAATTTAGACATGGATATATGCCTTTTAAGGTTGCATGTTGATCGAAATTGGTATTGCCTTTCTGGCTAAATTCTGGCATTGTTGTCCCATCATGATTCATGTCAGGCTCATAAATTAACCTTCCAACCGCACACGCGTTTGATTTATTTTGACAATCACGTTAGTTTCGGAACGAGGGTTTGATGTTTTTTGATGCACTCAATGTGCATGCTTAAATCGATATAATATAAAAATAAAAATAATTATTTAATTTATTTAATTTACATTTTAGATTAATTTATTTAAATATTAATTTTATACATATGTAAAAAATATTATAAGTGGATATACGTTCATGCCGTAATATTATGTATATACATATATATCAAAATAATATTGTTTGAGAATATATCTACAGTTTACTATTACTCTATCCCTTATAATAATTACTTTTAATGTATTTTCAAAACCTTGACTACAATTCATTTGCAATACATACATACATACATACATACATACATACATACATATAATTATGACCTTGTTTATTTGACACGGAGACAATCCTTCTAGTTATACGACGGAACAGTTGGCCAAGATTAATACTATCAAAGACAGCAAAATATAACACAAATTAATTAATATTTATATTTTAATGGATACTTAAATTGGCATTACTCAATGGATGTTGAGGTTGTGACAAATATCACAATCCTAATATTTTTTAATAAAAAATTATAACACTTTATACACTCTCAAGTATTCAATGTAATTGTATCAAATGGATTCTCCAAAAGAATCATAATAACTAATACACGAGAAAACACATTTCCACCATTATGATCTCATCTCCAGCGTTTGGCCCCCCCCCCATTTTGCTTGTTACAGGGTACTCCCATTTTTTTGGTGGCTTGTTACATGATTGTATAATCGCCTGAGTTTTTTTTTTTTTTTTTTTGGCTATTTCTTTCATGGGATATATATGTATCCATCTAGTGTTGAGCTTAAGTATAAAATACATAAATTAATACAAAATAAAGAAAAGCATGCGAATATTTAAATACCGATGTTAATTATTTAGGTTTTATCCCAACATTTATTCTCAAATTCAATAAATAAATATTATTACCTCAAGAAGTCATTTCTCAACCAACACTTCATCCAATTGTCTTCTACGAAAGTGAACATAATTTCATTGTCATGAAATTTACTTGTCGACTCCAATACAATATAAGATACGTTGCTCTATCGACATCGTCTTGTCATTATAATGATGTCTCTTGGACCATTGGCCATAGGAACAGTAAATTGCTGAGAGCCCTGCATTGACTTATGGCCAGCTTAGGTTTTTATTTAGTTGGAAGCATGCATTGGGGACTGCAACAAAAGTAGAGGAATAATACAATGGTTATCGCTCGTTTGGCATTACTATGTAAAAGTTGAAGAAGACGATGAATTGATAGAAACCTTTGGAAGCAAAATGAAGGGAATTTTTGTCACATCCACATGCATTTACTTGATATATACATTTTCGATGCCTTTCAAAATTTATTGCAAAATCTTTTAAATTTGATGGGCACCCAATCATAATCTTTCAACCGAAATATATTCCGAATTTCCTATTTTTATATGGTATATTCTGTTCCAAACAATGCAGTATAAAAATGAGATAGATTTGAGATGACCTTCACATGCTATCCTAAAATACACCGTCCTATTTTGAAATAACAGAATATTTTTGGAAATGAATTTAGAACCAGTTTTAGGCGGTGTTTGGTAACAGAATTTTGGTATTGGAAATGGAAATGAATCGCATGATTGTTGTTTGGACTACTACATGAATTCATATTTGATATTCATGTCTAAAAATTTAGAATTAACCAAATCCTATCTAAGTTGAAGTGTTTTATGCAAAATTCAAGTTTGATTCTAAATTTCTCATAACTTATTTAAAATATTTATGTCTCGTTAATTTAATAAATACATCGCTTGCTCTATATATAATTAAAGATTATATTTATTTTTTACCTACTCATATTCCATTTCAAAAAATTCAACAAACTTAGCATCAATTGTAATTTGATTGAGATTCGAGATAAGAGGATGCTCCGACGTGGACGAATTTCATGCGCCCTTTTCTATCAGGGGTAATTTTGTCACTTCGGAATGACGTTGATGGTAATTGCTTGTAGAACAATGTTAGGTTATGTTTGGAACCTGTCCTTCAATTCTATCTTATCCCCTTACATTTCATACTACCAAATATATTATTTAATAATATTTTTATTTAAATTCAAATTTATTTTTTTTCTTATACAAATACATACATATATTACTATTATTTTTGAAAAGATATTCTAACTAATTATTTTTCAATAATTCAACCTATTCAGAATCAAATTGATACATATATATATATATATACACACACATATATCACATTTATATTATCATTTATTTTTATTTATAATTTCAAATATAATTATTATCTTTTTAAACTATTATATCATCCAATTATTATTATATTCAAACTAAATTCATCTCATGAAAAACTTTTCTTTAAACATATCATTCATCCTAATATATCTCCTAATAAACATCATATCCAACAAAAACTCCTCTCCCAAACATAGCCTTAGCGTTGAAAAGTCCGATTTACCCTTCATTATTTTTCCTTTTTGCCTATGTTACTAGCTGCCTCCTATTTATAATGCGTCAAACATTCACATCAACGGTTGAAGAGTCCAAATTCCCCGCCTTGATTATTCTTACATTTTTATATTTATAATCTATTCCGTATCGAAAGTTAAACCTGCGTAAAGTCAAATAAGGCGATTATTCTAAACTCAACTACTAATACTTTCAATTCTTTTCATTTCTCTTTTTATTATAACTTTATTTCTTATTTTTCTTTTAACTTACTATTTTATTTATCTTCTCTTTCAATTTTTTCTCTTTTCAAACTCTTTTAAAAATTTTCATTTCTTATTTTAAATAATTTTAATACTTTTAATTTTAAATGTTTTTAATTTACTATTTAAAATATAATAATTTTATGATTTATAAATAATTTTGTACACATAACATATGCGACTTTTAATAGTGCCTATAAAGTTAATTGGGTTATGCCTATAACTTTTTACAGCATATTAAAGGTAGTATTCTCATATGGTTTATCAAACTTTAAATGACCATCAATCACTTATTTATTAGCCTATGTATTAGTAATTATATTTGTCATAAAAATATTTCATTTACTAAGTTATTCACAACGTGTCACAATGATAGTGGTCTCATTAAATGGTCAAAATTCGAATATTAAATAAACTAAAGTCATTCTATTATGTAGGCTCGCTTTTATGGATTATTAATTGTTCGTTTAGAGTAGATCAACTGTTAGGTCCCATTTTTTCTCTTTAATCAGTGCACACTACAATAGTACAAAATAATAAATGTGACTACTATATGTATTAATGAGACAAAAAAACAAAAGCAAAGAAAATGGACATAAGACCCCATAGGGTTTTATCGTGTGCCAATGACTGCAAAATTATATAATGGAACAAATAAATTTATTAAGAGGAAGGAAATGCAAATGCATGGCTCATCATGCATGTATTGTCCATATATTGTTATGGCTTTCATCTTCGTACGTTGATTATAGATTTATTTAATTAGTACTTCGGTAATTAATATTATCACGTCATAATATTCTTAATTTTTTGAACGTATCATTCCCACGTTATTATGATACTTGTAAAAGAACACCTATTATTATGTGTTTGTGTGTATAGTTACAAAATATAATTTGGGAATAAAGGGATACAAAATGGAACAAAAACTATTTCCAGCCGCAATGATTGAAAAGGGTGCACTAATGTCCAAGTTAATAGTAACCAAGAAGACTTTTGTCATGCTTTTATTTTATTTAATTTTGCCCTTTTGTTATGCTTGACTTAGTCATAATCAGCAAAGTGTCTTGCCTACCATGACTTAATTAATACCTAATTAATTTTGTATTATGATAATCCCAAATCCCACATAAATGGCATCTGGTGCCTTTCAAGTCGTCCTATTATGGTATCTTTTCCCTTTCGGCCCCGCCAACTACAATTCCACATATGATCGTTATAGAATTATTGATTTATAAAATATTGTAAACAATTTTTAATATGTGTGTGTGTGTGTGTATTAGTAAAAGTTGCGTGGTTTATATATAAACAAATTTATTTATAAATTATAAAGTCTTTATATTTTAAATAATAAAAATAAAACTATATAAAACTTAAGGTATAGACTCTATTAAAAATAAGAAAATAAATGAAGATTAAAAGAAATAGAAGAAATAAAAAAATTGAAGAGAAAATACAAATTTATTCACCCTCCAAATTCATCCGAGAATTTCATGTGGATTAATTAATATTTACATACTAAATAATTGCCATATGGAAACTGAGTTGGGGTCGTAATTTCATTTTGCAGTTGTTAGCAATATCTGACGTGGAAATAATATATAATCCCCAGATGATAAGATCAAATGGATATATAGTGGTGTCAAATATTTATAAATGTCTATTTAATTACAAACTCATTTATTCCCTTTTTCTTTTATTTTCCCCTTTTCTGTATATAAAAGGAAACTTTCCATACTTACACACTTTACGACTTGTGTATTTAGTTGTGTCTGATAATTAACTAAAAAGTCACGAAGAAAATTTTGTCATCTTCACTATTTTTATGTCTGATGATGAGAATGATTTATTGCTGAATGTGTCACATAAGCACCACAAATAGCCAAAAGACGTAGCAATTATTAGACAATAATAGACCACTCTTAATTCCACTTCCATTTATTCATACACAAGTTAGACTTCTCACGAGCTCCAATCCATACCTTCAATTTTCAAAACCTATTACTAAAGAGAAAGGTTGATTAGCCAAATTTATAAGTTGGTCCTAGAATTTGAGTAGTTAGACTTATAAGTTGTTCGAAGAATTTTTTGTCGATCAATGGCAACGAAAGTTATATTCTTTTTTATCCAAATCGACGACACACTCTCATATATACATTGTGCAATCGTAAGTGCAAATGTAGTATCTATTATATAAATCAAGTGTGCAAACCCATCATCTAAGTCTACACACTAAATATCGACATATAGGATTTCCTGTCATAGATGTCACGAGAGCTAATCCATGTTTAGAACAATTAGTTACTTATGAGAAAGGTTGACTGATTTATAAGTTGGTTCAACAAATTTTTTTACATGGAAGTCACAATTAGAGTATGGATCTTGAAGCATTAACTTAACTAGAGATCACAAAATCAACTGTTGAAAAAAAAAATAGAATAACTGATCCACTGGTGTCATTCACTTGGGTGAAGAATCGATGGCATATTTGTTGAGTGAAATGCATGCAAAACCCAAATTTGTGGATAATGTGTACCACACGTGCTTATCACATCGTGCACAGAAATACGAGAATTGAGGTACACTGAACAGCCCATTTGCCTTGTGGCCACTGAAAATTGACAGCACTTGTACTGGACTAGCTTAGTACTATATATATCATCTTTTTTTTTTTCTCAAATGACAAAATCCCACATGAATTACATTTAAATCTAAGATATATCTTTAATTAATTTCATTCGAATTTTCAATTTATCATGAGGACAAGGAATAAAGAATTTCCTATACTATACTGCCGATAGATTCGCTCTGGTGAGGTTTCAACGGTAAACCAACAATGCTTGAAACATACATATATTTGTTTGGATTCTGCTGTCCTACGGTGTGCGTTAAACACGGAGCAGCTTCAGCCCACGCGTGAGATTTTTACTGGCGTCTTCCGGGAAAGCAGTTCGACCTTTAATGGAGAGCGTAGTATATAACTCCGGGGTGGTTTTCTCTTTGGATTCGCTTTCCGTTGTCGAGCACCTGTGTGAGCGTGCATTTCACTCGCTATACTCTCTCTGCTCTCTCATCTGGAGCTTGCATTCCTGTACGGAATGCAATTCTGCTGAGGAGTTAAGCTGTTTCTGTTTCGGATTCTCGGCCTCTGTGAAGACACATAAACGTACGGAAAATCTGATCTGGGAGAATTTGATCTTTTGGAGCTGCTTTTTTGACGCGGCTAAGGGGGATTGAAAAGGTAAACATCTCTCTGTCTGTTCGTAGTTTTTGCATTACTTCATTAGAACTGTACTGGACGTTTGAACTGTGCATGCAGAAGAATTTTTGAACTTGAAGTAATATAGGTTGAATTTTTAAAGACAGAATTACAGCTGTGTGTTTGTAGAAGACTGTGTCAATGAACTTTTGATATGTGAATTTTCGGTGATATTTAAAAAAATTTTAGAAGTATTTCCCCATTATTGTTGGTAGAACTACTCGAAAATGACTCTACGTCAAGCGTTTGTTTTTCCCTATCTATCAATCTTCGATTCCGTGTTTGCATGTTAGGAAGAATACTATTGTTCGTCTAGCCTTCGTCGAATTGATCTGAGAATTTAAATCTCTCCGGAGACGATCTGACCAAGTTGCGACAAACGAATTTATTGCTGGGGTTTCTTAGTTTTTGTATGGCAGCTAAAAATTTTCAGTAGAATTTTTGAACATTCTTTACAACGGTGATTATGCCTTCAGCTTCTGTCTTGGCATCTTCGAATCTACCGTACAGTCTTGCTTCGGTTTTCCCGAAGAAAAAGCCTTGTGGAGGGGACAGATGTTATATATTCAGTTTAGAAATCATCATTATTCATTATGGGGTTTACAGCGGCTGAAATTTGTATTTTTAACTTCTGTGGACAAATTTATCCTTGAAATTTCTCGACATTATAATAGGTTTTTTTCCATGTCAAATAAATTCTTGGATTTGTTGTCTTGTTATTTGTGACGCTTATGCTGGAGTTGGTATCTTGTTCTTCTGTTTTATAAGATGAATCAATGAACCGCAGGAGGCTGATTTTTTTTCTTTTTGTCTAATTTTGTTTGTGATCTTTTGAAAGCACTTCGCTTTCATAAGTTTGATAATGCTATCCCTAAAAGTTGAAAATTGGATCTAATAGATCTGAATGTTGGTGTAGCGGTCCAAAGATGCTCTCCCTTTTTGGAAATTAAAGCATTGTTCATTGGTCATAATTCTTCACTTTGTAAATGCTTATTTACCTGGCCGTCGTTGCATAATCCTGACAAAGTTATGAAGTGTTCTAGCTGCTTCATGATATATGATTTTGGATATAGACTAAAACCCTACTTTATGGAAAAAGGAAGTCATATGTTTACAGTTCCAAGTGGTTTTATTTATGTGTTTGTGCATATTAAAGCCATGGTGGGCTTCTGCTACCTAAGGATGGACTAGTGGATATTGGGTTTAATTTACATTAAATATCCCCACAATAATTTTCCTTCCTAGTCAGAAGTTGTACCCTTATTCATATGTCCTTTGGGGACATGAGGATTCTGTGGAAGTATATAAATGATTGACTTGCTTTTCCGTTTTGTAAATTTGGTTATCATGACTGTCTTAATGATTTCAATAATCTTGTGTGATCTGACGGAAGATGGTGGCAGACTGATCTCCAAGTCATGTGTATTATTTCTCAGTGTATGCAGTAAATACTTGAGCAGCCCTAAGAAGGGCAAAGATGACGGTTACACCAAAGATCTCGGTCAAAGACGGAAACCTATTGGTTTATGGGAAAACCATGCTCTCAGGAGTTCCTGACAACATCGTGCTTAGTCCACGATCTGGTGTAGGCCTCGTAGAGGGTGCATTCATCGGTGCCACAGCTTCTCATAGCAAAAGCCTGCACATCTTCCCAGTTGGAGTCTTGGAGTGAGCACTAGACCACCATTTGTTTCTGTCATTTGTTGCTTACTAGAATATCTTTGAAGTATCATCCGTTTTGATGATTTGTTGCTTAATTCATAATTTCTAATTCGTACGCTCTTTAATGGCTGATAGGAATTTTCTTTTACATTTATAGCTGTATTACATATGGAATACAAGTTAACAACTTACCGATATTCTTGTATAACAGGGATGTCCGGTTCTTGTGCTTATTTCGTTTTAAGCTGTGGTGGATGACTCAAAGAATGGGAACTTGTGGGAAGGATGTTCCACTGGAGACTCAGTTCATGCTAGTAGAGAGCAAAGACACAACTGAAGGCGAGCTCGAAGACGCCCCTACTATCTACACTGTTTTCCTGCCTATCCTTGAAGGGCAATTCCGTGCAGTTCTTCAGGGCAACGAGAAAAATGAGCTGGAGATCTGCCTTGAAAGTGGTGAGTAATTCGTGGCTACAAAAAGCAGTTGGGAAAAGCATATGCATAGAAAGATCATGTGTGCACATGTGCCATGAAACACATATATTTCACTTTGCCTGTTACATCACTCCGGTCGGATCCGTTCACCATAAAAAGGAGATTTAAGGTTCTTGTATGCCTAGTTGTGGTGGTTGACAATAACAAATATGACTACGGTGAAGATCAATTATCCCCTGTCATCCAGTGCATGCATTATTGGAATTTATAGAGTTGATGGGGAAATTCATGAAAGAAAGGAGCTTAAAGAAGAGAACAGTCTTCGCTTTACCTTGTTGTTGTTGTATGATTTTTTAACCCTCAAAATACACATACAAATTGAATGTACAACACTTCCAAAACACTTTTTTGTCTTGTACACACGAACACACATTCAAAATACAACTATTACCTCTATTTAAACACCTATCTTGTCAAATCCCTGTACACAAGCGTACGTTTATATTTATGTGTATTAAAAAACTATTTATTGCCCTTGCCATCACATTTTCAATCATCATATACTATTATATTATACGTATAAACGAACATCGTTTATTACTTTTATGCTAGAACATGCTACTCAAAACAAGTCATAAAATTTATCTCAACGTTGGCCCTTTTCGTGGAATTTTGTTGCAGGAGATATCGCTGTCGAAACCGACCAAGGACTTCACCTTGTTTACATGCACGCGGGGACGAATCCTTTTGAAGTCATCAGTCAGGCTGTGAAGTAAGGCCTTGTTTGTCTTTGCAAGCATGAACTTTTCCAATCTCTCTCCTGTTCCCGCTAGCAAATATCAATGCTTGATATGAAGTGGAGAACTATTGTTTTTTGGTTGATAATTAAGATCATTATATTATGAAACAGAGCTCTCGAGAAACACATGCAAACATTTCACCACCGAGAGAAGAAAAAGGTCAGAATTTGCTTTGATGATCATATGTATATTTTAATGCTGTGAATTAAAATCCAAATACAAAGCATCCAATTTATGCTTATATAAATGGATTTTGTTCTTTAGTTGCCGGGATTCCTTGACTGGTTTGGCTGGTGCACGTGGGATGCTTTCTACACTGATGTCACTGCTGAGGGTGTTGAAGAAGGGCTTAATAGGTAAAGTCTTGGGTTGTTTCAGTTTCTTTATCATAAGATAATACTATGGATTTATTGGATATATGCTGAATGAAAAATTAGGTCTCGTAATAATATTTGCTCTTGCAGCTTGTCTGAGGGAGGTGCGCCTCCACGCTTTTTGATCATAGACGATGGCTGGCAACAGATTGGAAATGAGGTCAAAGAAGACCCCAACTGTGTTGTACAAGAAGGAGCTCAGTAAGAGAACTAATAACTAATAGTTAATAATTTGCACTATAAAAATTGTATAAAGCGGCAATTTAACTTGTTTTTATCAATTGAATGGTGGAACTTAAGATATTTGAAATGGATTATAAGGCTGTTATAAATTGGAATTTAATAGGACTCATGGTGTATGCCATAGAGCTTGTGTAGGGAGAAAATGCATCAAATTAAACTGGTGGTTTGCAACTTTGCATTTGGCATTTGGTCCCTTACATGCAATGCTCATAACGTTTAACATTTGTCATTATGAATTTTAGTTTCATCTTATTTCTGACATGTTCCTATGTTCAATTTGTAGGTTTGCAAACAGGCTGATTGGAATTAAGGAGAATGCCAAGTTCCAACAGAAGGGAAAAACTGGCGAGCAGGAATCAGGTCTAAAACATGTTGTCCAAAATGCTAAACAGGAGCATAATGTCAAGTACTTCTCCAACTTGATCTTCTCCTCATTTACTGTAAATTTGCTTTTATGTTGTCTGTCAAGAACCCTTTTTTTCCTTTCATTGTATCCCACAATGCATTTGTGACTGTTGCGTACAAACTCCTTTGCCATTTTCTGCATTATTAACCTTGTTGCAAATATTTTTTACAAAAAACGGAGCTGGCCTCGAATTTCTTACTATCTCACTTACAAAATGCAAAGGGTTTCTGCTCTGCAATAACATGCTACTTGTTTGTTATTCTCTATGCTTCAGGTTTGTTTATGCGTGGCATGCTCTAGCAGGTTACTGGGGCGGAGTGCAACCTGCTGGTCCTGGTATGGAACACTATGACACTGCATTGGCTTATCCGGTGCAGTCTCCTGGCGTATTGGGAAACCAACCAGACATTGTTATGGACAGTCTTGCTGTCCTCGGCTTGGGCCTGGTGCACCCTAAGAAGGTCTTCAATTTCTACAACGAGCTTCACGCCTATTTGGCATCCTGCGGCATAGATGGAGTCAAAGTTGACGTGCAGAGCATCATTGAGACTCTCGGTGCTGGCCATGGTGGTAGAGTCTCTCTTACGCGTAGCTATCACCAGGCCCTCGAAGCCTCCATCTCGTGGAACTTTTCTGATAATGGATGCATTTCTTGCATGTGCCACAACACTGATGGAATCTACAATGCTAAACAGACTGCTGTGATTAGAGCTTCTGATGATTACTACCCTCGCGATCCTGCTTCGCACACCATCCACATTTCTTCTGTAGCTTATAATACAATCTTCTTAGGAGAGTTTATGCAGCCTGACTGGGATATGTTTCACGTGAGTGTTTTTTAGATATTTAGTTCAGCTTCACTGATTTTTTTTTTTCTGAGAAACATTGACGTGAAAAATTTAAGTATGAGCTATATATCATGTTGACTTTCATCGGTGTTCCAGAGCCTGCACCGCACTGCTGAGTATCATGCTGCAGCTCGAGCTGTTGGGGGATGTGCTATTTACGTCAGGTAATATCACATTTAAATCTATCTTTTCAATTTTTCCTTTGGTTAGCTTTATTTGCGAGACATCTGTTCCTTGCTCTATTCAGTGACAAGCCAGGTAACCACAACTTTGAGCTCTTGAAAAAACTGGTTCTTCCTGATGGATCTGTTCTTCGAGCACAACTGCCTGGACGACCTACAATTGACTGTCTCTTTGTCGATCCAGCCAGAGATGGAAGAAGGTTTATGAAACATCCTCTCCCAATGCCTTCTATCCCCAGAATGAATCGCCTGTGAAGGAACTAAATTTCACTGCCCCCATCCTTGCAGCTTGCTTAAAATATGGAACGCAAACAAATGTTCCGGAGTGGTTGGTGTCTTCAACTGTCAAGGTGCAGGCTGGTGCAGGGTAGCAAAGAAGACACGCATTCATGATGCATCCCCCGGCACTCTTACTAGCTCCGTCCAAGCAACAGATGTCGATTGCATAGCCCAAATTGCTGGTCCGGATTGGCATGGTGACACAGTCGTCTATGCCCATAAGTCTAGGGAGGTGGTTCGCTTGCCCGAAGGTGCTTCACTACCGGTGACTCTTAAGGTCCTTGAATATGAACTCTTCCACTTTTGTCCTTTGAAGGTGAGTTTCCCCAAGACAGGCACTGTTCATGCTTGCCAGCTTGCTGCAGTGTGTACAACACTTTGGACTAACCAGCAATGATCACTTCTCCTAACACAGAAAATCACGGCAAACATTTCCTTTGCACCGATTGGACTACTTGACATGCTCAACTCTGGCGGAGCTGTGGAGCAGTGTGAAATCCGGAAAACACAAGAATTACCCGATGGCAGCATTGAATCCGAGGTTTTAAGTGACATTCTATTGCCTGCAGCAACCATCACTCTAAAGGCCAGGGGATATGGGCGTTTCGGATTCTACTGTTCTCAACCTCCCCTGAAATGCACTGTTGCCGATACTGAGACTGCATTTAACTATGAAGCCACGAGCGGACTGGTATCTCTGACCATCCCATTGCCAGAAGAGGATATGTACAGATGGCAGATTGAAATCCAAGTTTAAGTATGTTTACAACCAGACCCAAAAAAGCCGACTCCCCATTGATGTTATACAGTCCATGAAGCATGCATGAGGGTTGAGGCAAATCTCATTGTACACTGTAGGAAGTCTATGTATGAGAATGGAGCATTAGGGAGACCACAGAAATAAGTGGAGTGTTGTGTGTATCAATTCCCAAATTCTCTAATAACATTTGTGTGTTTGCAACATGTCAAACAATACCTTGTCTCTCATGTCTGTTTCTTTAGCATAGGGTGAACTCTTGTAGGAACAGAACTTAGTAGACAAATCTGGCAGTTCCATTATTGAAGAATAGATATACACAAGAAACCGCAATTGCACCACGCACAGCATAGTAGAACAACACACACAATATAACTATACATTGTTTACGGACAAGCCAGCGGAGTATCCCAATCCACTGCCACTAGATTCCGTGTAATTTTCTTTCCATTATCAAGCAGTAGGGTAGGAAGAATCCATTGCAATCCCACAAAGCCCTCCTTTAGCACTAACATCCCTCTGCATCCTTATGTACCCCGCCTCACCCCAGCTGGCGCCCCAGGAGTTCTTCACCAGCCAATACTTTTTACCGTCATCCGCTTTACCGTACCCGACGGATGTCACCCCGTGATCAAGATCAGTCCCACATTCCCCTGTAGACACCCCACTTGAGTAGAACTGGAAGTCCATTCCCCCTGCATCAATGGAAACCGATACGGGCTGATGCGCCACGGCCTTCAGCAATGCCTTCTCGCTGTTTTTGGGCTTGTAGCCCTAAATCTTGGCTGCGCGTGATGATTCCTTGTGTTTGTTGCAGGTCCCATCCGTGGCCTGGTACGGGTATGTGGATTGTGTGGCAATACCATTGTTCTTTGTGATGAGCTCAAAGGCATCCTCCATGTAGCCACCCTCACAGCCTTGGTCCTGACTTGTTCTGTCGCAGTCCGCTATTTCTTGCTCTGAGAGTGAGATCAGCTTCCCTGTTGACAGTGGGTGGATCCCTTCCGTGGTTGCTACTGCTGAGAACGCCCAACAGCTTCCTGCCGTGAACAATACAAGATTATCCAAGATTTCTGGTTCTAACAACATTTTAAAGATAAGGAATGTGTTTCACTAATATTACTTACCACATTGGCCTGATCTTTAACAGGGGTGACAGCCCCCTTCTTCCTCCAGTCAATGCTTGATGGCAAAGCACTCACATTCTCATACTTAAATGAAGTGATTTTGCCTACTCTTGGCACTTTTAGTCTATTCCGGGCAGCCCTAAACTCCTTATTTGTCTGATCAGCATATCCATTGATGCCAAGCTTGTAAGGCCAAGTCCCCGCATCATTGAACGCTTCGATGAACTCCACATTGTGCTTAAAGATCTCAAAACGTTTCACCTTTTCCCCATCATCCTTGTAAACTCGGCCATAGCGCTCCATCCACTGCTCGTACCTCTCTATCATAGACAGTTGCATAGGAACCTCGCGGGACGTGGCTTGAGAAGCCCACATTGCCAAGATCAGGAAGGTGATCAAAGTTGAAAGTTTGATGGCAATTGAGGGAGCCATTGTTGGTGAAGTATCAGTGACTTGGTATGTGGTGGAAGTTGGGCTTGCCCTCTTAAGCCTTGATGGCGCAGGTACTTATAGAAGACGGAAGATGAGCATGTCTCATTCTAGTAGAATTCTGTTCCCTGATCTGATGTTGCAGGGAATTTTAATTAAGTTGACAATTTTCCGGGGAGATGAAGGTGATAGACTAGTTATATAAAAGTGCGTAAACGGTGCTTGTTCATAATGTTGGTTACAATGTTGTCCTGTGTCATTTGAGACTAGTTTCTTTATACCCCTTGATAAGGAAGCTTCACTTTGAGTCAGTGGTAATAATTTGTCCTGGTGGGGAGAGAACCATATCAAAGTGTGGCCTTATGGGCTTGGGCCTAGTTTATAAAAAATTATGAAAGCCCCATCCACTTTGTTGGAAAGATTGCAATGTAAAAGATTATTTTGAAGAATAAAGAAATTTGTATAGAATAATTAACAATTAGATAATTATATTTAGTATACATGACAATTTAGAATGATCATATATAAAAATAATTTAATTGATAATATAAAATTAAACTAGCCCTTTAAATAATTCATAAGGGAACTCTAAAACATTAATTTTATATCAATAATTTTCAAATAGAATTATTTATTTTATAATTTTGTAATTTTATATCAAGTCTTCATTATATTAAAAGTTTTAATCAATAAAAACATTTAATCAATTTAAATAAAATAATTTATTTTATATACTCATTAAAAATAAACAGGACCCGAAAGTCGTGGTGCGAAAGAGAGTGCAAGCCAAGCCTCATTACACATGGAGGGAAGACAAAAAAAAAAAAAAAGAAGTCCCCAATCAATCTTCTAGCTCGAGATATCTTTCTTCTTCAATAATTACATTTTTAGTAAGAAATTAAACTCCAAATTTTTTACTTCCTCTTAATCAATGCTCATTATTTTTTGCTTACAATCCATGTCCGTCCGATTCTTCGGTCAACCACATAATGGAGGGGTTGACATCGAAGTTCATGGTTTATGAAAATACGTCCTCGAGTGCTCTATTTTCTTCTTCTAAATACATTGAATTGAATTATTGTTTAATCTTCTAAACTAGTTCAACGGACGGCTGCCGTTCAAAATTAATATTGAGTTGGCGTTATTGACCAATCGATCAGTTGACCACTTTTCTATATTTAGCCACAAATTAAAAAAATAGTAATACTAAACAACACATTCAAAAAAGCCAAAAAAAAAAAAAACACAGAGACAATTCTGTTACACACTGTAACAAATATTCTTACATACTTCAGTAGCAGTTCTGAAAAGGAAGAACTCATTACATTGCTATCTTTGAACTCCTTCAGTAGACACAATCTTTCCTGGGGCATTGCAGACACAACATTGCATCAAAGGGCTTACAATTTGGCATATCTCTGGAGGAATTCACCACAGTTTTTGAGTGATTCGGGCATAGGCAAGTTACAAAGAAGAGTAACTCGTGCTGATGAAATCAGCGATTTCATCTCAGAGTCGCATTTCCAGAGCCGCACCTCCCACACCTGTTCGAAAATGAAAGGAACCTAACTCACATGAACAATAGGTCTATGATGCACCCTTTAGATCTTGACGTGTGTGTGTTGCGTTATTTAAACACCGACCAGCCACTTTTTGACATATATCATGATTACAGGCACGGGTTGAGATCAAAATGTATAGGTGCCGTGCATAATCTTCTAAACACACTTAGCCAACCTGGATGGTTTTGCCGAGATTGACAGGCGCAGCCTCAGCAACAACGAAGTCACCTAATTGCGCGCTCCTGAGATGATTGATGGTGAGTTGTATTCCGGCCACCCTCTGCAGGCCCGACGCAAGGTAAGCGCCCATGCTCGCAAGGGATTCGGCTATCAGCGCCGACGCGCCTCCATGGAGCACCTTGAAAGGCTGCCAGTCCCCCATACCACATCTCAATTACCAACACAACACATCATCATATAGATGAAAGCCAGACATTGAAAGAGCATAAGAACTACCTGACAGCATTTGGAAGTGACTTGGAGGTGGCCGGAGACTTTGCTAGGAGAAAGCTCGTCGATCTCGAACCCAAGCGCGTGAAGCGTAACGTCCAAATCCTTAGTCTTCGACGATGATGATGAGGAGGAGGAGGATGGTGGTTGTTCCATCCTTCTTCTAGGCTAAGTTAAATGGACACCTCTACTGCACTGTGTTGTTAACAATGCTGCCCGCTGTCAACTAATTACCATGAAAGAAATGGAGATCAGAACCATGTATATAAACTCTTCTGGTCAGAATAGGGGACTGGAAGATCAGACCCCTTACCTATTGCAAGTCAAAAAGGGTTGTTGGGCAGCCATAGTGATGATTATTTCAAATTAGATGACAAACTTGTCAACTTAGGCAACTTACATTAAGTTAATGAGAATCGTCAACAAGCATAAGATAAGGATTCCAATCAACCCTATATTATACATTTCACATGACACCATGACAAAGGCTGCTGTGATTATGCCAGAGCCAAAATCATACAAATTTCATTGCCCTTTTCAGTCAAAGCTCCAAGTCCCACGAAAGCTTTAGTTTTAAGAAAAATATCTGTTGTTTTAACTAAAATAAAATTATCGGAAGATTGCTGCAGGATGTGTTTATTGGTGTGCAGATATCTGTAATATTTTCCCTTTTGAAAATTATTTATAAAGGATTTGTGATTATGAAAAAGTATAGATATATTGCAGATATATATGTTCAAAACTCCTCCCACTTCACTTTCTTGAAACCTCACCTTTGTTTAGTCTTAAATATGTCCATATGAAATATTTGGAAGTAGTGATCATGAGACTAATGCTTACTGCAATGAAGGTGAAAATCTATTAGAACCCTAATCAGAAATTAGGAGATAAAATCAAAATAAAATTGCACCAAAGGAGAACATGATCAAAGGAGAAAACCCACAAAATCGCTGGCTTATGCAATTTTTGCAGGGCCTGATCCGAAATTCATCTGCTTACAGATTTGCTCCACTAATATATCTTAAAATTTCAGGCATGATTACTAAATTAGTTAAAACAAAAATTAAGGAAAAAAACATGAAAATTCACAGCCAAATTAGGATCTCAAAATTTTGAAAAATCAGAAGTAAACAGGAAATAGAATATGCAGGCAAGATTAATAGGTATAGAAAAAACAACATAAAAAAATAAAGGATCTGAAAGAAAAAGCCTCCGAATGGAATGTATGGATTGTTGACCACTAGAAATAGAGCTACATAAGAAACACCGCAAAAGGAAAATACCAAAAAAAAAAGGAAATTGAAGAGACGTGATCAGAATGGAAGAATAACGTAGACACAGAACTACGAAGAACAGAAGAAAACTGACCAATTCATCATGAGATTTAAACAGAAGCAGCACAGTTCCTTGGCAGAAAAATATGTGTAGCTTCGGGAAAATGAGGCGATGCAGATAACCATATCCGCTCTTCTGTATTGGAAGAAAATTGAATGAGGACAAGACTAGAAAGTGGAGGGCCCGCCTTGACCTATAGGAGAGCCTCCCAGCTGTCAGTTTCAACGGCAACTCAGTTGCATGCTCGAAGCCAACGCGAATAATGCAAGCATAGAGCCATGCGGTATATTTGTTTGGATGCAAATTTTACTAGTAAGAAAAGTTATGTGAAAAAATTTCAGAATAATATAAAAATAGAAGAAATAAAAAAATTAAATAGAAGGGTATTTTGATATGCAGTGGTTATGATGGGAGAGAGGTTTTGTTAAGATAAGATGATCTTAAATGGGAATTGTGTTATATTTAAAAAGAAAATTGGGTGAAATAAAGTTTAATGGGTGCAACGAAGATTGAGAAGGGGTTCCAAGCATAGTCTGAAGCTCCAGTCAACATTAACTTTGAGGACGGTCTTACGTGGCTCTACATGGGCTAATTTACTCTTTTGTATACCGGTATTCAGGAGACGGATCGGATCCCGTGATATTTTTAGTATCAGAGCCTATCTAATATATTGATGCTTATAGGGGACCCCTTGCAATCGACTAGGAGCATAGGTCAGGCGTAAGTGTAATTCCATACGTAGCGATTCGGATAAAGGGGTCAGCGCATGCGTTGTGTTTGAGAGCGGCAAACGCTTTGAGTAATTACTGCACACGTACGAGATCGTGCGTAGGTTTTGAGTGGGGGAGAATGTGAAGTCTCTGCCAACATCAACCTTGAAAACGATTTTGCGCCACTCTGCTCAGGCCAATTCCCTCCTTTAGATATCAATATTTAGGGAACGGATCGAACCCCACGACACATAGCCGCCAGTATACTTGGAAATAGATATTTTTTGTTGGGTGTAAAACTCACCCAAACTTGCATGTTTTTTCAGTGTAAATGTTTATTAATAATATAATATAAACATGATAAAATATTTTTGTTTGTCTATTTTTGGCTTGTTTATATATATAATATAATGCTATAAATGAATAATATGACAATATAAAGTGTTAATAATTAATTTATAAGACATGAACATGTATATGTACGATTTAATTTGAAATAGAGATAATAATTAAATTTTAAATATTTATGTGTTTATAAAAAAATTATTTTTAAAGAAGTGTATGTTTGGAAGTTCTTGAATTATAGATAATAAAATTAAACAGTTAAAGGATGCATTACCATCACAAAAATTCCAGGTGTAGTTGGAGTGTGGACCAGCAACATCCAACCATTTCACCTAAAAAAAATGAGAAAGAGAGAGAGAGGCTACGTGTGGTTCCAATTTAATCACTATTAATCATCACTAAAGAAAATCTTATAAATTTAATATTTTATTTTAAAATTTTATTTAAATTTAAATTTATATTTTTCTGCCTTTTATTTTTGTAATTAAGTAATTATTTTTTAATTATTATACTTATTCGTATTCATATATTTTAATTCTCCAAAAACTTATATACTATCACATCATCTAATTATTATTATATATTTAATATATACATATATAAATAATATTTCTATTCACCCAAATTTTACAAATTAAATATAATTTTTATCCCCAATTAAATCATTCAAAATTTTCTCTCTAACTCTAATTAAAAAAACGAACATGGCCAATGATTTCATGTTATTTCATTGACAATTATAGTGAAAAACTCTATATTTTGATAGTTTGATGCGATGAAAAATTATTGATTTTGTTTGGATGTAAATTTTATTGAAAGTTAGTGTCATTTAAGAATGATATAAAGATAGAAGAGAAAAATAGATGTAATACCCTTTAATTTTTGGAACATTATAATAATATTTACAAATTATTAGTGAAGGAGTTAATTTATAAATTCTTGATTTTATTTATTAATTTTCGTGTGAAACAGTGGTGGATGGTGTCGAGATGTAAATGTAAGACGTTGTGTGTATAAAGGAGCAAGTCAAGCCTATAAAAAATGTAAGAATTAGTGAAGATTTGTTACCATGTTCTAATAGGACAAAATTGAGATAATTAAGACCAATTTTTAGGTAGGAAAAATATAGAAAAAAATTCGTGTGAAATTATAGGGAAGAATTTAAGTATGGAAAATTATATAAGTAAATATGCATGAGGCATCCTTACCAAAAACTAGGAAGTTTGAGAATAAATAAGTACCGTGAGCATGTAGAGATTCAAATAGGTGGTTCAAGTGCTGATTTATTTATACATACTTGTTATTTTCGTGTGAATAATTTGATGAATTTTAAGTGAGTATAAAAAAAGAGATATGCACCCATTATGATAACCTAATATTGTCAAATAATTTAGATAACTAGGGAATTTAGCATGCATAAGGATGCTAGAAATGGTAATTTTAATTGAAAACCCCGTGTGAAAATTCTAGAAAATTTGGGAAAGGAATAAGAAAAAGTTTAGACCTTTTAAAATACTAAAATTTGATTATTCTTCAAACACTCTCAAAACCCTAGCATATTAGGTAAGGAGGAGAAAGAAAAATCATTCTTTCATCCTCCTAAAGTTAGGGATGCCTAGAATTTTAGAGAAATTTTATTAACTTCAACGTGCATGGTTTAGGGTAAATTTAAATCCTATATTCTCTATGCATGTACTTAGAAAAGCCTTAACTCCGCATATTATAAACATTAGAAATGTGGAGTTGTTTAGGCTACATGTACATTAATTTATGCAATTTGTTGCTAAATTTGTGGGACTTCACTTAAAGAATCAATAGAAAATACGTATTGATAAAGTACATAAAATTATCTATAGAAATTTTCGAATAATCCTAAATAAGAATTGTGAAATTATGCTTAGGGATCCTTGAAATCATTGTATCAATGAGTTTGATTGTTAAAATTACGTAATGCATGAAAAACCAACCAAACAACACCTTAGGCACCAACAGGTGCCATTTTGCAGTCACGATTACAGTTACGAGAGATGAGGGTGCAGTGTGATGGGAAGCTTTGCAATTGCAAAATGAGGTCGTGGGCCAATCAATTTGCTCGTGATATTCAATCACAGTCACAAGGTTCTTCTTTTCAGTCACGAGAATTGACCACAATGAGGGATCAAATGCCTAGCAGTCATTCCAACAATCACCGAGTGAGCTCGTTACGGTTGTGGATCAAAGGTTCACAGTCACAAGGGTCAAGTGGAGGGTTGAGCAAAACGTACCATTGTTCATTTCTTGGATATGGAGAAATTTTTCATGGTCGTGATGCTTGTTTTCGTGAGTGCACAGTCAATAAAGAGAATCAAAAGTTATTTTTACTTAATTAAGGCTTTATTTCTCAATTTTAAGACCAAAATAGACTTAAATACAGAGTTTATGACTCAACATAATATATGGAATATTAATTGAGTAAATTTTCAGTAGGTAAACCCACTTCACAGGTTATCAAAAATCTAAAAAGATCATGGTACAGGTCATGTATGATACATACAAAAGCATCTAAAAGAATAGAATTTTTGTTGAATTGAGTATTAAATTAAAAATTATTTGATTGAATAGAAAATCAATAATCAGCATCTGATAAATCTATTGGTCAACAAGAATTAAAGTTAGGTAAATAGTTACTCTCTGTTAGTCTTTACACATGTTTTCAAACTACTTTTATAATACAATGCAAAAAAAAAACTTGTATCTAACACATATGATAAAATAATCAATCAAAACAATTCTTTTGGTTCTTATCCAATCCATTAAAGTAAATGTGACATTGGTTAGATACTTATAAAAAATGAAATGATAATTTATTTTAAAAATAAATTATAAACTTTTTATAAAATAAAATAAGAAAAAAAGAGACTAGAAAAATGAGAAATAAATAATAGATTAAATTTTATACACTTATAATCATTTAAAGCTGCTTAGCCATCACACATACTAGTCATTAGAGACACAATTGATGCATATATATAATTATACAAAGTAGAGTTAATTATATTTTTAAATTTAAATTTTGTGTAATTAATAAAATAGAAAGAAAGAAAGAAACTTTAAGAAAGATGAATTAAATTTGAGGGATAAGATCAAAAAATACAGTAAGTTAAAATTAAAGAAAGAGAATGAAAATATGAAATAAATAAAATTTGAGAAAATAAGGATAGTATGGTAAATTACATCATACAATCAAAAAGAGGCTTATATCCTTAATATATTGTATAGGTATAAATATACTTACACGTATAATAATGTAATATTATATGTCTATTGGACACCCCAATACATTAATATATATACAATATTAGTATATACTAATAAATATGTAATCCATTTAATATAACAGGTTACTAAAAATAGTTTTAAATTACTTTAAATAAATTATTTATCAAAAATATTTAAAATCATTTTTTAGCTTATTAATTACTATTAGTTTTTGATAATGATTTATTATTAACTAGTATGGTATTTGATGACTCGTTAGATTGCTTACCATCCACATTACATATTTATATATTTTTGCTTTGTTTGCATATAATTAAATTTAATAATATTCTGCATACTATAAAAATAATATTGGTTTGCAGTTTCATTTTTTATTCATACATTTTAACATTAAAATTAATAATATATTTAAACCCGATTCATTCATACAAGACTA
Organism: Avicennia marina; assembly: GCA_019155195.1. Lineage (NCBI taxonomy): Eukaryota > Viridiplantae > Streptophyta > Magnoliopsida > Lamiales > Acanthaceae > Avicennia > Avicennia marina. The sequence continues at coordinate 786,352 of CM032758.1, forward strand.
CTGTAGGCACACTAAAGTGTTTACATGTTTTAAAAAAATATATTTTTTTTATTATATCCTTAAAAAATTAATTTCTCCGACTGTCCAAATCGATTTAATTTATCTTTCCTGTAAAGTTACAAATATTTTTAAAAATATTAAATATATTTAAATAATATTTTTAAAATCATTAAATTGTTTTTAAAATAGTGATTATTGTTGACGATGCTGAAATTAAATCCTGGACTCGTCCAAGGCGATTTTTCACCATCCATTTTCTTGGATTAATCATATCATCATCTGTAATATAGATTAAATATTTAAAGGTCTTTGAATTTATTAAGTGATGTGAAATATAAAAAGAAAAAATTAAAAACTGCGTATAATTGATTATTGTCATATTTGCCCTTGGACTTAAGAATCTGGGTAGGCCCATTAGGTGCGTAGTTGCTGTTGGGGCAGCTTTCAAACATTGTCAGAATGTCTTTTCAATTATTGGTAAGAAAGATGTGGCTTTGTGATGCGATTTTAGGGAGCCCAACACAGGAGAATCGAGGTTGGTAATGAAGTTTTTGAACTTTTTTTAAAATGTAGTTTAGGTTATATAGACTTTAAAACTAGTGTTTTATATTATTTTATTATAATTACTTCTTTCATTGGCATGTTAATATTAATGTCTTGAGTGATTATTGTTTAAGTGAGAATTTCCTTCATTTTAAAACATTTATTGAGTGATTTAAAATTCTCGTGGGCAAAATAAATTGACTTATTTGAGTGAAATGCTTGAATAATTTATAACATATTAATTGACTGAGCATCTCCATTATGACTATTGCTATCAAATTCACCACTTTGGTATTCGTATCACCTTGCTTGATTAATGCACTAGGTTAAAAAACACTCTAACAAATATAAAATAAGTATCCTATACTTTAAAATTTAAATTCTTCTTACACACACATACATATATACACAAATGTTACAAATTCAATCGTTTTCAATTCAAAAGTAAATTATAATGGCTATGTATGAATTTATTTGTTGGTGTTTATTATATATGTGTGTGTGTGTGTGTATTAAATTACAGCCAAGCAACAAGAGAGTTCCACTTATGATTGAAGGAATTAAAAAGAAAGTTAGGGATTAGATGTATGTACAAGGTTTAGGGTTTCAAATAGTCAAATTTTAAAAAGTAAATATTGATTTAACATTAATATTACATGAAAATGACAGTATTCGTATGATTGAGGGTGTCTTCGCATTGCATTTGTTTTGTCCAAAAAGTTTAGACCATAGTGTCCTAACTTTCAATATGTACATTTATATTACAACATTAAATTAATGAGGATTTTTGACTGCATAAAATCAAATTGTACAACAATCTTTATTTAACTTGCTTCATTTTTTGGTCCTCTTATTTCTCACTTTCCTTCTAATTTATTATTTTTATTTGTATTATCTTTCAGAAATTTTCTTTTCAAAACTTTTTGAACTTTATCTATCTTCTTATTTTGAACTATTTTTATACTTTTAATTTTAGATATTTTAATTTTTATGATTTAAAATAAAATAATTTTATAATTCATAAATAAACATACATACACATAGAGTCTGCAACTTTTTTTTTTCCTGATTTTCTCAATATTACACATTCTCATTCACATTCCTAAGAATAATGAACAATCTCGTGTCCTTGTGACACTTTATTGGTCCCCCCATTAATCTTGTTAAACGTGGAGTGAGATCGTGTTATCATCAACACTTCCCCCACGTAAAGTTGGACTGCTGGAATTTGGCTAAATTTATTTTAAATAATTTATAAAATATTTTTTATAGCTTCTAAACTTACACATTTTATTTAAAATAAGCTAATAAATAGTTTAAATAGAGAAATATTGTGAAATTGTGTAAAATTTATAATTATAGTTAATTATAATTTTTTAGTATAATAATGATACAAATAAATTAAAATCATTAATATAATGCAAATCAATATATTTATACATTTTTTAGTATATATATAAAAATAATTTATAAAATATTTGAAAATGAATTGAAAAAGACCAACTTATTTTTGAGAAGGTAGTAAGCTCTCATTTATCAAATATTTTTAGGAGTTTATAAATTTTTAAACATCTTATAATATGTTTTAAATAGTTTATAAAATTACCCAAATACCCTCTAAATTAGAGAAGAATTTTGAACTTGACAAAATGCATTTTCACCGCATTTGTACAGAATCACATTGCCTGTGTGGAAGAAGCACGCGAAATTAGTCTAACAATACTTTATACTTTATTGTAGGAGCGCAGGACAAGTTGAGTTCGCTCATAAATTCGATGAGTTAACTTAATAATAATTCAACTCAAATTTAAATTATTTTAAATTTAACTTAAATTTTAATTTGAATAATATATCTATTGAGTGGAGCTTGAGTTCAGATTTTCTTTCTTTATTTAAACGTTTGTAAGCTTTTTAATTTTTTAATTTTTTTTATATTTTTATTTATCAAATATTTCATACATTAAAATATATTTTATAATTATAAAATTAATATATAGTAAACAATGTATAACATATTAAAATTTATTTGTACTAAATACTTAATTATCGAATAGTAATAATGTGCTATATTTGAGAATGTTATGTGAATTAAATTAAGCTCTATATCTTATTAGAAAAATATATATGCACATACATAATAAAATTTATTAAAATTTTATTTTTATTCATTTTTGTATGTATGTTTTTAAGTATTTTTTTTTAACAATTTTGTAACAATAATAAAGAAGTATAATAAAAATTTAAAAATTATAATAATTATATGTGTATCTTTTGTGGTTTAAAAACGAAAACACACATAGCGAAACTTTGCTTGGGATTGGAATGAGCAGAGGTTAGCTTTGTTTGTTTACAAATTTTGTCTAAGTTTGGATACAAATTTGCATAAAATTTTCTTTTATTAAAATCTATATTTATAAACATATTATTTAATAAAATAATTTTTTATGTGTTTTCTTATATACTTTTATATTATTCTTAAATTTTTTACGCCAATTTTTTCTCTTCACCATAATTTAACCCAAACAAAGCCCTATTTCCTAAATGTATTTTTTTAAAATTATATAAAAATAAAAGAAAAAATATAATTTAAAAATGTAGTGGCTAAAGTACAAAATCATACTCTATAATCATTATGTTTTTTGAAAATTTTCCTATTTTTATCTTGCTTTTATATCATTTTTGGCACAAAATACCTAAGCAATAACTCCTGAACTAACAAAGGCTGTGCTTGTCCAAACAAAAAAAAAATAAAAAATTCAAAAATGAAAAATAAAAAATTAAATAAAAGATGGAAGCTGACATTCATACACACAAAATTTAGTATTACATAAATTTCCTAATTTTCTTTGACTGATCAAATGACTAGCACTCAGACGCTTCCGTGGACTCTTACATGTCATTGCTACATTAATTTAATTAACAATTATATAATTAAAATAAAAATAATATAACCTCTTGAAGCACAAAAAAGGCTGATTCAGTCCTGCCAGAGTGCCTGAATTGGCGTACACAATCTATCATAATTAATTATAACATTATGATTCTCTCACACAATAATACATAAAACATTAATACTAACTGTAAAAGTCAAAAGTGTGACAGAATATCACATTTAGCCAATGCATCTCACTTCTTGGCTTCTTCGGCTGCTGGCTCGGGCTGCTCCTCCTTGGCTAGCGCCGCCGCCGGTGGTGGTGGTGGTATGCCGCCGTCGATGCAGCTGCGGCAGAGCCGAGCGACGATCCCCGCAATAACACCGACGATTGCGATGACTGCCAACACCACCACAAGCGTCTCGATCGAGCGGTGAGAGGAGTGGCTCGGCTCCGCCGGCGGCCCCTCCACTAGCGGCGGCAGCTGACTGGAATGTTGAGCCATTGTGTGTGTTACTAATAATTGGTACACAAAGAGCTGGATATGTAGAAACTGCAGAGACTTCTACTTGGCGGACAGAAAATGGCGGAAGAGTTCAACAAAATGACAGCAAAGTGGCGCGTAGGAGGGTGGAGTCAGGAAAATGAGAAGGGCAAAGAGGTAATTACAAGGGAAAAGTATTTAGGGTTTAGCGCAAAGTTTTTACCACGGTGTGTGTGCGTGAGGGAGGGAGGGTTGTGATGGAGAGAAAGTTTTGATGGATTGATAATATTATTTATTTAAATTATAATATTTATATATGTATAAAATATATAATAATAATTGAACGATATTATAATATATAATAATAATGATTAGTTTTTAAAATATAAATAAATATAGTTTATGTACTCTAAATATGTACGTGTATATATATATTGATTTGATTGTAAATAAATATTATAATTGAAATAATTATTTAATTATATATTAGTCAAAGTAATATATTTTTATGTGTATGTAAATTATTTATAAATTATAAAATTATTATATTTTAAGTAATATAAATAAAATTATTTAAAAATTAAAAGTATTAAAAATATTTATAATAAAAAATAAAGAAGAATAAATTTGAAACGAGAGGAGAGTAAACATAAATTAAAGTAGTTAATTAAAAGGAGAGAGAGTAATAAAATGATACAAAAAATAAAAGAGTAAAATAAGAGGACAAATATGTATTTTTATATCGAGCAACTATAAATTTTTATTGACTTCATATATAGTATATATGTATGTGTGTGAAAAAAATTAAATTTTAAATTAAATAAAATTTTATTAAATAATATATTTAGTAACACAAAATTTGATGAGCAGCAATAAAAAGAAAAAAAAAAAAAAGTAAGGTTACATACATAGTCTAGGGTACAAATAAGAATCTCCAAAAAGGTTTCGGCAAAACAAAATTATGATGGTACGAAACTTTGGATCTGTGACGGTGACTGTAGCAGTGGAGTTGTTATCTTGCAATTTGAGAGAAGGGAATGGTATAATGTTTCGTGTAATCCTTACTTGGGTTATGTTTGTTTAACCTAATTTTTAATTCAAAATTTATATATTAAACTTCACATTATCAAACATATAATTTAATAAAATAATTATTTTAGTTCAAATTTAAATGTTTTCTCTTAAATATATATAGTAAAAAATTATTTTCAATCAATGTACTTATCAATAATTAAATTAATACTTATATGTATATATGTGCATGTGTGTGTCACACACATACTCATATATTTTTTTATTTATATTTTAAAATATCATCATTATTTTTATATATTATTACATTATCTATTCATTATTATATATATATATTCAAAGAAATTATACTATCTGTCTCGTCAAAATATTTTTTTAAAATATACCATACATATTGATATAACTCATATCAAATACTCTCTAAAAAAACCCTCTCCCAAACATAGCCTTAAAAAAACCCTCTCCCAAACATGGCCTTTCTTTTTTATATATATCTACTTTGCACCCGTTCTTCCAATTATAGGTTGCTTTGGTCCTTTAAGTGGCCAAAATGTGGCAGTGGACGGTGTCCAAAAAGGTCTCGAGGCCCATGGATCAAAGTCATAAAGTTACCTGATTCTCTGTCAGGGGTGAATTTTCAAATAGGGTTTTCTCCCAATCTGTCCTTACCATATATGGTCACATGTTCCCGGTTTTTTCCATGTACATGTATACATGTATGTATTTGTCTATGTACGTACGTTTCTGATAACCCCAAAAACTCTAGTATGCCTTTTTTTAATCAGTCACGTGCCGTGCATGTTGAATCAATTATTGGGACACGTATGCATCAATGTTTTCGAATTTGGACCGGATCGGCCAGTTGTGGGCCAGCTTGTGGGTTATAATTGGTGAGAGAGAAATTGGTTCGCAGAGCATTAAATTATGTGGGGAAACACGGGAGAAAGACAGAGGGGAGCCACGAAAAGGGTGTGGGAAAAAAGAGAAGGTGGGCCAATCTTAAGGTTAGGCTTGGAACCCAACTTTCAAACAACAATATAACATCTTAAGTTTTACGAATATTTTTATTTAAATTTAAATTTAAATTTTTCTTTTTTAATGTATCTATATAATTAACTAATTATCTTTCAATTATTACACTTATTCATTACACCTATTCATGATCAAATTAATACTTCTATATATATATATTACATATATATTCACATTTATTTTTATTTATATTTTATAACATAATTATTATTTTTATAAATTATTATATCATCTAATTATTATTATATATTTTATACATATATTTAAATAAATTATACTATTCATCTTATTAAAACATTCTACTCGTTTCAATACAATTCATACTAAATATCATGTCAAACAAAAACTCCTCTCCCCTGTAAACATTTTAATTTCTTATTAATTGTGGGAGAAAGATAATGTTGGCCAACATTAAATATTATTTGATATTATTGTAATTACTTCTATTATTTATAGAATTTCATATTATTTTTTATTTGTAATTTAATTAATCCACATGCATTGAAAAATATGTACATATATATATATATATTATTTCTCATTAATATATAAACATTTATATATTATAGATTGATTTTTTAAATCAATTAAATGGGTCGAACTAATTGTCTATTAAATGAATCGATTTAATCAAAGGTTGGTGGGGTTTTAAAATGATTGATACACTGGAGAAGTGTCTTATTCCTCAACCAACTGAGTGAATGAAATTTCACCATTTAGATTTTGTATGGTGACATTTCAGTGGGTGCCTGAGAGGGTTCATGTGAGCATGTAAGTGATGGTGCACTGTCGTTGTTCAAAATTTAATGTACACTATAATTATTATATTTTTTAAATTTTTTAATTTTTTTAAAAAACACATAGCTAAAAGTAAAATAAACATTGCCCTAATTTTATGAGCTAGTTGGGAGTTTACGAGCAGAATGCGACAATCTGCAGTAGCACTGTTTGGTCATATTATATGCCCGGCTTTGCATCTTGCAGTCACTCATTCTTGTCCATCTTGAAAGAACTTATCTTCTGAAGCTTTACTGCCACATTTTGAGTCTTATCTAATCTACAATCGTTTGGCATATAAATATTTTAATGTCCAATAAAGTTTGATTCTAGATTTTCATCCCTTGATTCAATTTAAAACTAAACAAATAAATAAATTAGTAGAGGCAAGAAAAATAGCGCTGCCATGAAATGGGCCTTATCTGAGCCCAAATTGGGCGAGTCTAACAAAAAATATTAAGAGAAGTCCAAATAAGTTGGGCCTCTTATGAGATCGAATTTTCCAAAGAAGAAAAGCCCAAAACTGCAAGACTGAATGATGAATGCTCAATGGATGTCAAAATTGGGCCCATATTTACAAGAAAACTTCCAGACGCATAAAAAATTTCCCATAAATGAGATATTTTCCTTATATTTTGAACCAACGGTCCTCGTTGGGTGTCCTCAAGCTGGCAGTTAAGCTAGCTAGTGTTTTGCCCGTATTTAATATATATATATATATATATATATATTATTTATATGCCATTATGGAATATCTGTGATTCTTTGCTCATCTTCTTATTTTATAATAAATACATAAATATGCCCAACAGCAAAGCTTTGACCCTTTTATAGCATGCAGTCAACCATAATTTCAAAAGGGTCATTTTCTTTGTTGCCATGACTTTGAGAGCACATTAAGGGACAATTGAGTAAAAGTGGAGCTCTAAGAAATATACTTTTCAGAGGCTTGATTTATAGACAACAAAGGGATTGTACTCTTTCCAGATTTTAATGAGAGACCAATCTTGGAAAAGTGTTAACATTTGATGTGTTTGTAGTTTTTGGAGGTCTTTTTTTGCATTTTGCATTCCACAAGCACACATGTATACTATATTATCATAAAAAATAAATTTATTTTATTAAAATTATACATTTATTATATTTATATTTCATATATTTCTTCACTTTCTTTCAACTTATTTTTATTTGCACACAAATTTCTCCTCTTTTTAATTGTTTATGATATTTTTTTAATTTTTATTTTAAATATTTTTATACTGTTAATTTTCGATGACATTATTATTAATATTATTATTTAAATGCAATAAATTTATAATTTATAAATTATTTTAGATTCGAATTTTACTTGCAATGTTGTGATTTATTTACATTCCCCAAGAAGTCTAAGGCTATTTTTTTCAATTTTCATCAAGAGCAAAGGACATGTAGGACGTCAATTTAAACCTGTTTTGATGGGTGTGATAATAACGAGCATTCGAAACACAAAAAATATGTTATTATTATAAAGTAATAGAGAAAAAAATTATATTTTTAAATAGAAAATTGAACTTGACAAGTATTTAAATTTAATTTAATTTTTTTTAGTTTAAAAATTCAATATCAAATCAAGTAGCACATTCAAACTAAAATAAATTCGAAATTCGAATTCACACTCAATCAAATTCGAAAATGTTTTCATATCTAATTGAATTTAAGTGAAGTAAGATGATATAATAACACTCCTAATTTTTAAGGTTAGCATTCTTGACTGTATTCCGTGATTGGATGGAAAAACCCAAAAAAAGAAAAGAATTTGAAATAGCGACCCCTTGATAAAAGACGGAGAATATTTCCTTGATTTGCGTAATGACCCCACAGTCGTCAGCAGTTACTGCAACCGCTCCAGATGGCGAAAGCGTCACATCGAATGAATCCAGCCATGGTTCATTCGCGTTGCGAAAGTGCAAAGCGGACACGTCTTCAATCATCAATGTTCGCCCAGTGGTAGCGGCTAATTTGATTTTTTTGCTTCTAGTTTATACCATATAACGATATAATTATCCAGCAGTGTAGCCCAACTCGCAATTATGGTAGTCAAAATCCTTTAATGCACGCGTAGGGAGAAAAACCAGAAGGTGGTCGTTTGGGGTGGGGGGAGAGAGAGAGAGAGAGAGAGAGAGAGAGAGAGAGAGAGAGAGCCATAAGTTTCAAAAATGCTAGAGAATCGGAACATTGTTGGAAATCTTTGGTGAGGTACCGGACTTCTGGTCTGCTCTTTACGGGCATTGGTCTAGAGGTAAATTCTGATGCCCTTTTCATATTAATATCAGGAAAATTGAAGAACAAAAAATATATTTTTTCCGAAAAGGAATAACATTTAAATTGCATGCATAGTGGTTATGTGGATATGATCACTATTCTTGAAGCTAGTGATTTTATATGTACAAGATCAATATTGTTAGAGAATTGGTAGAAATTGGAATTCATGAACAGTTGGTATCTAGTTTAATTGGGTTTGATGCAATCAGGATTCTCGGAGCTATTAAAGAAATTGGATTAAACGAATTGGGCGATCTCAGCTTCTTATATTTTTGAATTAGGTTGTTTTTTGGAATGAGTTGATGAATAATTTGATGGTGTGAGGGTGTTCAAATTTCTGTAGGCTGGTACTGGCATTTGAGAAGTGCCCGATTAATCTTACCAGCTTTCCTTTCCCTTCGGCTTTTTAACACTTCTCAAGAAGGGAAAGAAGGCATTGAATTTTGAAGGTGGATGTGCGGATAAGTATACAAATCTGTGGATTGGTAATATAAATATGAGCGTTATTTCGGGAACGATCTCAAGGAGAGTCTTGCCGGCATGTGGCAGCCTTTGTTTCTTTTGTCCCGTGATGCGCACAAGGTCTAGGCAGCCTGTCAAGAGGTACAAGAAGTTGATATCAGATATTTTCCCCCGTTCCGAGGTCAGTTTCATGATCGTATGATTGAACATCATATGCATGGATTTAAAATGTTTATATTGGTAATTCCAGTGGTAAATGGTCAATAGTCCTATACCAAACTGGAAATGCCATGGCCAACTTAACCTAAATGATGAGGGCTTGGGGACCTCTCATCAATTTGCATTGGATTTGTGATATGCATTTCACATGTGTTAGACGAGAAAGGAGTCAATGATATAGTGTCATCCGGAATGGATGTGGTGATGATTCGTATATGCAAGTTTTCCAGACTTTCTGAACTCAAGAAACTTTTGTTTCCTATTACTTTACAGGAAGAACCGCCAAATGACAGGAAGATTGGGAAACTCTGTGAATATGCTGCAAAAAATCCCTTGCGCATTCCAAAGGTATTGTTATTTAACATAAGTTAAGGTTCCAGTTCAGCAATGCATTGAATTGATATGGCAATCCTTACATATTATGAGCTATGTATGTTTTTCAGTCATCTTGGTGCTTTTATTCTTCAAGACCTTAGAACAGTGATTTGCATCCCTAAAGTGACTTCCAGCTCGAATCCTATCATGATGGCCATACCTTCTCTTTACTCCTATAGGAAATGTTGCATGTGGCTGCTATAATGCTACCATATCAACAAGAATAGCTGATCATCTATACACCATTTTGTATATGTTGGCTTGTTTTTATTCGCTTCACAACACATATTTGCATGAAAAAACAAGTTTTACCTGCAAGCATCACATGGTAATGCAAAGAAGCAGTTTGATTTCCGGGGATACACATGTCTGGGAGACATTTTACTCGTGAACTGCAGTGGAGATTAAGTGAAAACTGGCATTGTAGTTCTTCTTTGATTTGCAGACTGCCTGTAGGAAAAATGAAGTCAGTTTGATGGAGAAGTAAATGCTTAATGCAATAACCATTTTTCATCATTAATTTATTAGAGGCGTTATTTTCCTTACACCCTTCTGCTGTATTTTTCTTTCAAAACACATGGAAGTTGATAAATTTAGAGGATTCAATAAATATCATTAGTGGTCTTGACTCTTGATGCTATTTCATATTTTTAAGTTATTTATTTAAGATAAATATGAAGAAATATTTTGATGCCACCAATTCCTGGAGGGACACTAGGATGATCTCTTCTTTGGCACCAATAGCAAAAACTTTAAAGTAAAAAAATTTAAAAAGCTTCTTGCTTTTTAGTGATGTTAATCCTAAAACTAATTTATGTGCTCCTGTCGTTGCTTGTGGCTCTGAATTAATTTCTTGATGTTTTTGCAGCTCTTTGTTTGATATGGCATTTAGACTTAGTCTTTCCTAATTCCCTCATCGCATATTTGCTATCATGTCTAGCAATAGATACTCCTCTAGCTCAATGTTGTCCTAAATATGTGGTATAACTTACTGCAGATTACATTATATTGTGGTTCTGTTGCTTGATATACTTATTACTGTTCATTTTCAATTGGACTGCTTATTTTCAAAATTCTGACTACTTGTTGCTGACTGTTGATTTCTTAATGTTCTTGTGTGAAGCATACTTATTAACGTTTTCATTCGGTTTGAAATTACAGATAGCAACCTCCCTTGAGCAAAGATGCTATAAGGAACTAAGGACCGAAAATATTGAGTTGGTGAAGATTGTCATATGTATCTATAGGAAATTGTTATCATCTTGCAAGGAGCAAATGTATGTCCACTGCTGCTATTGTTTTTCCCATTTAAGTATACCTGGTTACTTTCAAGAAGTCTTGATGTATTGAATATCTTATATGTAGTGATTCTTATTAGTCAATTAATTTTTTATTTTTTTTCAATTTTTAAGAGAAATGCATGCTGTGTGTGCCAAGTCAGTCATCATCATCATCATCATTATTATTTTGAGGGGACGAGGGTGGGGTAGGGGAGGGTGCAAGATGAAGAACAACATACATGAATTAGGCATTGTTTTAATACTTCAATCATGATTTTTGAGCTTATTAAAGCAGTCTGGAGAAACTAATTTTTATATCACTATATCTTTTAACATTGTTTGAACACGAATCAATAAAAAATATCCATATTTATGAATTTGAAAAGTATGTATCTTAATGTTGAAAATTGGAAGTTAAGGAAACATCAGATGATATTATATTAAGGACTGCAAGTGCATTTGTTGCATTCATCTCATTTACAAGTTCATAAATTTTGTGCAGGCAGCCACACTGAACTTTTATGATACTTTTTTGTCTAATGGTCTACTTTCTTTTATGGAAGCAAATTGCGTGATGAGTGCTATATCAAATTTTATAACTAGGCAGTGCTCTAGTGCTTCTGTCTGAATCTCTAATTTTAGTTTTTCCGGAGAGTGTTGTTATATTCTATGTAATTTGAGTGGTAACAGACTATTGTTTGGTACTGTCAATTAAACTTGCTTTAAAAGTTTGTTGCTTTGATAAAAGTGACCAGGGAAAAACCACACACACACGCACAGTTACTTTTTTTTTTTTTGAAATTATATATACTTTATAAGACAGTTGAGGGAAGGGTTCTGAAATTTCCTTGCTTATGAAATGGAATAGAAAGTGATCAATTTAATAAAAACTATATTTTTCTTTTCCAAGCGTGTTCACTAGAGTGTGTTTCTTCTTTCATTTTCCAGCATATACAACCTGTGGATAAAAGCTCAAGAAATCTCACTGGAAGGCAAATTTTTGCCATTCCACATAGTGTTTCCTTATATGTAACAAGATGATTTGGGAAATGGGAAATAGGCCATCTTTGGTTGCTGTACTTGTTTTTCCATGCCAAAAACTAATATCTTTACCATAGAATGATCCAAGCTAGTATTGTGCATTAGGCATACTCAGTGAATTAATGGAATAAGAGAATTTTAGGTCACTTAAAATGCTAATGTGGTTCCAATTATGTTGAGGCTACATATAGCTATATAATGCAGACTTTCATATTACCAAAAATTTTCATCTTTTTATATTGAACTTGGTTTACAGCACTTGATATCATTTACCTCTACTTCAGTCTGTAGAAATGCATACCTAGTCAGGTGCTGTGAGATTTTTGTCAACGTGACTACTTTATGATTCTATATGAAGGAACTGTGACTACTTTGTCTACCATGTAACTCGTTGTAGTCTTTTTTTGACATAAATGACCTTGATGGACTTGAATAATTTATTTGACATTTGGGGAACTGTTCCTTTTTTTTTTTTGCTTTAATTTATGTGAACCCCTAATCTGATTCACTAAGTGGTGTAGATCTTATGGATAAATTTCTTGTTGCATTCTTCTTTTAGCAAATAGTTTATCAACAAAATTTACCTGTGCCATTTTCATGTCAGGCCTTTGTTTGCAAATAGTGCAATGACTATTATGCAAACCTTGCTAGATCAAACAAACCAAGATGAAATGTTAATCATTGGATGCCAATTGCTCTTTGACTTTGTAAATAACCAGGTCAGTAGTTTTTTGTTTGATTCTTTGTTTTGGAAGCCATAACTATCTTGCAAATGTCTGGTTTAGATTACCTAAACTTCTGTTGCCTTGTCAAAATATTTGACTGATTCAACTCTTCAATGCTCTCCAGACTGATGGAACTTACATGTTTAACCTGGAAGTATTTATTCCGAAACTCTGCCAACTGGCTCAAGAAGTGGGTGAAGATGAGAAGGTAGAACATTTAAGGGCAACTGGGCTGCAGGCTCTGTCAGCTATGGTATTTCGCTCACTTTCAGTCACCTTTCTAAATTGTGTTCATATTTGAGGAAGAATCTAAACCTATTCCATTTCATTACTTTGAATTCAGTCTTTCAATTGCAAAAGTCCAAATGTTCTGTCTATAGAAATTAAAGCATATATGGAATAGCATTGGTTATAACCACCAATGCAGAGGACTTTAAATCACCCCAATTTTGAAAGAATTCGATATCTACCATACCGTCCCATAAGAAAACAGTTCCTTGAATTTGAAAGCATAATGATGCCGTAGTCAAACATATGATGAATTCCTTGCTCTTTTGAGTTTTGATTCTAATTGCTTTAACTTAGTCCACAACGAATATTACTTCGACTTAATTTAATGGACATTATAGCATTTCTAAATATTTCAGTCAATGATAGGCCTAGCTAACAGTTTCCATAGTACTCTAGCATTGTCTTGGAGTCAGTTGTTCTCTTCCTCTTTCTTTGTTTTAGCCTGTTGTTTTATTTGTTGTGCTAGAACATAATTGCTTCTGCAGATTGGGATGGTATTGTGACAAATCATAATGGTCATCCATTTTAGAACATAATGGTGCAAATAAATCAATTTGAGTCAGTATAGTGTCAAAGGCCTAATGCTAAATACCATGTTCATTTTCCTAATTCCTTCCCTTAAAAATTTCATTATTGGTTCATGTTCCTCATTCCATCCCTTAAAAATTTCATTATTGGACTTTATTTTTGCTTCTATATTTTCTTGTGGACATTTGTGTTGTTCATCTGGTTTATTTATTTATGCCTTCTTCTTGTTGTACAGGTTTGGTTCATGGGTGAAAATTCCCATATTTCAATTGAATTTGACAATGTAAGGGTGACTTTCTAAGCCTTCTCCATGACCTTAAAAAACTTTTGTTTTATATCCTTTTTTACGTTTGTATCTTTTGGGAATATATATATATTGCTACAGTTCAAATAAATGTCTCGAGTACATTTTTTTTCTTAAGTATTGTTTAGCTTTGTATTCATTATATCTGATCCTGTTGTTCATGGAGTTTTTCTCTGATAAGCTTAACAATGCTGTAGGCTGATCTTGCAGATTCATATATCTCATTCTACGTTCCATCTTATTCTTCCAATTTCTCAGATTGTTTCTGTTGTCCTGGAAAATTATGGAGGCCCCACTAAGGAGTCCAATGATCCCAACCAAAACCGTTGGGTGCAGGAAGTATATAAAACTGAAGGCCATGTCTCTCCTTCACCAGATGTACAAAGGGTTCCTTCATGGAGAACGGTTGTAAATGATAAAGGACAGATGAATGTGACAATGTAATTTCTTGGCTCAACTATTTCTTCCTTTAGCATTTGACCGCATGAATAAAGTTTATATTGTATTCCTTGCAGAGAGGACTCAAAGAACCCCCACTTTTGGTCTAGGGTTTGCCTGCATAACATGGCCAAGCTTGGGAAAGAGGCTACTACCATGCGACGCGTTCTAGAATCTTTGTTCAGGTGCTTTGATAACGGAAATCTATGGTCTGCTCAATATGGGATCGCTTTTCCTGTTCTCAAAGACATGCAGCTTTTGATGGATGATTCTGGTCAGGTTCCATTCTTTGTTTCCTTTAAGTAGTGTGCTGTCCAAGGCCTGCTTTAGGATGCTTACAATAAGCAGATTGATGATGCCACTCTCTACTCTTGGTTGTGCAGGGCAGAATACACACCTTTTGCTGTCAATATTAGTCAAGCATCTTGATCATAAAAATGTACTTAAGCAACCTGCCATGCAACTTGACATTGTTCAGGTTGTCACTGCCCTTGCTCGACACACAAAGATCCAGCCATCAGTTGCTATGGTCAGTGCTGTAAGTGATGTCATGAGGCATTTGCGTAAAAGCATACATTGTTCACTTGACGACTCCAATCTTGGAGACAGATTAATTAAGTGGAATAGAAAATTCCATGAAGCAGTGGATGAATGTCTCGCAGAGTTGTCATCAAAGGTGGTCCTTCACTCTTCTAGTTAACAACCCATCCCCAGTATTTTCCCTAACAATTTCATTTTTCATTTTTGAGTCATTACTTTCTTATTGCCTTCTCCCAGTAGAATTTACTTAAATCTTTTAGTAGCAGTTTAATTGGCAGAGTTGTAAAGGTTCTTGTTTCATTTATTCACAGGTTGGAGATGCAGGTTTGATCCTTGATGTAATGGCTAGTATGTTAGAGAACATCCCAGGCATTGCTGTCATGGCTAGAACTACAATTTCTGCTGTCTATCGCACAGCTCAAATTATTGCTTCTTTACCAAAATTATCATATCAAAAGAAGGCAAGGCCGTTTATAATATGAATAAACTCTCTCTCTCTCTGTGACACACACACACACACACACAGAGAATAGGCTATTTGGTGACATTTGCTGCTTTTACTATCATTAGGCATTCCCAGAGGCTTTATTTCATCAGTTGCTTCCAGCAATGCTCCATCCAGATCATGAGACACGAATTGGAGCTCATCAGATCTTCTCTGTTGTTCTAGTGCCATCTTCTGTTTCCCCTCATTTAAATTCAACTGGGTCTGACTCAAAGAACAAAAATATTCCAAGAACACTTTCCAGAACTGTTTCTGTGTTTTCTTCATCAGCCGCCCTGTTTGAAAAGCTGAGAAACCAAAGGAATAATTATAAGGAAAATTCATTTGAAGTTAACAAAGAAAAGGTTTCACGTGATGTTGAACAGAGAAATAATACAAGTGGGGTAGTGAACAAAATTAAGTCAACTTATAGTGGAGTATATAGCACTTCGCCAGCACTCGATGACACTGATTCTTTGAATAAGTCAAGTAATGGAGTGGTAGGTCTCTTTGGTGCTTTTCACTCTCTCCCAATGTTATACATTTTTTATTTCTGTTAATTGTGCTGGTGAAATTAATTAATTGAATTCTCATTCATTTGATCTTTTCTTGTTTTATTGCTAACTGTAAAATAGTTGAAGTGAACCTTGTACTTTAGGCTTGTAAATTTTATTAATTTAATATTTTTTGTTCAGCCTGTTGTTTAACGTGTTCATCCTGTGGATCAAAATTCCATTAATTTCTGAAAATCATGTTGACTGTAGGATAATCATATGATTGTATTGCCCTTCAATTTCAGGATGCCGTTCCTCTTAGATTGAGCAGCCACCAAATAACTCTACTGCTTTCTTCTATTTGGGCACAATCCATGTCTCCCGAAAACAAGCCTGAAAATTTTGAAGCTATAGCTCACACTTACAGCTTGGTTTTACTATTTTCCCGAGCCAAGGTAATTTCAGGTTTCTTAATTTCCTGCACATCATGAGCATTAATTTTACCGAGATACAATATGTAAATCGTCTTGATATCATAATTTGTCATGTTCATCAATTATGATGCTGTGCTATTGGTTCCTCCATTTGTGTGTATCCTTTGTTTGCAGGAATAATTGCATTGGTTGGGGGATTGGGAATTTTTTTAGTTCATTTCTTATTTGGGGTGGGAGGGGTACACTTCCTATGTATAAAGACTGTGTGGTCACGTTTGTGATTGATATATTTTGGGATATATAAAATATTGACCCCCAGTTGAGGCAGGCTGCGTATGCATTTTATTATGTTAATTCTCTTCCAAGGACATATGGCACTTGGTACTTTTCTCAGTAGGGTGTTAAACTTTATAAATCCAGGAGCAGAAGTCTACTGCAACACCGGGTGACCCTGGAAATTATGAAGTTACAAACAGAAATAACTTGGAAACAATGCTGGCAAAACAGCAACATGTGCAATTCCCTTGACATTACAAAATGGTGCAAAAGTGCCCATATACTTGCTACAGAAAACCGCTGGAAGGACATTTATGATGAATCTGTCATATTTCTGGCACTGAAATTTTGAAAAGTAAATATCCTGGATGACTGTGCTTTTTGCGAGTAAAAATTCTTCTAGGTTCATGTATGAAACAGCGGTTTCCAAATTCTGTGGACAAATCTGGCCATTCAATAGCTTTTGTATTAGGGTGTGTAATCAGTTATGGGTTGCATAATAGAAATGGCACAAATCATGCCAACAAGTTAGGCTATCTTCTCTGTCTCATGTTCTCTTAAGTTCTTCACTAATTCACTAAACCATCTTAATTGCCTGAAGGAAGTTCTAAAATCTCTCCCCAAATTATCTCACTTTTCTAGTAATATGCATGGTTGCAGGACAATTGAAAGAAATCTACGTCAGTAATTGTGCATGTGCTGCAAAGTAGAAAATTATGGCATCGCATCTTCTGTGTTAATGAAAAAATGGCAAAATTGAAAAACAGAAAGTCGCCTTTACAGAAAAGAACTTTTACCCATCCTCATGAATTTCTTCAAAGATCATTCTAGACTTTTTATAAAATGGTTGCATTGGGGCTCTGCTATGAGAGGATGGTTCCTTTACTCTTGCCAGTCTTTTGATTCTTCAATCCAATTATAACGATTCTATGAGTTAGAACACTCAAATCTCTTCCTTCTTTTGACACAGAACTCATATGTTGATGCTCTCTTTCGAAGTTTCCAGCTCGCATTTTCACTAAGGAATGTTTCTCTTGCTGCAGGAGGTAACCTGCTTAGTTACATTTACCCTTAAACGTTAGATATAGTTAATATTACCTTTTCTCATAAATCTTTATTTTGCATATCTATTCTTATCTTAAAACATGTTGCAATCTTTTTATTATGCTGGGCAGTTTGGGTCCACATGCTACAAAACATAGAGATTAGGGTTGGAAAAACACCCCATTAATCGACATCGATCACTAGTATTATGAGTATCACTTGTCTATAAGCTCTCAAGTTTCATTTTATGGTGAAATAGTGGTGCAAAGAATACCCTAGACATATTAAACTAGTTAGGGAGAATTCAATCTAAGATGATTCTCTGTCTTGACTTGTTTCTGTTTGATCACAATGACGTCGACAAGAACTTTTCCAGTAACATTTGGAACTTTATTTTCAGGAGTCCTGCCGCCGTCATGTCGCAGGTCCCTCTTTGTATTGTCAACTTCTATGATTATCTTTTCAGCAAAGGCTTATGACATTCTTCCTCTTATTCCACATGTGAAAGCTACACTTACTGAAAAAGTGGTAGCTTGCTTATCCTTCATTATTATTTTTTACTCATGAATTTGCATTTGTCTTTGCTCTATAAGGAGCAGTCTTCGTTCTTCTAATGCTTCAAAGTGGCTACACTTATCTTCTAAACCTAATACATGTAACACTGTGAAATTCAATATTTAGATTTAATCTCCACAAAAGCAGATGCAATTATTGACACTATTACCCAAGTCACAGATGCCCAAGCGACTTTCTTCTACGTGCAGGTTGATCCATTTTTGTGTTTGGTAGAAGATTCAAAGTTGCAAACAAGTGAGAAAGGATTAGGACACCATAATATCATTTACGGATCCAAAGAAGATGACAGTTCAGCTCTGAGGTGTCTTTCAGAAATAAAACTAAATGAGGATCCCACTACAGACTTCCTTGTTTCTGTTATTATAAATAATTTGGATAACTTATCAGATGTAAGTTCTAAATCCCGTTGTTTACTTGCCAATTGGTGTCTATTGTTTGATGTCACTTCTATCTGTTACCCTATGTCAATGCTATTTTGGTACAGTCTGAAGTGTCTACTGCAAGGGAGCAGTTGCTAAAGGAATTTTTGCCTGACGGCTTGTGTCCTATTAAGGGCTTCTTGTTCTCTGATAGCTCAAAGGAACATAAAGTGGATTCTTACGACCATAAATCTTTAGACAAGGTAACTTACTTTTAGTGGGTTCTACACCATTTTGTAATTTGAGATCTTATCACTTGTTTGATGGCACAGGCTCCCTCAATATTCGTATTGGATGATGATCCTTTTCAAGATTCAAATGAAAGTAGCATGCAGGATTCAAAATTGACCATTGGAAATCCCAATGTCTTGAGTGCTGATCAATTTCTACAATCTGTAAGTTGTTCTTTGAGCGATTCCATGATAGGTTGATACATCTTTCAAGCATGAATTCGGTTGTATATTTTGCTCACAGGTCCTGGAGACGGCGCATCATGTGGGAAGGATGTCTGTGAGCAATGCCCCCAATGTATCATACAAGGAAACTGCAGATCATTGTGATACACTTTTGATGGGAAAGCAACAGAGAATGTCTTATTTGATTAACACCCACCACATGCAAGAAAATTTGTTGACCTTGCCTCCACAAAACCCTGTCAAAGATGACAGCGTTTTACACAAGGTACTTTCCTCAAAACATATATATTTGTGCAATGCATATTTACACGTATTCTTTTCTTGATTTATCCATTTATTGTATAAATATTTCATTCCAGCCAAAATGGCCGGCTGAAAATCCGTTCTTGGAACAGGATACACCCAGTGGACTGCAAATGAGACTGTCTACTGGGGCTGCAGCACCGTGTGCTGTTGAAATTCAGCACCGTCCCAACTCCTTCAGGCTGCCAGCATCAAGTCCATATGATAACTTCTTGAAAGCTGCCGGATGCTGACAAGAATTTTGAACCACAACACACTGTGTATGAATTGTCTAGTACTGTAAAGCTTGCAATGGCCTTTGGCAAGAAGAAAACCATTTGCAGGCCCTGATAGATACTCTTCACATGGGAATCTGTTCATTAGTTTATTTTGTTCTCTCATAGAATTTTGCTTTGTTTTGTTGTGTAGAGTCCCATGGGTAAAGGCAACAGGAGGAATCCTCAATGTTTTCCTCTGGGGAGATGTGAGGGCTTTGTGGTGCTATTTTAGACACCTTCTCTCTCTCTCTTTGTCATTTAACATTGATAATTAAGGCAAGGAATGTGCATTTATCTTTTTCCCTTTATCTTGATTATTATTTGGGCAAGGATTAACGTGTGTTTTTGCAATGGAAGTGATCCTCGTGTTGTTGGTTTTTGAATATTTTTCGAGTACTTATTTTTTCATTATCTTACTCGTATAATATCTAAGTATTTACACATTTTCGTCCTCATATTGATATGTCTATAAAGAATAAATATTATTGAAATTAAAGTTTACTTCCAATCTATTTTTTTATACTTTTTGTCTGTATTTTGAAGAAAGATCAAATTTCTCAAGATCCATTGAAATGTTATATCCCTTAAAAAATTCCGTTTTACTAAATGAATTATTTGAATGTATGTATGAGATTTAATGAAAGCCTTTTCTTGTATTTATAATTGCTTTAAGCATATTAGTGAATAAAACTTGTTTTATTTAAGTTATATGCATGTGTTGTTAAGTTAAAAATGTACATAATTGAATTAATTAAAACGTGGAGAAAAATGGGGTCTTAGAAACAGCAGCATAAACAACATCATATCTATTTTCGGTCGTCAATCTAGCACACCTAGCTTTGAGAAAGGTTGAGACTTAAAACCACTGTACTTTTGTTTGTCCTCGGGTGGGGATCGATTCTTTCTAGTGTAAAAATAGTGTAAAAATAGGAAAGAGGAAGAAATAAAAAGAGATAGTTTAATGTATGATATATTTGGATGATATAATTTAGATGGATGCAATTGAGTCTGCCTATACTTGGAACAGACCAACAAGAATTGCTATAGGAGATCTGCTTTATTTTTTTTTTGGTCGTTCTCTTCATTATTTGCAATTGAATTGCTAGTAGAGGATGTAAAGACGAAAATAGGGAAATTTGTGTGTATAAAGGGTAAATGCAGCATGATGCTACTGTTACTATATTTTTAGTGAAAGTATTATAAGAATTGAGTAGTCTTGAGTTGATGAGACTTTTCACAGAGTTCTGCTGCAAAAATAGATATAATAAATAAATAAAGTTATAATGTTTTACAAGTGATTAACGATGTAAGCTTCACATATGGATGATGTGATCATCTCTAATTCTGCATCAATTAAAAAACAATAAGAGCATCCTTTCATTTTCGTGCAGTTTTAGTTATACACATTTAGATGTGTCAATTTACCTTGTAATGACAAAAAAAAATAGTTGGTAAGTAAAGAATTTCACTAATTAAATCTTTGATTATTAGTTTTGTGAAAAAAGAAATAAACTTAATTTTGTAACTAGGTTTAGTGAGCAACTGGCATCTAGATCTATGCTTTTTGTATAGTAATATATATGTGTGTGTGTGTGTCTGTATTTATTTATTTGGGCTGAACGTTATTAAGCTCAAAATCTGTTCAAAAATTTATTAGATCAATTTAGAAGTTTAGGCCCAGCTCTTTATATTAAATTAGGCTTAGTTCATGTAGACTCAAGTCGAACAACAGGGCCTTAAGCAGGCCTGCTTGAATTGACAATAATATGCACATTCTTATAAGCTCAATTTATGTTGTAGTTTTCTTTCGTTTTAGTATACCCTATGACTTCTTTTAATGACCGTTTTAATCCTAATTAAGTGTAAGAACCAAACTTGTGAATTGTTGATATGCTTTTTTGAGAAATCAACTTGTAGCTCTTGCATATGGACAAGTGAAAAATGATCCCTTTAGCAGTATTTAAGGTATTTGCCCAAATTCGGAATATATATATTCTACTTTCAAGACAATTTCCAAGATGGAATAAAATAATATATCTTACATGGGATTCCATCCATTTGGGTCATTTAATGGGTAAAAAATCGATTTTAATTTTCAGTAAAATTTCATTTGAAGATACCTTTGAAAACATGCCTTACATTTCTTTTTCTCACGGAAAGGCACAAAATAGTTTTCTTGTTACTTGTGGAATCATATTTTTCTAAATATTTATAATTTAATTTTTCTGACCATTGTTGCTACTCCAAAGACTCCTCGCTTCTATTTTAGTTTCATTTTTTTAACTCTCGCTACAAACTTCTATTAAAGAGAAAGCAAAAATTTTTGACAGAAAACTTCTTTTAGTGTAGAAACAAAACAACATATACAATTTTGGATTCTTCCTTGAATGGGTTCATGCCTTGTTTCCTTTTCTATTTTTGTACTTTGCTATCTTAATTTTGCCTAAAGGTGTAAAATTTTTAGGCTACATTCAAATTCCACCCCAAGGCTTGACAGAACAATCTAAAACAAAGACATCCTTACACCTACCTGACAAGGCACAATCTCAGTCACCCACCAAGCTCATTGATTGCTCGTATTTAAAATAACGGGCACCCCATGCCCTTTGCTGTCCTCCTTCCTATTCACTTACTATTCCCCCAGGGCACTTCTCTTTGCAAGACACAAGCTGTCCTATTATCAATTCTTAAATGTATATATACTTTTGCCTCTTCCGTCCCTTTCTCATATTTAGTTTATTGTCCTCATATCTAGTTTATTCTAGCATGGGCTATATGGCATACCTTGGAGTAAGAGAATTCCATAATCTACTCATGAGGAGACAGTGAATGAGCCCTCTTTGTACTGTAATGTTCTCTAGACCTAAGAGAGTTCACAGTTTTAATCAGCCAAATGGAGGCAGCTTGATCATAGAAACACGTGTGACGTGCGTTGGATTCAGTATAGTCCAAACAGTTTTTTTTTTTTTTTAAATGAATCGTTGAGGTCTCTCTGTGACATTCCATAGTTTGCAATTCTGTGGCATCTCTGCAGCGCATATGGTCATTAACTCTTGCGGGCCTTGACTCTGTGTCAATGAGATGGGCAATTCTGCTTATCTTCTTAAGACTTTTGTCTTGTGATTGTGATTTGTCACCACAAGATATTGAGCACTTCCACGTCCACCCCTTTTCTTCTGTGAGATAGATTGCATTAAAAATGCAAATTTTCTTTATTAGCATAGTTACTTCAAAATATCAGTCCATTTAAAGTTTCAGCTACATTCAAAATTATAACCGCCTTACAAAAACCTATGGATCAAATCAATCAGCCTACCACTTCAATGCTACTAAATGAGAAGCATGTAAAGTAGAGAAATCAAATATATATCTTCAACAGTTTATCACCCTTGATTCACACTAATGATAAAAACAGAATATATCAACATCGAAATGTAGTAGCATATAAAAAGGAGAATCCAATACCTTTACTCATTCAATATCCTAGATTAGATTAATAGCTTGGAAACGATTTTATAGGCTTGCTTTAGGATAGCAATGCTAGGCAAGAAAGGCTCAACATACGGTTGAAAAGTGCTGTTTCCACTTTGTGATGATTGGAGAAAAACAATAAACAGCGAGCTATTGATGTTATATCGCAATTATCAAATTTTTTCCATTGACATAATCAAATGAAAAGGCATTAAGATATGAACGCCACTGGATAAGGACTAACTTAAAGAAGCAACTTTGCCGGTATCAACGTCAGTAATCAATTCCTAGCCACCAAGGTTGAATCTGGTTTTATGTCATCATAAAATTTTTGTGTGCCACTTCCCAGAATCCATGGATTAAAAGCTCGTGCAAGGGAGAGCACCAAGCGTCAGGCATAGGGTATTCTTTCTTAGTACCCTTCTTGAATCAAAGAATAAATTTAACTTTTTTGTTATGTTTTTCTCCTTTTTTTGGGTGTTGTGTACGAAAGTTACGAATTTCACTTTATCAAACTCCCTGCAAGATCAGATTCAGCTTATCTGAAATTGTACGTTCCATCCTTAAAAGACAAAACATCTGTCCCGAGAAAACTACTTGGCAACCTATCTTTTTTTCTTTTTAAAGCATGAAATGACTTCATTTTATTTTAAAAATAAATTCTTGATAATATCGGAACATTTGCCCGTGAAAAACTCTAAAAGCTCCCAACCCTTTTCTTATCTCTTATGTACATTCTTGATAAGCTTTAAGTGAAAATGGAAAGTGTGATGAATCAATACCATCCATGCATTCAAATAACCCACCTTCGCTTCATTTTCCTGAAACTCATTTCACTCCTCCCATCTCCATCATTCTTGGCATTATAAGTTCAATATACAAAAGCAATCATTTTCCTAAAAACAATATAAAGAATTAATTTTTGCCACCGGACTGTATCCAAGCGGTTTATGTCAGCGGCCACCTGCATTTTTACCGGTCAGTTTAATACGTCTCTCTTTTGTACTTATTTGATGATCGTCCCATTCCTCCTTACCACCTTCCCTTTAATCAGCAGTAATCAGCACTCTCTTCTGTCTCACTCAAACCTCCCCTTATCCTTACGCCACCTTTTCTTGCATAAAATTCCACTAAATTAAGTCAAAGAATTTGAGAGTTCCCTCCCCCCTTTATTTGGCATTCCTTCTGCTTCACTCAAACCCACCATTCTTGCAGAAATTTTAACCACAGTCTTGGACATTTTTGTGGAATCAATCATCCCCATCCTCTGTTTGCATCAAGCCAATACACAACTCTGCTCTCAAGAGATTCAGACAAAAAGAGTAAAGTAAAACAACTTGTACTCCCTCCCATCTCTCTTTTCTACTCCAATTAAATATCCCTTGTATCATACACTACTTTTTTCGCAGAATTTCAACCACAAGAGTTAAATCTTTTGCAGAAAATCCTCCTCCTACTTGTTACCAGTTTCTTATGCTTGAGCTAAATCTACTACATGGCACTTCTTTGGAGAAATTCTTTCAAAAATTTTTAATTACGTTATAGCATTTTCTTCCTCCATTTAGCATTATCCTCAGCTTCACAAAAACCCAAAGAAACCAGAAAGTAAGGTGCCGAATTAGAAAAAAGATCAAGAAAATGAGAAATATACCTTCTCTGGGAGAAAGAGTAGCAGTGGCAATGGCTGATTTCGACGTTCACTTGTCGCCACCGAGTACCCACTCCACACTCGCGGCGCCAACTCAGTCGCCTCCGGCAGCAGTGGCGAGCTGCGACGCCCAAAAATGTCCCTGGTGGCCTTACTCCAACTCGAAAGATTTCAAAGCAAACACGGCCTTAATCCTCGCCACCCTCTTCTGCGCGTTAATATTCGCCCTGGCATTCAACGCTGCCATCCGATACTTCATACGCCTGCATTGCCGCCAGAGACGACAGCAGTCCGACGCAAACGAGAAAACCGAGCCCGGAGACGCCGCCGAGGAGCAGGCGGCGGAAATTCCCGCGCTGATTTACTCAGACGGCATGAAGCTGAGGGGAGCAGACACGGAGTGCGTAATCTGCTTGTCGCAGTTCGCCGTCGGAGAGAAAATTAGGGTTCTGGAGAAGTGCAACCACGGCTTCCACCTCCAGTGCATTCAACAATGGCTCGCCTCGCATCCTTCTTGCCCTACTTGCAGATCAAATTGTTCCATCGAATCCAACTCTTCGTCCCCATGAAAATCAACCTTCTTCGTATCTTCCTACAAAAAATCTGCCATTTTCCCTCCAATTTTAACTTGCTCGAGCCCAATCAATTACGTGAATTAAAGGAGAAAGATTCTCGTTCAGCTAGTTGGATTGTTATGAACGTCGTTTTTGTTGAAGGCATTTTATCTTTTATTTTTCGTTGTGATTTGTTAATGTCTTGAAATAATAAAAAAAAATGTAGTAAATTCATGGCCTTATTTCAACTGCATATTATAAAAAGAAAATTATGTTCATAAGACATCATTTATTGCGTAATCAATTGTTCTTTGCGTGAGACATAATCCATACATGGATTAGCTTTATTGTGTATTAGCTAACAAGTATTAGTCTAATGTCTATAAAAAATGCAGTTGCCTCTTATTTAGTTAAAGAATTTATACCATCACCAAAAAATATTAATTAAGGACTCGTTTTATACAATCAACTAATTACCGAAATATAACGCACTCCATGTATTTGCTTTAAATTTATGTAATATAATATTAAAAATATTTCTATAATTTGCTTTATTTGTATTTTTGTTGGCACATTTGACGGCCTTTATTGTTATCTACGACCACTTTTCATGTGTTTATTGAATTGAATAATAAATAATTAATTTGATTTTGTGGCAATCAAAAATTAAAATTTAAATATAAGAATCATTATATATGGTACAGTCATGTCCACGAGATTTGACAAATAGCGCCGCGTCGGTGATACTAAATTACTGCATATCTGTAAAACTGTTGCTGTGATTTTTCTGGGAAAAAAGATGAGTAACATTTTGATATGAGTAGAAATTTGATTTATTATGTAATAATTAAACTTTAAATATTTGAATATAAGTGTATAACAACATTAACTTAACTTTTAAATAAAATTCTGGTTGAATGGTATATTTATATTATATAAATTTTAATACAATGAAAATATATAAAAATTTAGAGACAAATACAGTGGTGAAATTTTAAAATTTCGATTATAATAGTGTTAGGCTAACCTCTAGGCTACGCCTGAATACTAATTAGGATGGGAGGAAATTTAAGTAGGAATGAAATTACGTTGGGTTCATAAAATTTGGGTTAGCAGAAAATTTATTTTTTATATATATTTAATATGTAATAATAATTAAATTATGTAATAGTATATAAATTTATAAAATAATAAAAAATAGATTCGAGTAGAAAAATTATAATAATTGGTATTAAGTGATTATGAATAGGTATAATTATTAAAAATTTATTAATTAATTATAAAAGATAAGAAAGAAAAATTTAAATTTAAATTTAAAAAAATTTTATATAATAATATGTTTAGTTTATAAAATTTTTAAGTAACAATGAATAATTATTAAAAGAGAAACAAATATAGCCTTAATTTTTATTCACATGTATTTATTCAGTAAATTTTATAAGAGAGAGCAATGGCCAAGTTTGTTTTTTAATTTTTTTTATTTATCATCATTTAAAAAATTTATAAATTAGACAATTTATTATATAAATTTTATTCAAATTCAAGTTTAAAATTTTCTTTCTCTCATCTTTTATAACTAACTAATAATTTTTTAATTATTATATTTATTCGCTATCAAATAAACACATATTTTTATAATTTTTTACTCAAATTTATATTTTATTATCTTATAAACTTATATATCATTACACAAATCAATAATTATTGCATATTAGTTTCACTCGAATTTGAATAAAACTTATTTTAAAAAAAAATTATTCCGGGGATAAGAATTTATTTTTTTGTGCGAACGGGCTTATTGTACCATATCGGATGCGCAGGGTACAACCGTTTTTCTTTCGCAGTCCTATATATAATCCGTGCGTCAATCATATCGTTGCAGAGTCAATTTCCACACACAAATATCTTCCAAGACCTGAAGAAGAGGAAATGGAGATTATTAAGCCGCGCAATGACAGGAGAGAGTATCGGAGGATCGTTCTGCAGAACAATCTTCAAGTTCTCATCATAAGTGATCCGGAAACCGATAAGGTCTGAATCCGGTGTTGGATTTACCTGTTTGTACCCATGTTTTGAAAACGTAAGTGATTATTTCGGTAACTTGTTTGGGATATTGTTGTTTGGACGTGTTTGTGGCGCAGTGTGCTGCTTCGATGGATGTTCGCGTCGGTTCTTTCAGTGATCCTGAGGGACTTGAAGGCCTCGCGCATTTTCTTGGTGAGAAATCTTGAATTTATTCTCTCTCGATGCGAAGATTCCATTAATTTAATGCTTTTGGAGTTATTTTTATGCATTGATATTCATTTCCAGTTATTTGACTGATTGAAAAAAATTGAATTTTATACCTTGCAAACTTTTTATTTGAATCGCTTGAAGAAATAACGACGGACGACTGCCCTTAATTTGAAGGTTTGAGGGTCAATATCAAAAATATGTTTGCAGTTCACCTGAGGGACTTGAAGCCCCACACACTTTCTTGCTGACTAGTCATTCACTCAAACTCTTAAGAAGGAAGATGCCTTAGTTTGAGGGTTCGGTTTTTGAAATGCCATTCTTTCATTGATCTGAATAGCTTGAAGGCCTCACAAAGATTGCACTCCTTCAAACCTCATTTGATTGCACCTCTTAATAACCTCACTCACTTCAACCTGTTAAGGATGGATGATTCCTGTTATGGGGTCGGTTTTGAAGTGCAGTTGCTCTGGTGATCTGAGGGACTTCAAGTCCATGCACGCTTTAAAGACGGAAGACATCTTTGTTTGAATGCTTTAGGGGGCAAGCTTCTGGAAATACCCTTTTAGTGCCCGTAATCCTATTTTGCTTGCTGGAAAGAAGTTTTTGTTTTACTAAGTAGTTTGACCAGGCTTGAAAAGTGATAATTCTGAGTTTTATTCTTCTGTGGGGTGCGTTTGAAGATTTGAGGGTCAAGTTTGAGAAATTTTTGTGTTTCACCCAAGGTACTAGAAGCCCCACACACTTGCTGATAAACATTGCATTTCTTTATTGTAATATTCCAACTTCATCCATTCAAACTCTGAGGGGTTTGAAATGCAACACTTTCTGTGATCCTGATTGACTTGAAGGCCTCAAGGCCTGACAAAGATTGCACTTCTTCAATATCTTCATTCACTCGAACACTTAAGGATGTAAGATGCTTGTTACAGTTTAGTTTTGAAGTGCAATTATTTTAGCGTGCCGGGGGGCTTATAGTCCTTGCATCCTTTTCTGGTGACAACAATGGAGTTTCTTGGTCCTTATTTTCAATATAAATCAATCAAATTATTTAGGATGCATAAGTGCCTAAATTTTGTTTTAGGGTAGATTGCTGGAATTCCAATACATTTCTTTAGGCTTAAGGGCTTTTGTGCATTTTATTGGTGTGTGGTGTAGAACATTGTATTTCCTTTGCCTATATCTTTCAATTTCAATTGATTGAATTACTTGAGGAGGCATGAGCTATTAATTAGATTGTTTAAGGGGTAGCCTTAGGAAATATTTTTCAGTTTCAATTTTCTGTGCTTACAAGGCACTTGAATGCCTTGTATGATGCCCGGGGCCCAAGTCCTGGTAGCTGTGCTAAATGGTGATTCAACGTATTGGAAAATATCAGTGCTGTCACTCAAACAAGAATGAAATGTATGCTTGCGTATTCATCCATAGGTGAAATATCTTCGTATGATGGGTTTTTGAAATGCAATTCTTTCAGCGATCTTGATTGACTTGACTTAACTAGATTGCACCTATCCAATCACTTGAACTCATTAAGGATGGAAGATGCCTTATTGTTGCTTGTTATGGGGTCAATTTTGAAGTGCAATCATTTTAGTGTCCTGAGGCATTGCAAGTCCTTGCACACTTTTTTGGTGATTACGATTTAGTTTATTGACCAATCTAATTCAATTAAATTTCTTAAGGATGCATGTGTGCTTTAATTTGTTTGTTTTAGGGTCTGTCTTTGAAAATATATTTCCAATTTATTTTGAACTTTTACTGGTTTATGTTGTGAAAGATTGAATTTCTTTGCCCGTATCTTTCAATTTCAATCAATTGAATTACTTAAAGAGGCATGAACATATTCATTGGATTTTATAGGGGTTGTTCTTGGAATTATCTTTCTGGTTCAATTCTTCCCGTGATCATAAGGCAGTTGAATGCCTCATACATTTTCCTCGACAACAAAGATTGAATTTCTTTATTTGCATCTTCCAACTAAGCTCACTTGAGCTCTTCATAGATGGAAACTGCCTTATTTGAATGCTTTAGGGTACAAATCTGGAAATATGATTCCTACCGCCCTTATTGTGTTTGTGATTCTGTCATGCTCACTGCTTTTATTTAATGAGCACCTGACGTCGATTTGAAAGTGATAATTCTGGGTTTTATTCTTCCGTGGAGTATTTATTGCCTTAAGTATAATATGGAAAGGTGTATTCCCATTCACATGGACTGGGTCAGTGTTGAATGGAAATTTGGTTTCCTCTGGTAGGATTGGTAAAATGAAAGGAAATGCTGTGGTGTGTGATGGATAAAGATTTGCTTCTTTAATTGCTGATTAAAATTGTCATTAAATTGAAAATATTGTAACAGTAAAGAAATATGGATGTATGTGAGTTTTGAAGTTATGTTTTGCCTGTAAGCATATACTGGCATCAAAGTTATGTTTTGAAGTTTTGTTTTGGCCTGTAAGCATGTCCAGGAGAGTGAATGATATAAATCATGCATTCACTTTTCAAGTGTATCAAATTTTATCCAGATCTAAAATTTCTATTCAAATGATGTGACATGCATCGATAATTACTGGTTTTGGGGAGGCACTCTGGCTAATTTCTGTCAAAACCTTTGTTTCTTCCTATCTAGTCCTCTATCCTTTTGTCAAATTATATTTGTGCTCTATACCCAAGGTATTTGTCAAGCAATTAATTAATTTAGGCCTTTCTGTTCCATATAATATTTGTTAGACCTTTTCTCACAGTAATGTTGTTTGCATTACAGAACACATGCTTTTTTATGCAAGTGAGAAGTATCCATTGGAGGACAGTTACTCAAAATATATCAGTGAGGTACTTTCTCTGCTTTTTCCTTTTCTTTCTTATAGCTCAACTAATCTCATTTTCTCTGGTAACAGATCATAGATTTTGGTGGTATCGCCTGTTCTTCCGCTTTTTGGCACTCCTCGCTTTTAATTTAATAGATAATTTTTTTTGTGTCTCTATGGTACTGTTTCTGTGCTTTCTGTAATCGGCGGGTGCCTTTTTCAATGGGGGTAGCCCCAAAAAATCTGCATATGTAATTATGTGTTCTTTTCAGCATGGAGGCAGTACAAATGCTTTCACATCATCCGAACACACCAACTACCACTTTGATGTTAACCCTGACTGCTTTGAAGAAGCCTTGGACAGGTAGGGTGTTGTATTCCGTCAGTATTGTGCTGTCTTTGAGATGATGTTTGCCCTGAATAGATGGCTTAGTGTGGTTAGATATGTGCAGATTCGCTCAGTTTTTTATCAGGCCACTGATGTCGGCTGATGCTACTACAAGGGAAATAAAAGCAGTAGATTCTGGTTTGCATTCTCTCTTGCAGCTTGTTAATGCATGAATTTATACTCTTCGGTGACTTCTTGTTTGTGTCTTTTTCAGAGAACCAAAAGAATTTACTTTCTGATGGTTGGAGAATGAATCAGGTAATTTATATTTGCAACCTGCTTATGGCATTCTTTTTTCTGGTTTTCTTACAAGTCAAATTATGAGAAAAAAACTGTTTATTATCTTTCTGAAATGGGCTATATAAAATTTCCAGTCTTCTGTTGATTCTGTAAATTTATTCATGTTCTGATCTAAAAAGAAGGCGACCCTTGCATATAATTCAAATTGGATTCCCTTGTGTTAGTTTTTAGACATGGTTTATTGCCTTATTGTTGCACGGTGATCTGGCATATCCTAGGCTAATTCCCAAAATAAAATTTTGAAAAGTTTCCTAGGCATTAGCCCCTGAGGTTTCAGATATAAATTTTTCCTTGATATTTGGAGGCATACAAATATGCACACCCATCCTGCTCTCGCTATAAAATGGCCTAAAGGTTCCAATTATTGGTGTAACAGAAAAGTAAAAAATATATTATCTGTAGAAGTATTTTTTTTAATCCCTCTTCACAGCAACCCTTTCATTAAGCACAAAACGGATAAAGGGGAACTTATACAAGTGTAATGATCAAACATTCATTGATTTAACATATAGGCAGTCAGGCAACTGGCAACGGAGTGATATTGGTTGGATCAGCAGTTTGATTTGGGTGGATTTCTCATAAGTATTTATCATTCTATACTTGATGAAATGGGAATTATTATTTCTTGACCTGGAAATTGGTAGCTTTATCATTTAAGTTGAATTCAAGATGCAAGTGCTTGACAACTGAATGTTGCTTAGGGGTATAGACTTAAGATCATGAATTTTAAACTTTCTAGTCTACATGGTAAAGCTGAATAAAAGATGACTTTACCTGGAAATAAATGAACAAACAATCTATATTAAGATTATTTATTTTCTTTTTTTTCCCTTAAGCGAATGTAGGAGCTGTTTTATTTATATGTGTTGAAGATGTTACTTCTGTTTCATTGATTGTCATTTATATGCAGAGAATTAATCAACTCTTTGAATTTTTTTCCCATCTGCACAGCTTCAGAAACATCTAAGTGTGAAGGATCATCCATACCACAAGTTCAGCACAGGTTGGAAATGCCAATTTCTATTCTCATGTTAATTATATTTGCGTTACTAGCTCTATTAGACCTAAAACCTTTTTAAAATTTTCAATGTAGACAATTGGGTCAAGAAGCACTTTTCTCTAATTTAAGTATTTCATTTAGTGGCAGTTGGCCACCAAGGAGCGCCTCCCATAAACAGCAAAAATATATTGAGAAACTTCTCCTTTAGGAAAGATGGTCATGCTGTGTAGTAGATCCGGAATTATTCTCTCAAACTTCCATGTACTTCCTAAAATTTGGATCTAAGCTGGTTTTGCCCATGCTTGTTTCCAATTATTCACTCAAGAAAAAATGCAATTTTCAGATGTGGCAGAGTCTTTAATATTGCATAACTTTAGAACTTCGGGTGTGTGCTATCTGCAGTTGTGTGATGTTGGAAAAAATTTGCCCACTATGGATGCTTTGTAAACCACAAAGCAAGGACTTCTTCAAGGCTCTGACATCTGTCAACAGTGCTTTAACTGAATTTAGAATTTGTTGAGACATGTAGGCAAACTCCATAAGGATTAGTATGATCTTTGCTTTTGGAGACACCTATTATACTTTGGCCATGAACACGACATTATGAAAGGGCACACTTGGGACTAGAAGACCACCTCATGAAAAAAAATTCATTTTAAAGAAAGGTAAAGAGAGAAATATTTCTAAATAGGTATAAATACTCTAAAGAGATTCATCATTTGGAAAGCATAGGTTCTGTTTGTCTTTTTTTTGGTTTTTAGGTGTGTGTGTTTTTGGTATATTTTTCTAGAAAATTGTTTACATGAGAGAGAAAGAGATAAAATTTAAAATGATTAATGATTGAATTACGTGTATTTTTGGAGATAAAGGCAAAACAATGCAGCCATAAACTTTTTGGGCATGCAGTTGTTGCAGGAGGTTTCGGGAAAGTATAACTTCTAGGTCATGTAGTTGGTACTGAAGATTTGACTTATAAATTGGATTGATGATACAAAATGTTGGTCACGTCTGGCAAAACTTTCTTCCTTTTTAATCGTTGTGATTTTTTTTAATGTTATGTATCGGCAGGGAATTGGGACACTTTGGAAGTTCGGCCAAAACAGAGAGGGGTGGATACAAGACTGGAGCTTTTGCAGTTTTATAGTGAAAACTATTCAGCCAATCTCATGCATCTTGTAATATATTCTAAAGGTAATGAGTAGGTGTTATCATTTGGTTTGCATGATTTGTTTTGTTAAACTTGTCAACTTATTAAGTTGGATTTTCCAGATGGCCTCGATGAATGTGAAAACCTAGCACGGAGCAAATTCCAGGATATCCGAAATACAGATCGAAGTTGCATCAGTTTTACCGGTCAACCATGTGATTCAGAAAGTCTTCAGGTGCTATGAGTGTAGCCATGTACTTGAATTAAATAAAGCAAGTGGTGGTCCCCCCCCTCTCTCTTTTGCATGTGCAACTTCTATGGATTAATAGTGTTTTGAGTGCTGAAGCAATGTTCAATCGAATGCAGTAATTTTGTAGAACATTTCCTTCATCACTTTGATAAGATGATGACTCTATTCTTTCACTTTGATAAGATGATGACTCTATTTTTCTTATTCAGATTCTTGTGAAAGCTGTCCCAATTAAACAAGGCCACAAGTTGGGATTTGTGTGGCCAATAACTCCTGGAATTCGTCATTACGAAGAAGGGGCATGCAGATATTTGGGTCATTTGATAGGCCATGAAGGAGAAGGATCTTTGTTCTATGTCTTAAAAAAATTGGGTGAGTTGATATTTCTTTCCATGCCAAAATCTCCAGCTCATCTTTCCCAGATATATTGTTAGGAAAAATTGAATGATTGATTCCTATCACTTGTTAAATGGAGACAATTGAAGGTAAAAATGGATGGTATTGTGCATTTTAGCTAATTGATAAAAATATTGAAGTATCAGAACTTGAATTTTCTTTGTTAAGTTTCTTCAGAAGAAAAATTGAGATTCTATACATGAAATAGCTCTCCTTTGTTTTAGTTGAAAGTTTGTTTGGTAATATATGGATGCTTTAAATGGGCACTACAAATATTTCTGTGCTCTAAATATAGCCTGTTGTGTTCTCGAGTTGGATTGTGTGGAATTCATAACCCATATGGCTGTTTCTAGTCAACTGTTATCTAATCTTCTAATAAATTACTTTGAAGTATTTCCCAGTTCTACTTATCTAGATCCTTTTGAATTCCACATAAACTATATAGCTCAATAACATAATGAAACATGATGATGATTAATTCCTTCTGATTGTTATGGAATGCTAATACATTTCACTTTTACATATTATGCAATTCTTATCCTGTAAATGTTTCTACTGCTTTTTGGTGCATGTTTAGAGTTTCTCATTCATGTCAGATTAGAAATCTTAGAGAACATACTGCAAATTTTCTTCCTGCTTAGCTGATCTTTAAATCAAATGCTAAAAGTGGGATGTCAGTTATGACCTATTGTGATGATTGGTGGTTTGAAAGTTGGCGTTCAAATGTCTTTCAGGGAACAAAAGCTACTCTTTTCACTCTCTTCATTTTCTGAAGTCCTGCTGCAGGATTTTTCTTAATTTATTCCCTCGGACTTGGTGGAAAATTCTTTATCACTCCATGGAATGATGAATTGATACCCTTGTTCTATGATTTTCTTGCTAAGTTCCAAGTTGCCATATCGTACAGTGTTATTTAATACATAAGACTAATTCTTTGTATATGATGTACTGCAAAATTTGTGGCATCTTTGTTTTATGTTGTATTTCTCCAGGGATAATCATTGGTCTTTTTAGTTAATTTCTGGAAAAGCTTGCAGGATCCAATTTTTTCTATGCCAAAGCAAAATTTAATTATTACATAGAATTTTTTTTTGGCTTTTCTGTGAGAGTCAAACTGAAAAGAGAATTTCATTTTGAAATTCTTAATATAGGTGTACATTGATTAGTTAACTCATGAACACTCGCAGGGTGGGCTACAAGTTTATCTGCTGGTGAATCAGATTGGACTTATGAATTTTCTTTCTTTAAAGTGGGTATTGATCTAACAGACGCTGGTCATGGTAAGTGCTGAGTCTTTGCTTTCAGCTTTAGAGGAGGCTTGAGGCCAATGATGAATAATCTCCATTTGTTTCACTTTTTTTGATATTCTTGTATTTCCTACCTCATTTTTCATGAGGGTTTTGGAATAACTCTTTCTTCTTCTTCCCTTTTGTCTTTGTTGTTGTTAACCATAGAGCATTTTGAGGATGTTGTGGCGCTACTATTCAAATATATATGCCTTCTGCAGCAATCTGGTCCCTGCCAGTGGATTTTTGATGAGGTGAAACTGATCACATTTTTTAACCCTTCACGATGTAGTTGTCATGTATTCCATTTCATGTTGCTGCAGAGGATGGTTCTCTGTTTCTTATGTTTTCATTATCTATCTACAGTAAACAGTTTCTGATTTTGAAATTGTATAGCTTTAAGAATCTGCATATACCCACTGTCAGCTGCCAACAAGTATCGTGAAGGTCTCAAATTGGATGAAAGGCAAACCCCTGTGCCTGTGTTTCTTTTTGTGTAATTTCATATAACTATACATATTTACTTGTTTAGTTGATAAACTTGAAACTTACTAGACGCGCCCATATGTGTCCCATGAAATTGTTAATAGTAATAAATGTCATTTTCCATTAGCTTGTGGATGCTTTGTTTATATACCATTTAGCTGTTTTTCAGCTAATCTATGCTCTTGTTGAAAGGTGGTGTCTGTGAGCTGGAGTTGGTTTGTTTTGTGGTTTCTATTGGATAAGTCCTATATGAGAATTCATTTCCTTGAAAAATGATATATTAGCATATTAGTAGAAATTAAGTCAATTAACTTTCTTGAGATGCACACCTAATATTTATTTGCTAAGCATGAGGCTGCTGGTGCTTTACACTTAGCTGCATGGCTGTTTATGGATTTCGGTGTTTTGGAATGATAAATTCAATCTTACTGAAATCCCTAGTTGCTAATTTCTGTCATCTGCATGCTGCTTTCAGCATTGCATAATCTTTTGAAGATTTATATTTTGATTGTTACCCTGAAATTTAAGTTCATCTTATTCTGTTTAATGAAGCTTGCTGCCATTTGTGAGACGTCCTTCCATTTTAAAGACAAGATCCGGCCCATTCATTATGTGGTTAATGTTGCACTTAATATGCAGGTAATTTGTTGTGTATTAGCTTGTTCCTCAGGTTGTTATTGTCACAAGATCTCATTCTAAAAGAAATATTATGGTCAGGCATTAATTTATGTTGGACTGCAATAAGTTACGGCAGTTAAGTTTGAAAAATGTCAAAGCACTTGTAATAACCAGTACACTTTATGATGTTTTGCTTGTATGCTCTTAGTTGAAGGTGCAATTGTTGGTTTTGAAATCTTTGAAAATATACAAGACCATATGCCATTGCAAAGTCAGTTCATGAAACAAATTAACGTAGCTATTTCCCTTCTCTACATTGTTAAGCAATAATTTTCTTGCAGTCCTGTTAATTGAATGAAATCATTTAAAATTTTTTGTTTGATGTTGCAAGTATGCAATATATGCTTGCAAGGTCTAAACTCATTCTCCTGTTTGTTTAGTAAGGTTTGTGTTGAACATCTAATTGTATTGGACAGAATTATATTTGATTATGTTGAAAATAAAATTTAGATCCGATAGAATTTGTTTTGATTAAATATAATATGTAAGATTAGTGCATCTCATATAATTAACTTCTTTTAAGATTAGTGTATCTCATATAATTAACTTCTTTTCCACATTATTAGGCTTTGTAGTTTGCTTATATTGTAGTGCAACTCCAATGGAGAATGAAGAGAATAATATGATTTAGTCATTGGGGCATTTGTTAACGGGTGAAGGTCAATTGGCCAATCACATGATTGTTTTTTACTTCTTTACTTCTTCAGTTTTTATCATTATTTGAAATTTTGAAAGGTTATTATTGCATTTCTATGCTCATTTTTGTTTTTTAATTGATAATTTCTGATTGTTGATTGAAATAAACTATTTTGGAACTCTGGTGTTTGATTTTTGATTTATGCCACCTTTGATGTGAATTTGAAGTCAGAGCAATATTACTGTTTGTTGATTGACTTTATTTTGCCCATTTATTTTTTGGAGCATTAAAAATTTATTCCTTTTGTTTCCCTTTCTGTATTTTGAATTATCTTCCCAGAATCCCATGTGCTGTTGGTTGGCTTTATGACTTAAATTTTTTTGGTTGTTTCTCGAAAATATCTTCTAGTTTTATCCTCCAAGTGATTGGTTAGTGGGGTCGTCTTTGCCTTCGAAGTTTAATCCTGAAATAATCCAGTCAGCATTGAAAGAGCTAAGCACAGATAATGTGAGGTGAGTTCTCAAAAATTTGTGGTGATTCTCACCATTCTAATGTAATATGCTGCAACACAATTCTCTGTCTCATGTTTTATCGGTTATGTAACCAATATGCTTAACATAGATGATCATAATCTGTATGGCCAGAATTTATCTATTGTTATGTCAACATCCAATCATATGGCTGCCTTGATGCGTTGTCTTGCTCTTTGTTTGTTGGCTTCAAGTTTGGGCAAGTAATTTGGAGCGTGCATATTCAGTCATTTAATGTCTGATGCTGGTGTTATAATATTTTGTCGTTTGCCTGCTTGCATCACTAGTTTGTTTGTTTAGTTTGATGACTGATCTTCTACAGAATATTTTGGGAGTCAACAAAGTTTGAAGGACTTACTGATTCAACTGAGCCTTGGTATGGAACAGCATATTCTGTGGAGCGAATAACTAGCTCTACAATTGAGGTTGGCTTCTTGTTTCTATTTTAGGGTGAAATTTTTTCTACCATTTAAGTTATTGTAGGGTCATTTCACTTGATATGTTCTAAGATATTTGTTGACTTCCAGCAATGGATTGAAAGGGCTCCTAATGAAAATCTGCACCTACCTGTTCCTAATGTATTTATTCCTACAGACCTCTCTCTCAAGACTGTTTCCGAGCAAGTAAGTTGTAACTTCAAATAATGATATCTATTGTTTGATTGTTTGACACTGTCTTGGAATCTCGATATTCATGGTGTGTTTGACCTTTGGAACAGATACAATTACCTGTTTTGTTGAGGAAAACAGCGTTCTCAAGATTATGGTACAAGCCAGACACAGCCTTTTCAACTCCTAAGGCACATGTTAAAATATATTTCAACTGTCCTTTTTCTGGAAGTTCCCCTGAATCCGGAGTCCTTACAGAAATATTTACACGCTTGTTGATGGACTACTTAAATGAATATGGTAATTTCATATGGTTAAAAAATTGAGCCAAATTGTGTTTCATGAACTTCTAACACTAGACCTTAATTCATTTTATTTTCATATAAGTTACATGGTGCATTTCTTTATGGACTGACTGCAGATACTCATCTGATGCTTCTCTTCTTGTTGAATCTGAGTCATAAATCAATTCCTTTCCTGTTTATTTCTTTTTGGGCATATTTCAGCTTATGATGCACAAGTTGCTGGTCTCTATTATATAGTTAGCAACACCGAATATGGTTTTCAGGTACGTATATGTGCGTGCAAGTATGTTATTTCTCTCAGAATTTCGCTACATATAGAAAAGCTTAATCACTTTATAGAAGGAAGTTTTCAACATTATATTGTGTCAATTCTAGGTTGCAGAAAGAGATGAAATCACCTGTTGTAAAATGTGACAGATGCATTTGGCTTATATGAACAACTACATCTAGTTAGTTCACTACTTGGTATAGATTTCTATTTTTCACGTACAGTTGCACCTGGTTGGACAGTTGCCATGCGTTATAATTTTCAATAAATTAGGGAAATTGCTATTAACTTCATTGAATCCAAGACATGGAAGGTTATTTTTAATTTGACCCATGAATATGTGCAAGTTTTTTTCATTAAATTGCAAATTTATAGTTCAGTCTCTTCTGCTTTGTAAACTATGGAAAGCATGCCAGAACCAGTCACCTGCTTCAACTTGGTTCTTCATTTTCTTCCTGTCTGATGCTGTTTGTGGTGCACTCTCCTCCAAACTAGTTACTCTTACCTATTATTGATTTTGCTTTTGCTTACAGGTAACTTTGTTTGGATATAATCACAAACTAAAGATCCTACTGGAGACTGTAATACAAAGAATCGCTAATTTTGAAGTGAAACCTGAACGGTTTGCTGTTATTAAGGTACAGATCAATTATGTTTTATGCTACTTTAAATAGCTCAGTTTTCTACTGCTAAGCTGATCTATTTGCACCTGAGTATCATAATATTGTCCTATCGCAATAATTAACATTAAAATTTGTCTACACACCTCTGATTGCTTTTATTGGTTTATTGATGTACTTTTCTGCTGCAGTTGTTTCTGAAATAGAGGGTTTGTTAGGTGGGCCTTAAAATTTGCACAATTATGGCAATGCTTATTCTGAAGGAACAAACAAACATCATGATTGTTGTTGTTAGGGCTTTTGTTATTTTATTGTATTTATTCCTATGTTGTCTTGGTTTTGTTGCTTTCTATTCATGCAATTTAGGCTGATGAAAATTTCTCTCATTCTTAAAATTCCTCGCATGGGATATAAGATATTACTCTCTTCTGAAATTGTTTTTGACTGAAAGCAGTTTGTTGACTTTCCGTACTCTCTTACATGCATTCACCATGCATATAAACAGGAATTGGTCATAAAAGAATACCAGAATTTGAAATTCCAACAGCCATATCAGCAAGCTATGTACTATTGCTCATTAATACTACAAGACCAAACATGGCCCTGGACTGATGAACTTGAAGTCCTTCCGCATCTTGAAGCTGATGATCTTGTTAGATTCTATCCTTTAATGCTTTCAAGGACCTTCTTGGAATGCTATGCAGCAGGTTCAGACTCCTCGTGTTGTTTGCTACATCTTTCTTAGGTTTTTTGCTTTCTTTTTGGGTCACTGTATGATCTAATGATCATTTCTTTCTTCAATCATGTCTAGGAAATCTTGAACCAAATGAAGCAGAATCAATGATCCAGCTCATTGAAGATGTGTTCTTTAAGGGCTCTGGTCCCTTATCTCAGGCTCTTCTTGCATCTCAATACATGACAAATAGAGTACTCAAGCTTGAGAGGGGAATAAATTACTTCTACAGTGCAGAAGGCCTAAATCCTAGTGATGAAAATTCTGCCCTTCTCCATTACATTCAGGTATGGAGCAAGCTTGAAGAAAAATATCAATAAGTGGTTATTTATATTGCAAACTATTTCCAATTATAAGAAATATTTCATGCCATATGTTTGATCATGCATGGCCTAATCATCAAAGCAAGGGATTATAAGGAATCAATCACTTACATGGGGATTGTTTGCAACTGGCTGCTAAGTTCTGGAATTTTCCTTTTGACATATGTTTTGATGGCGCCGAGGTGTTTTGTAAAGTGAAAGATAAAGGTTTCAATTCTTGTGGGACTGAAGTGCTACATCCAGGCCACCCCTGGGTACTAAGACCTGTGTCAGAGTAGGGGGGAGTAAATTTAGCCTAGTCTGCCATCTGGGTTATACCACTTCATAGATTGGTTGATTTGGATATTAGACTATTCAATAGATTATCATAAACAACCCTGGTAAGGTCCCAGAAGATGTAGTCTCTTGTGACCAGACGGCCGAAGAGTGCCCCTAGGGCAACACTCCAATCCAATATGCTTTATAGCCCTGTCACTTTGTGATTTCACTTGAACCATGCCCTAGGTCCTAAAATTAGACCCAAGATTTAAACAAAAATCCATGCTTAATAATTGGCACAGTCGGCCTTTCCGTACATACATGGTGATGACACAACCTACCATGGGATTTCCTTTATTTGTCCCCTTACTTTCCACTAGTCATCCTTTCTTTTGTGCTTGTTTAGCAACAACTAGATAACTGGCTTATTCTCACAAACAACTTGATTATTGGATATCCAAATGTGAGACACTGGAGAGGCATGCTAATGTAATCAACAAATTGCTTTAATTGGTTTTGGCTCATGCGAACACCGGACAGAGTTGATTTAGAGTCTGTAATACTGAAACTAGATAATGGGATCATAGTGCTGGAAAATTTTGGAGAAGTGACAAGCTAGTGATTCATGCATGGGGAGAAACATGTTTCATGCATTCGGTATTCTTTTTGTAACTTTGTTGTGAGATTTTGAATATAGCTGCATTCAAATTATATAGGTGCACCCAGATGATTTCAAGTTTAATGTGAAACTTCAACTTTTTGCCCTGATAGCAAAGCAAGCTACCTTTCACCAGCTTAGAACAGTTGAGCAACTTGGTTACATTACTGTACTCTTGCAGAGGTAGAAAAAAAATTCTATTTTAATTTCTTCCATTTTGCCAATTAACTTTTCTGTCATTATCTTGTTCTCACTTCTTTTTTGGGGAACTGACTTATTGTAGGAATGATTCTGGTATCCGTGGCGTACAATTCATCATCCAATCAAGTGTCAAGGTATATATTGCATCAATGATGTATAGTTGGATGTCTTGTCTTTATCCATAATATCTGCAACTATTATGTGCTGTGCTAGTCATTCACTTGCCTGCAATTATGTTTTGTACCTGACAGGGTCCTGGGAAAATTGATTTGAGAGTTGAGTCATTTCTCAAGATGTTTGAAGCTAAGCTCTACGAAATGTCAAGTGAAGAATTTCGGGTAAAAAATAATCTGACAACTTTATGAATTCTTCTGTTATGTCAAACATGGATGTGAAAATAAACTAGCCCATCAAGGTCTATTAGGACGTTTTATGTGCACTGTGCATTTTTCTGGTATAAATTCTATGCCTCATTTAGCTTGTTCGGCGATAGGGAGTGTTGCAGAAATTGATATATTAAACTAGATTCATTATCAAGCACAAATAGAAAAATTAAACGAAAACTGATGACTGGAACATCAAATGCTGTGACGCAAGGAGATACTCCCACAAACTATAAAATTGTATGGCTAGTGGTTGATCCCCTTCTGTAGGTTATTTTCTGTTTTATACATCTTCCATTTTGTATGGAAACATGAGTGTCAGGGATGAGTTTAAACTCAGGAGTGAAAAAGGTGGATCAGTCTTATGGTTGGACACAGATTTACATGTGGCATGCACTTCAGGAGGGCCAAAATCCATCTTCATCTAACAATTTGTGAAATTGGCCACTTAGTTCTTATATGTTTTAACCGTTTACATGTGGCCTGCACTTCAGGAGGGCCAAAATCCATCTTCATTTAACAATTTGTGAAATGGGTCACTTAGTTCTTATATGTTTTAACTGTTTACATGTGGCATGCACTTCAGGAGGGCCAAAATCCATCTTCATTTAACAATTTGTGAAATGGGCCACTTAGTTCTTATATATTTTAACCGACTGTTAAAATATCAAATCCTCAGACCTACTACTTGAAGCTAATTGATCCTACTTATGGATGGCCAAAGTTCAAATTATACAAATTCCTTCATTGCTGCCTCTACTTGGTTGCAAGTAGGACTGTAAATTGATCAACTCAGTTTCTCTTGGGTTCCCGAGGATATTGAAACAAAAAGATGATTTATTAGTGAAGTTACTGTCTTTTTTTTGAATTAAGGACATTCTGACTGTAAATTGATCAACTCAGTTTCTTTTGGGTTCCCAAGGATATTGGAACGAAAAGATGATTTATTAGTGACATTACTGTCTTTTTTTTGAATTAAGGTCATTCTATGCTGACGATATAAAAAGCAGCAAGGACCATTCATTCCAATGCACTCAAAATCATAAGTTAATACTTTGCGGAATTACTTTAAAAGTGGCTTCTGTTGGAGTTGTATTGTGTTAGTGTTATGATGTTCTCCATTGCTCTTATTCTAAACTAGCTTCAGACACAAATATGAAGCTTCCTTTCATCTCTAGCATTTTACAATGATTTTTTTTTTTTCTTTTTTGAAATGAAGCCCAAGTGACCTGTAAAATCAATTTATTGCAAGAAATACCTAGTTGGTAATATGTCGTTCCATGTGTTGTTGTAGAGTAATGTTAATGCACTTATCGAAGTGAAGCTTGAGAAGCACAAAAATTTACGAGAAGAATCTGGGTTTTACTGGCGGGAAATACATGATGGCACCCTCAAATTTGACCGTAGAGAGTGCGAGGTATGTGGATTTATTTTACAAAGACAAAATTTTCCATTGATGTTGATTTCAAGCAATCATCCGTTATTGAATGGATTCGGATAAATTGAGTGGTATACAAGCCCTAAGCCACCTCTTCCCTTGCAAGGCAGTATTTTATGATGAAATCATGAGGCTTGAGCTACAACCCAGTACCTTATGAAAGGGTTATTGATGTGGGATGGGTAAGTGCAAGCTGCATCATATGCAGGAATGAGACCATACACTTTCAAAGCCCCACATAATACTTTGCATTCCCATCTCAGACCAAACTCTTTTCACTCCGTTCAGCCTTATCCCCCTCTAGGGGGATTTTAGTGATAGGTTTTATAGGAACTGGATGATCCTATTGGGGGCTTATGATTTTAAGTGTGCACTATGCCCCATATGGAATGAGGATGAGGGACTTGAGCAGCCTATGACTCTCTCTTCAAGACATAAAATACCTCTCACGAGAGTCACTGATTTGTTATGGGCAAGTGCATACTGCATCACATGGATATGAAAACACTGAAAGTTTCACACCTGACAAAAGAGGATTTGTGATCTGACAGCCATTTCCATGTTAAAATTTCCGTTCTTTTATTGATATTACCGCACTTTATGAAACAGGTTGCAGAGCTGAGGGAACTATCTAAAGAAGAATTGATAGATTTCTTTGACAAGTACATTAAAGTAGGTGCTCCTAACAAAAAGGCCTTGAGTATACGAGTATATGGGAGCGCACATTCTTCAGAGTACGAGGAAGATAACAACCAGGTTGCTGAATCTAGTCTTGTTCAAGTAGAAGATATCTTGACTTTCAGAAGATCTCGGCCTCTATATGGTTCATTTAGAGGTGGCTTTGGCCACATGAAGTTGTAAGACATATGCAGCTCTGCAAGATCAGTTATATGGCCTCTTGGGACTGTTTCTCTATTATTGTCCGTTTGGTTGTAAACTTGGGGATCATGGAAGCAGATGGACATGTATATGTCAAAAGCATTCTTGTAGTTTGATTTATGACATTTCATTGTAACAATGTAATGAATATCAGGATTATATGTCTTTGCGAATTACCATTATTCTTGTAGTTTTGTTCATTGTAACAATGTGGTTGATATCAGGATTATATGTCTGCGAATTACCATTATTTCAAGACAAAGTGTTATTTTAGCAGGTGAACTGGTTGTTGGGCTCTTGTGGATGTTGATTCTTGGCACAGGGATTTGTCTAAACCTGCCATGCAGGAGACCCATTAGACAAGCTAGTAAATTGAGCTCGGCTCTTGTTGGTTTATTGAACAAAGTTGAGGGTTGTGAAGGATAATCAGATGTTGGATTTCTATATCAAACTATTTTTGATTTTGATCATGGCATTTTCATGCTTCATCCATCATCTAAATAATCCAAAAATAAAGCACAGTATTTTGGAAGTCAAGCA
This sequence comes from Avicennia marina, assembly GCA_019155195.1. NCBI lineage: Eukaryota > Viridiplantae > Streptophyta > Magnoliopsida > Lamiales > Acanthaceae > Avicennia > Avicennia marina. Next base: position 831,320 of record CM032758.1, read on the forward strand.
AAATATTTTCCTAGCTGAGAAACCAATTAACTGAATATAACATTAAAATTAATAATTTTATGTGGTATCAAGATGTGTGTAAAGTCTTTCTCATATGTACACAGTATGTGAGGCTCATAATAACTGGCCTAAGTTTCTGATTGTTTGTGGGTGGCTCTCGAAGGCCCAAATTGTTAGTATCTTCACTTCACTAGGCTGAATCCATGAGGCCCATGGGTTGACTGACCCGACGACTCTCTCTCTCTCTCAAACGTGTTTCAAGTATAATCCAAACTTTGTGAAAGGGGTACCAAAAAAATGCCCAAAGAGTATGAGCCCCTATGAATTAAAAGACAAACAAATTAATTATCTCTGCTCTCCATATTGAGCACCAAAAGTCACTTGCCTTTCAGCAAAAAGATAGTATTGATCTTATGTGGTTTGAGCAATTTGATGGCATTTTACCATGTCCACTCATCCTTTTGTCAACTATAAAAGAGATAATCAAATGATTAATACCACTATGAACTGCATCTCAACTTTGTTCCATTTAACGTCGTTGCTGACTTTTAGATCCATGAAGACTGATAATCAAGTAATTAACCTCAGCAGATTGAATATTTTTTATATTATATCTTTGATGGCATATTCGCATGTGGTAGTACTGGTGGTTAATTAATAGTTATAAATTGAACCAAACACGTTGCCGTCATTGTTGTTTTGGCCATCAATCAAATATTCATTCTAACCACTTTTATTAATTGCATTTTTTCTTTCATATGAAGTAATCACATTTCGACATCTATCTCACACACACATATCTAAACATGAATCCCAAAATTTCACATATTTTGAGCAATTTTTCACTGAAAAATGACGTTTGAAGAACATATTCATAAGTGAAAGAAATAAAAAAAGGTAAAATTTACTCCTAAAAATCATATACCATATTTTCATTATGTGTGCGCACCGTTCGTGTCCTCTATTTCCCCCAAAGGAGAAAAAAAAATAAAATAAAATAAAAGGCATTTTCCAGCACATGTTGAATGATCAAATAACGTTTGTTGATACCTCCACATCTGCCATCAATTCCCCACCCAAACCCACATCAATAAAATCATCAAATAAGAAAAATGAAAACTTAAAGAAAAGCATCCTCCAATTTTTTGGGATTGATATATTTTGGGATATATAAAATATTGACCCCCAGTTGAGGCCGGCTGCGTATGCATTTTATTATGTTAATTCTCTTCCAAGGACAAATGGCACTTGGTACTTTTCTCAGTAGGGTTAAACTTTATAACTCCAGGAGCACAAGTCTACTGCAACACCGGCTGACCCTGGAAATTATGAAGTTACAAACAGAAATAACTTGGAAACAATGCTGGCAAAACAGCAACATGTGCAATGCCCTTGACATTACAAAATGGTGCAAAAGTGCCCATATACTTGCTACAGAAAACCGCTGGAAGGACATTTGTGATGAATCTGTCATATTTCTGGCACTGAAATTTTGAAAAGTAAATATCCTGGATGACTGTGCTTTTTGCAAGTAAAAATTCTTCTAGGTATATGTATGAAACAGCGGTTTCCAAATTCTGTGGACAAATCTGGCCATTCAATAGCTTTTGTATTAGGGTGTGTAATCAGTTATGGTTTGCAAAATAGAAATGGCACAAATCATGCCAACAAGTTAGTCTATCTTCTCTGTCTCATGTTCTCTTAGGTTCTTCACTAATTCACTAAACCATTTTAATTGCCTCAAGGAAGTTCTAAAATCTCTCCCCGAATTATCTAACTTTTCTAGTAATATGCATGGCTTCTGGACAATTGAAAGAAATCTACGTCAGTAATTGTGCATGTGCTGCAAACTAGAAAATTATGGCATCACATCTTCTGTGTTAATGAAAAAATGGCAAAATTGAAAAACAGAAAGTCGCCTTTACAGAAAAGAACTTTTACCCATCCTCATGAATTTCTTCAAAGATCATTCTAGACTTTTTATAGAATGGTTGCATTGGGCTCTGCTATGAGAGGATGGTTCCTTTACTCTTGCCAGTCTTTTGATTCTTCAATCCAATTATAATGATTCTATGAGTTAGAACACTCAAATCTCTTCCTTCTTTTGGCACAGAACTCATATGTTGATGCTCTCTTTCGAAGTTTCCAGCTCGCATTTTCACTAAGGAATGTTTCTCTTGCTGCGGGAGGTAACCTGCTTAGTTACATTCACCCTTAAACGTTAGATATAGTTAATATTACCTTTTCTCATAAATCTTTATTTTGCATATCTATTCTTATCTTAAAACATGTTGCAATCTTTTTATTATGCTGGGCAGTTTGGGTCTAAATGCCACAAAACATAGAGATTAAGGTTGGGAAAATACCCCATTAAGCGACATCGATCACTAGTATTATGAGTATCACTTGTCTATAAACTCTCAAGTTTCATTTTATGGTGAAATAGTGGTGCCAAGAATACCCTAGACATATTAAACTAGTTAGGGAGAATTCAATCTAAGATGATTCTCTGTCTTGACTTGTTTCTGTTTGATCACAATGACGTTGACAAGAACTTTTCTGGTAACATTTGTTACTTTTTTTTTGGGAGTCCTGCCGCTGTCATGTCGTAGATCCCTCTTTGTATTGTCAACTTCTATGATTATCCTTTCAGCGAAGGCTTATGACATTCTTCCTTTTATTCCACATGTGAAAGCTACACTTTCTAAAAAAGTGGAAGCTTGCTTATCCTTCATATTATTTTTTACTCATGAATTTGCATTTGTCTTTGCTTTATAAGGAGCAGTCTTCGTTCTTCTAATGCTTAAAAGTGACAACACTTATCTTTTAAACCTAAGACATGTAACACTGTGAAAGTCAATATTTAGATTTAATCTCCACAAAAGTAGATGCAATTATTGGCTCTATTACCCAAGTCACAGATGCCCAAGCGTCTTTCTTCTACTTGCAGGTTGATCCATTTTTGTGTTTGGTAGAAGATTCAAAGTTGCAAACTAGTGAGAAAAGATTAGGACACCATAATATCATTTACGGATCCAAAGAAGATGACAGTTCAGCTCTGAGGTATCTTTCAGAAAAAAAACTAAATGAGAATCCAACTACAGACTTCCTTGTTTCTGTTATTATAAATAATTTGGATAACTTGTCAGATGTAAGTTCTAAATCCCGTTGTTTACTTGCCAACTGGTGTCTATTGTTTGATGTCACTTCTATCTGTTACCCTATGTCAATGCCATTTTGGTACAGGCTGAAGTGTCTACTGCAAGGGAGCAGTTGCTAAAGGAATTTTTGCCTGACGACTTGTGTCCTATTAAGGGCTTCTTGTTCTCTGATAGCTCAAAGGAACATAAAGTGGATTTTTACGACCATAAATCTTTAGACAAGGTAACTTACTTTGAGTGGATTCTACACCATTTTGTAATTTGAGATCTTATCACTTGTTTGATGGCACATGCCCCCTCAATATTCGTATTCGATGATGATTCTTTTCAAGATTCAAATGAAAGTAGCATGCAGGATTCAAAATTGACCATTGGAAATCCTAATGTCTTGAGCGTTGATCAACTTCTACAATCTGTAAGTTGTTCTTAGAGCGATTCCATGGTAGGTTGATACATATTTCAAGCATGAATTCGGTTGTATATTTTGCTCACAGGTCTTGGAGACGGCGCATCATGTGGGAAGGATGTCTGTCAGCAATGCCCCCAACGCATCATACAAGGAAACTGCAAATCATTGTGATGCACTTTTGATGGGAAAGCAACAGAGAATGTCTTATTTGATTAACACCCACCACATGCAAGAAAATTTGTTGACCTTGCCTCCACAAAATCGTGTCAAAGATGACAAGCAAGTAGTGTTACATGACAGCGTTTTACACAAGGTACTTTCCTCGAAACATATAAATTTGCGCAATGCATATTAACCCGTATTCTTTTCTCGATTTATCCATTTATTGTATAAATTTTTCATTCTAGCCAAAATGGCCGGCTGGAAATCCATTCTTGGAACAGGATACACCCGGTGGACTGCAAATGAGACTGTCTAATGGGGCTGCAGCATCGTGTGTTATTGGAATTCAGGACCGTCCCAACTCCTTCGGGCTGCCAGCATCAAGACCATACGATAACTTCTTGAAAGCTGTCGGATGCTGACAAGAATTTCGAACCACAACACACTGGGTGTGAACTGTGTAGTAGTGTAAAGCTTGCAATGGCCTTTGGCAAGAAGAAAGCCAGTTGCAGGGCCCTAATAGATACTCTTCACATGGGAATTCATTCATTAGTTTATTTTGTTTTCTCATAGAATTTTGCTTTGTTTTGTTGTGTAGAGTTCCATGGGTAAAGGCAACAGGAGGAATCCTCAAGTTTTTCCTCCGGGGAGATGTGAGGGTTTTGTGGTGCTATTTTAGACACCACCCTCTCTCTACATTAATAATTAAGGCAAGGAATGTGCATTTATCTCTTTCCCTTTATCTTGATTATTATTTTTCCAAGGATTAATGTGTGTTTTTGCAATGGAAATGATCCTTGTCGTTGGTTTTTGAATATTTTTCGAGTACTTGTTTTTTTATTATCTTAATATCTAAGCATTTACACATTTTCATCCTCATATTGATATGCCTATGAAGAATAAATATTATTGAAACTAAATTTTACTTCCAATTTATTTTTGCATACTTTACGCTGGTATTTTAAAGAAAGATCAAATTTCTGAAGATTAATTGAAATATTATATCCCTTAAAAAATTCCGTGTTACTAAATGAATTATTTGAATGTATGTATGAGATTTAATGAAAGCCTTTTCTTGTATTTATAATTGCTTTAAGCATATTAGTGAATAAAACTTGTTTTATTTAAGTTATATGCACGTGTTTTTAAGTTAAAAATGTACATAATTGAATTAATTAAAATGGTGTTGAGAAAAATGGGGTCTTAGAAACAGTAGCATAAACAACATCGCATCTATTCTCAGTCGTCAATCTAGAACACCTAGTCTTAAGAAAGGTTGAGACTTAAAACCATCATACTTTTGTTTGTCTTCGGGTTGGGATCGATTCTTCCTAATATAAAAATAGGAGAGAGAAATTAAAAAAAAGATATTTTGATATATGTTGAAACTTAAAATCATCAAACTTTTGTTCATTCTCGGGTTAGGATGGATTCTCTCCAGTGTAAAAATAAGAGAGATAAAAAAATACGAAGCGATATTTTGACGTATGATATATTTAGACGACATAATTTAGATGGATGCAATTGAGTCTGCCTATACTTGGAATAGACCAACAAAAATTGCTCAAGGAGATCTGCTTTATTATTTTTTTGTCGTTCCCTTTATTGTCTATAACTGAACTGCCAGAGGATGTAAAAACGAAAATAGGAAAATTTGAGTGTATAAAGGGTAAATACTGTGTAATATTACTGTTACTATATTTTTAATGAAAGCTTCATGAGAATTGCAGTTTTGAGTTGATGAGATTTATCACAGAGTCCTACTACAAAAGTTGATATAATGAATGAATAAAGTTAAAATATTTTACAAGAGATTAACGATGTAAGCTTCACATATGGATGATGTGATCATCTCTAATTCTGCATTAATTAAAAAGCAATAATAGCATCCTTTCATTTTCGTGTAGTTTTAGTTATACACATTTAGATGTGTCAAATTTACTTTGTAATGACAAAATAAAATTAGTTGGTAAGCAAGGAATTTCACTAATTAAATCTTTGATTATTATTTTTGTGAAAAAAGAAATAAACTTAATTTTGTAATTAGGTTTAGTGAGCAACTCGCGATCTGGATCTATACTTTTATATATGTGTGTGTGTGTGTGTGTGTATTTATTTATTTGGGCTGAACCTTTTTAGGCTCAAAATCTGTTCAAAAATTTATTAGCTCAATTTAGAAGTTTAGGCCCAGCCCTTTATATTTAATTAGGCTTAGTTCATCTAGACTCAAGTCGAACAATCGAGCTTTAAGCAGGACTGCTTGAATTGACAATCACATACACATTCTTAAAACCTCAATTTATGTTGTAGTTTTCTTTCCTTTCATTATACCCTATGACTTCTTTTAATGACCTTTTTAATCCTAATTAAGTGTAAGAATCAAACTTGTGAATTGTTGATAAGCTTTTTTGGGAAATGAACTCGTAGCTCTTGCATATGGACAAGTGAAAAATGATCCCTTTAGCAGTATTAAAGGTAATTGCCAAAATTCGGAATATATATCGGCTACTTTCAGGACAATTTCCTAGATGGAATAAAAATATATATCTTACATAGGATTTCATCCATTTGGGTCATTTAACGGGTAATAAATCGATTTTAATTTTCAGTAAAATTTCATTTGTAGATACCCTTGAAAACATGCCTTACATTTCTTTTACTCACGCAAAGGTACAAAATAGTTTTCTTGTAACTTATGGAATCATATTTTTTTAAATATTCATAATTTAATTTTTCTGACCATTGTTGCTACTCCAAAGACTCCTCGCTTCTATTTCATTTTCATGTTTTTTAAATGTCGCTACAAAGACATCCTTACATCTATCTGACAAGTCACAATCTCAGTCACCCACCAAACTCATTGATTGATCCTATTTTAAAAAACGAGCACCCCATGCCCTTTGATATCCTCCTTCCTATTTACTTACATTTCTCCCAGGGCACTTCTCTTCTACAAGACACAAGCTTTCCTATCATCAATTCTTAAATGTATATATACTTTCGCCTCTTCCATCCCTTTCTCATATTTAGTTTATTATCCTCATATCTAGTTTATTCAAGCATAGGTTATGTGGCATTGCTTGGAATAAGAGAATTTTATAATCTACTCAAGATGAGACACTGAATGAGCCCTCTTTGTACCGTAGTGTTCTCTAGACCCAGGAGAGTTCATAATTTTAATCAGCAAGATGAAGGCAGCTTGATCATAGAAACACGTGTGACGTGCATTGGATTCAGTATGGTCCAAACAGTTTTTTTTTTTAAAAAATGAATCGTTGAGGTCTCTCTGTGACATTCCATAGTTTGCAATTCTGTGGCATCTCAGTAGTGCATATGGTCATTAACTCTTGCGGGCCTTCACTCTGTGTCAATGAGATGGGCAATTCTGCTTATCTTCTTAAGACTTTTGTCTTGTGATTTTGGTCTGATTTGTCACCACAAGATATTGAGCACTTGCATGTCCACCCCTTTTCTTATGTGAGATAGATTGCATTAAAAATGCAAATTTTCTTTATTAGCATAGTTACTTCAAAATATCAGTCTACTTAAAGTTTCAACTGTATTCAAAATTATAACTGCCTTACAAGAACCTGTGGATTAAATCAATCAGCCTACTACTTAAATGCTACTAAATGAGAAGCATGTAAAGTAGAGAAATCAAGTATATATCTTCGACTGTTTATCAGCATTGATTCACACAAATGATAAAACAGAATACATTATCATCGAAATGTAGTAGCATATAAAAAGGAGAATCCAATACCTTTACGCATTTCATAACCTAGATTAGATTAATAGCTTGGAAACGATTTCATAGGCCTGCTCTAGGATAGCAATACTTGGCAAGAAAGTCTCAACTTGCAGTTGAAAAGTGCTGTTTCCACTTTGTGATGATTGGAGAAAAGCAATAAACAGCAAGCTATTGATATTATATCGCAATTATCAAATTTTTTACGTTGACATAGTCAAATGAAAAGGCATTAAGATATGAACGCCACTAGATAAGGACTAACATAAAGAAGCAACTTTGCCGGTATCAACGTCAGTGATGAATTCCTAACCCCCAAGGTTGAATCTGGTTTTATGTCATCATAAAATTTTTGTGTGCCACTTCCCAGAATCCATGGATTAAAAGCTCGTGCAAGGGTGAGTAGCACCAAGCGTCAGGCATAGGGTATTCTTTCTTAGTACCCTTCTTGAATCAAAGAATATATTTAACTTTTTCCTAATGTTTTTCTCCTTTTTTTTTTTTTTGGATGTTGTGTGAGGAAGTAATGAATTTCACTTTATCAAACTCCGTGCAAGACTAGATTCAACTTATCTGCAATTGTACGTTTTGTCCTTAAAAGACCAAACATTTGTCCCAAGAAAACTAATTGGCAACCTGTCTTTTTTTCTTTTTAAAGCATGAAATAACTTCATTTTATTTCAAAAATAAATTCTTGATAATATCAGAACATTTGCCCGTGAAAAATTCTTAAAGCTCCCAACCCTTAAGTGTTATCTACATTCTCGGTAAGCTTTAAGTGAATGTAAAGCGTGATCAATCAATACCATTCATTCATTAAAATAACCCACCTTCGCTTCATTTTCCTGAAACTCATTTCACTCCTCCCATCTCCATCATTCTTGGCAAAATAAGTTCAATATAAAAAAGCAATCATTTTCCTAATAACAATATAAAGAAGTAATTTTTGCCACAGGACTGTATCCAAGCGGTTTATGTCAGCGGTCACCTGCCTTTTTACCGGTAAGTTTAATTTTCATACGTCTCTCTTTTGTACTTATTTGATGATCGTCCCGTTTCTCCTTACCACCTTCCCTTTAATCAGCAGTAATCAGCACTCTCTTCTGTCTCATTCAAACCTCCCCTTATCCTTACGCCACCTTTTCTTGCATAAAATTCCACCAAATTGAGTCAAAGAATTTCAGAGTTCCTTCCCCCCTTTTATTTGGCATTCCTTCTGCTTCACTCAAACCCACCATTCTTGCAGAAATTTTAACCACAGTTTTGGACATTTTTGTGGAATCAATCATCCCCATCCTCTGTTTGCATCAAGCCAAAATACTACTCTGCTCTCAAGAGATTCGGGCAAAAAAAGTAAAATAAAACAACCTGTACTCCCTCCCATCTCTCTTTTCTACTCCAATTAAATCTCCCTTGAATCATACACTACCTTTTTTGCAGAATTTCAACGCCGTCATCCGATACTTCATACGCCTGCATTGCCGCCAGAGACAACAACAGTCCGACGCAAACGAGAAAACCGAGCCCGGAGACGCCGCGAAGGAGCAGGCGGCGGAAATTCCAGCGCTGATTTACTCAGACGGCATGAAACTGAGGGGAGCAGACATGGAGTGCGTAATCTGCTTGTCGGAGTTCGCCGTCGGAGAGAAAATTAGGGTTCTAGAGAAGTGCAACCACGGCTTCCACCTCCAGTGCATTCAACAATGGCTGGCCTCGCATTCTTCTTGCCCTACTTGCAGATCAAATTGTTCCATCGAATCCAACTCTTCGCCCCCATGAAAATCAACCTTCTTCGTATCTTCCTACTAAAAATTTGCCATTTTCCCCCCAATTTCAACTTGCTCGAGCCCAATCAAATAGGTGAACCAAAGGAGAAAGATTGTCGTTCAGCTGGTTGGATTGTTATGAATGTCGTTTTTGTTGAAGGCATTTTATCTCTTATTTTTCGTTGTGATTTGTGCTCCAATTAATGTCTTGAAATAATAAAAAAAATGTTGAAAATTCATGGCCTTATTATTTCAACTGCATATTATACAAAGAAAATTATGTTCATAAGACATCATTTATTGCGTAATCAATTGTTCTTTGCTTGAGACATAATCTATACATGGATTAACTTTATTGTGTATTAGCTAACAAGTATTAGTCTAATTCTATAAAAAATGCTGTTGCCTCTTATTTTGTTCAAGAATTTATACCATCACCAAAAAATATTAATTAAGGGCTCGTTTTATACAATCAACTAATTATTAAAATATGACGCGCTCCATGTATTTGCTTTAAATTTATGTAATATAATATTAAAAATATTTATATAATTTGCTTTATTTGTATTTTGTTGGCACAGTTGACGGCCTTTTTTGTCATCTGCTGTCACTTTTCATGTGTTTATTGAATTAAAGAATGAATAATTAATTTACTTTTGTGGCAACCAAAAATTAAAATTTAAATATTAGAGTCACTATATATGGTATAGTCATGTCCACGAGATTTTTCTAAATTACTGCATATTTGTAAAACTGTAGGGGTGATTTTTCTGGGAAAAAAGATGAGTAACATTTTGATATGAGTAGAAATTTGATTTATTATGTAATAATTAAACTTTAAATATTTGAATATAAGTATATAACAGCATTAACTTAACTTTTAAATAAAACTTTTGTTGAATAGTATATTTATATTATATAAATTTTAATAAAATGAAAATATGTAAAAATTTAGAGACAAGCACAATGGTAAAATTTTAAAATATCGGTTATAACAGTGTTAGGCTAACCTCAAGGTTACGCCTGAATACTAATTAGGATGAGAGGAAATTTAAGTAGGAATGAAATTACGTTGGGTTTATAAAATTTGGGTCAATAGAAAATTTATTTTTATATATATTTAATATGTAATAATAATTAAATTATGTGATAGTATATAAATTTATAAGATAATAAAAAATAAATGTGAGTAGTAAAATTATAATAATTGATTATGAACAGGTATAACTATTGAAAATTTATTAATTAATTATAAAAGATAAGAAAGAAAAATTTAAATTTAAATTTGAAAAAATTTTATATAATAATATATTTAATTTATAAAATTTTTAAATAACAATGAATAGTTATTAAAAGAGAAATAGATATATCCTTAATTTTTATTCACATGTATTTATTCAGTAAATTTTATAAGAGATAGCAATGGCCAAGTTTGTTTTTTAATTTTTTTTATTTGTCATTATTTAAAAATCTTATAAATTAGACAACTCATTATATAAATTATATTCAAATTCAAATTTAAAATTTTTTCTCTCTCATCTATTATAACTAACTAATAATTTTTTAATTTTTATATTTATTCACTATCAAATAAATACATATTTTTATAATTTTTTACTCAAATTTATATTTTATTATCTTATAAACTTATATATATATATTGTTACACAAATCAATAATTATTGCATGTTAGTTTCACTCGAATTTGAATAAAACTTATTTAAAAAAAAAAATTATTCCGGGGATAAGAATTCATTTTTTTGGGTGAACGGGCTTATTGTACCATATCGGATGCACAGGGTACAACCGTTTTTCTTCCGCAGTCCTATATATATAATCCGCACGTCAATCATATCGTTGCAGAGTCAATTTCCGCACACAAATATCTTCCAAGACCTGAAGAAGAGGAAATGGAGATTATTAAGCCGCGCAATGACGAGAGAGAGTATCGGAGGATCGTTCTGCAGAACAATCTTCTAGTTCTCATCATAAGTGATCCGGAAACCGATAAGGTCTGAATCTGGTGTTGGATTTACCTGTTTGTACCCATGTTTTGAAAATGTAAGTGATTATTTCGGTAACTTGTTTGGGATATTGTTGTTTGGACGTGTTTTTGGCACAGTGTGCTGCTTCAATGGATGTTCGCGTCGGTTCTTTCTGGGATCCTGAGGGACTTGAAGGCCTCGCGCGTTTTCTTGGTGAGAAATCTTGAATTTATTCTCTCTCGATGCGAAGATTCCATTAATTTAATGCTTTTGGAGTTATTTTTATGCATTGTTATTCATTTCCAGTTATTTGACTGATTGACAAAAATTGAATTTTATACCTTGCAAAATTTTTATTTGAATCGCTTGAAGAAATAAGGACGGACGACTGCCCTTAATTCGAGGGTTTGAGGGTCAATATCAAAAATATGTTTGCAGTTCACCTGAGGGACTTGAAGCCCCATACACTTTCTTGCTGACTAGTCATTCACTCAAACTCTTAAGAAGGAAGATGCCTTAGTTTGAGGGTTAAGTTTTTGAAATGCCATTCTTTCATTGATCTGAATAGCTTGAAGGCCTCACAAAGATTGCACCTCTTCAAACCTCATTTGATTGCACCTCTTAATAACCTCACTCACTTCAACCTGTTAAGGATGGATGATTCCGTTATGGGGTCGGTTTTGAAGTGCAGTTGTTTTGGTGGTCTGAGGGACTTCAAGTCCTTGCACACTTTAAAGATGGAAGTCACCTTTGTTTGAATGCTTTGGGGCAAGCTTCTGGAAATATGCTCCTGGCTGACCCTTTTAGTGCCTGTAATCCTATTTTGCTTGCTGGAAAGAAGTTTTTGTTTTACTAAGTAGTTTGATCAGGCTCAAAGAGTAATAATTCTGAGTTTTATTCTTCTGTGGAGTGCGTTTGAAGATTTGAGGGTCAACTTTGAAAAATTTTTGTGTTTCACCCAAGGTACTAGCAGCCCCACACACTTGCTGAGAATCATTGCATTTCTTTATTTTAATCTTCCAACTTCATCCATTCAAACTCTGAGGGGTTTGAAATGCAACACTTTCTGTGATCCTGATTGACTCGAAGGCCTCAAGGCCTGACAAAGATTGCACTTCTTCAATATCTTCATTCACTTGAACACTTAAGGATGTAAGATGCTTGTTACAGTTTAGTTTTGAAGTGCAATTATTTAAGCATGCTGGGGGGCTTATAGTCCTTGCACCCTTTTCTGGTGACAACAATGGAGTTTCTTGGTCCTTATTTTCAATATAAATCAATCAAATTATTTTGGATGCTTAAGTGCCTAAATTTTGTTTTAGGGTAGATTGCTGGAATTCCAATACATTTCTTTAAGCTTAAGGGCTTTTGTGCATTTTATTGGTGTGTGGTGTAGAACATTGTATTTCTTTTGCCTATATCTTTCCATCTCAATTGATTGAATTACTTGGGGAGGCATGAGTTATTAATTAGATTGTTTAAGGGGTAGCCTTAGGAAATATTTTTCACTTTCAATTTTCTGTGAATGCAAGGCACTTGAATGCCTTGTATGATGCCCGGGGCCCAAGTCCTAGTAGCTGCGCTAAATGGTGATTCCACGTATTGGATAATATCATTGCTGTCACTCAAACAAGAATGAAATGTATGCTTGCGTATTCATCCATAGGTGAAATATCTTCATATGATGGATTTTTGAAATGCAATTCTTTCAGCAATCTTGATTGACTTGAAGGCTTCAAGGCCTCAAAAGATCGCATTTCTTTGATGACTTTACTAGATTGCACCTCTCCAATATCTCCATTCACTTGAACTCATTAAGGATGGAAGATGCCTTATTGTTGCTTGTTATGGGGTCAATTTTGAAGTGCAATCATTTTAGTGTCCTGAGGGATTCCAAGTCCTTGCACACTTTTTTGGTGATTACGATTTAGTCTCTTGACTTGCATTTTCAATCTAATTCAATTAAATTTCTTAAGGATGCATGTCTGCTTTAATTTGTTTGTTTTAGGGTCTGTCTTTGAAAATATCTTTCCAATTTATTTTGCGCTTTTACTGGTTTATGGTGCGAAAGATTGGATTTCTTTGCCAGTATCTTTCAATTTCAATCAATTGAATTACTTAAAGAGGCATGAACATATTCATTGGATTTTATAGGGGTTATTCTTGGAATTATCTTTCTGGTTCAATTCGTTCTGTGATCATGAGGCATTTGAATGCCTCATACATTTGCCTTGGCAACAAAGATTGAATTTCTTTATTTGCATCTTCCAACTAAGTTCACTTGAGCTCTTTATGGATGGAAACTACCTTTTTTGAATGCTTTAGGGTACACATCTGGAAATATGATTCCTACCGCCCTTATTGTGTTTTTGATTCTGTCATGCTCACTGCTTTTATTTAATGAGCAGCTGATGTTGATTGGAAAGTGATAATTCTGGGTTTTATTCTTCCGTGGAGTGTTTATTGCCTTAAGTATAATATGGAAAGGTGTATTCCCATTCACATGGACTGGGTCAGTGTTGAATGGAAATTTGGTTTCCTCTGGTAGGATTGGTAAAATGAAAGGAAATGCTGTGGTGCGTGATGGATAAAGATTTGCTTCTTTAATTGCTGATTAAAAATTGTCATTAAATTGAAAATATTGTAACGGTAAAGAAATATGGATGTATGCGAGTTTTGAAGTTATGTTTTGCCTGTAAGCATGTACTGGCATCCAAGTTTTGTTTTGGTCTGTAAGCATGTCCAGGAGAGTGAAGGTATAAATCATGCTTTCACTTTTCGAGTGTATCAAATTATATCCAGATCTAAAACGTCCATTCAAATGATGTGACATGCATCGATACTGGTTTTGGGGGGGCACTGTGGCTAATTTCTGCCAAAACCTTTGTTTCTTCCTATCTAGTCCTCTATCCTTTTGTCAAATTATATTTGTGCTCTATATCCAAGGTATTTGTCAAGCAATTAATTAATTTAAGCCTTTCTGTTCCATATAATATTTGTTAGACCTTTTCTCACGGTAATGTTGTCTGCATTACAGCACACATGCTTTTTTATGCAAGTGAGAAGTATCCATTGGAGGACAGTTACTCAAAATATATCAGTGAGGTACTTTCTCTGCTTTTTCCTTTTCTTTCTTATAGCTCAACTAATCTCATTTTCTCTGGTAACAGATCATAGATTTTGGTCTTATCGCTTGTTCTTCCACTGTTTGGCACTCCTCGCTTTTAATTTAATAGATAATTTTTTTTGTGTCTCTATGGTACTGTTTCTGTGCTTTCTGTAATGGAAGGGTGCCTTTTTCAATGTGGGTAGCCCCAAAAACTGTGCATATGTAATTATGTGTTCTTTTCAGCATGGAGGCCGTACAAATGCTGTCACATCATCTGAACACACCAACTACTACTTTGATGTTAACCCTGACAGCTTTGAAGAAGCCTTGGACAGGTAGGGTGTTGTATTCCGTCAGTATTGTGCTGTCTTTGAGATGATGTTTGCGCTGAATAGATGGCTTAGTGTGGTTAGATATGTGCAGATTCGCTCAGCTTTTTATCAGGCCACTGATGTCGGCTGATGCTACTACAAGGGAAATAAAAACAGTAGATTCTGGTTTGCATTCTCTCTTGCAGCTTGTTAATGCATGAATTTAGTACTCTTCAGTGACTTCTCTTTTGTGTCTTTTTCAGCGAACCAAAAGAATTTACTTTCTGATGGTTGGAGAATGAGACAGGTAATTTATATTTGCAACCTGCTTATGGCATTCTTTTTTCTGGTTTTCTTACCAGTCAAATTATGAGAAAAAACTGTTTATTATCTTTCTGAAATGGCCTATATAAAATTTCCAGTCTTCTGTTGATTCTGTAAATTTATTCATGTTCTGATCTAAAAAGAAAGCAACCCTTGCATATAATTCAAAGTGGATTCCCTTGTGTTAGTTTTTGGACATGGTTTATTGCCTTATTGTTGCATGGCGATCTGGCATATCCTAGGCTAATTGCCAAAATAAAATTTTGAAAAGTTTCCTAGGCATTAGCCCCTGAGGCTTCAGATATAAATTTTTCCTTGATATTTGGAGGCATACAAATATGCACACCCATCCTGCGCTCGCTATAAAATGGCCTGAAGGTTCCAATTATTGGTGTAACAGAAAAGTAAAAAATATATTATCTGTAGAAGTATTTTTTTTAATCCCTCTTCACAGCACCCCTTTTACAAAGCACAAAACAGATAAAGGGGAACTTATACAAGTGTAATGATCAAACATTCATTGATTTAACATATAGGCAGTCAGGCAACGGGCAATGAAGTGATATTGGTGGGATCATCAGTTTGATTTGGGTGGATTTCTCTTAAGTATTTATCATTCTATACTTGATGAAATGGGAATTATTATTTCTTGACCTGGAAATTGGTAGCTATATCATTTAAGTCGAATTCAAGATGCAAGTGCTTGACAACTGAATGTTGCTTAGGGTTATAGACTTAAGATCATGAATTTTAAACTTTCTAGTCTACATAGTAAAGCTGAATAAATGATGACTTTACCTGGAAATAAATGAACAAACAATCTATATTAAGATTTTTTATTTTCTTTTTCTTTTTCTTTTTTCCGTAAGCGAATGTAGGAGCTGTTTTATTTATATGTGTTGAAGATGTTACTTCTGTTTCATTGATTGTCATTTATATGCAGAGAATTAATCAACTATTTGAATTTCTTTCCCATCTGCACAGCTTCAGAAACATCTAAGTGTGAAGGATCATCCATACCACAAGTTCAGCTCAGGTTGGAAATGTCATTTTCTATTCTCATGTTAATTATATTTGCATTACTAGCTCTATTAGACCTAAAACCTTTTTAAAATTTTCAATGTATACAATTGGGTCTAGAAGCACTTTTCTCTAATTTGAGTATTCCATTTACTGGCAGTTGGCCACCAAGGAGCGCCTCCTATAAACAGCAAAAATATATTGGGAAACTTCTCCTTTAGGAAAGATGGTCATGCTGTGTAGTAGATCCTGGATTATTCTCTCAAACTTCCATTTACTTCCTAAAATTTGGATCTAAGCTGGTTTTGCCCATGCTTGTTTCCAATTATTCACTCAATAAAAAATGCAATTTTCAGATGTGGCAGAGTCTTTAATATTGGATAACTTTAGAACTTCGGGTGTGTGCTATCTGCAGTTGTGTGATGTTGGAAAAAATTAGCCCACTATGGATGCTTTGTAAACCACAGAGCAAGGACTTCTTCAAGGCTCTCACATCTGTCAACAGTGCTTTAACTGAATTTAGAATTTGTTGAGACATGTAGGCAAACTCCATAAGGATTAGTATGATCTTTACTTTTGGACACACCTATTATACGTTGGCCATGAAGGCAACATTATGAAAGGGCACACTTGGGACTAGAAGACCACCTCATGAAAAAAATTTCATTTTAAAGAAAGGTAAAGAGAGAAATATTTCTAAATAGGTATAAATACTCTAAAGAGATTCATCATTTGGAAAGCATAGGTTCTGTTTGTTTTTTTTTTTTTTTTTTTGGTTTTTAGGTGTGTGTGTTTTTGTTATATTTTTTTAGAAAATTGTTTACAAGAGAGAGAGAGATAAAATTTAAAATGATTAATGATTGAATTATGTGCATTTTTGGAGATAAAAGCAAAACAAATGCAGCAATAACTTTTTGGTCGTACAGTTGGTGCAGGAGGTTTCAGGAAAGTATAACTTCTAGGTCATGTAGTTAGTACTGAAGATTTGACTTATAAATTGGATTGATGATCCAAATTGTTGGTCAAGTCTGACAAAACTTTCTTCCTTTTCAATCGTTGTGTATTGGCAGGGAATCGGGACACTTTGGAAGTTCAGCCAAAAGAGAGAGGGGTGGATACAAGACAAGAGCTTTTGCAGTTTTATAGTGAAAATTATTCAGCCAATCTCATGCATCTTGTAATATATTCTAAAGGTAATGAGTAGGTGTTATCATTTGGTTTGCATGATTTGTTTTGTTAAACTTGTCAACTTATTAAGTTGGATTTTCCAGATGGCCTCGATGAATGTGAAAACCTAGTACGGAGCAAATTCCAGGATATCCGAAATACAGATCGAAGTTGCATCAGTTTTACCGGTCAACCATGTGATTCAGAAAGTCTTCAGGTGCTATGAGTGTAGCCATGTACTTGAATTAAATAAAGCAAGTGGTGGTCCCCCCCCCCTCTCTCTTTTGCATGTGCAACTTCTATGGATTAATAGTGTTTTGAGTGGAATGCAGTAATTTTGTAGAACATTTCCTCCATCACTTTGATAAGATGATCACTCTATTCTTTCACTTGTGTATTTTTCTTATTCAGATTCTTGTGAAAGCTGTCCCAATTAAACAAGGTCACAAATTGAGATTTGTGTGGCCAATAACTCCTGGAATTCGTCATTACAAAGAATGGTCATGCAAATATTTGGGTCATTTGATACGCCATAAAGGAGAAGCATCTTTGTTCTCTGTCTTAAAAAAATTGGGTGAGTTGATATTTCTTTCCATGCCAAAATCTCCAATTCATCTTTATTGTTAGGAAAACTTGAATAATTGATTCCTATTACTTGTTAAATGTTGACAATTGAAGGTAAAAATGTATGGTATTGTGCATTTTAGCTAATTGATAAAGATATTGAAGTACAAAACTTGAATTTTCTTTGTTAAGTTTCTTCAAAAGAAAATTTGAGATTGTATACATGAAATAGCTCTCCTTTGTTTTAGTTGAAAGTTTGTTTGATAATATATGAATGTTTGAAATGGGCATTACAAATATTTCTGTGCTTTAAATATAGCCTGTTGTGTTCTCAAGTTGGATTGTGTGGAATTCATAACCCATGTGGCTGTTTCTAGTCAACTGTTGTCTAATCTTCTAATATGTTACTTTGAAGTATTTCCCAATTCTACTTATCTAGATCCTTTTGAATTTCACATAATCCATATAGCTCAAGAACATAATGAAACATGATGATGATTAATTCCTTCTGATTGTTATGGAATGCTAATATATTTCACTTTTACATATTATGCAATTCTTATCCTGTAAATGTTTTCAACTGCTTTTTGGTGCATGTTTATAGTCTCTCATTCATGTCAGATTAGAAATCTTAGAGAACATACTGCAAATTTTCTTCCTGCAAACCTGATCTTTAAATCAAATGCTAAAAGTGGGATGTCAGTTATGACCTATGTGATGATTGATGGTTTGAAAGTTGGAGTTCAAATGTCTTTCAGGGAACAAAAGCTACTCTTTTCTCTCTGTTCATTTTCTGAAGTCCTGCTGTGGGATTTTTCTTAATTTATTCCCTCGGACTTGGTGGAAAATTCTTTATCACTCCATGGAATGATGAATTGATACCCTTGTTCTATGATTTTCTTGCTAAGCTCCAAGTTGCCATATTGTACAGTGTTATTTAATACATAAGACTAATTTTTTGTACATGATGTACTGCAAAATTTGTGTCGTCTTTGTTTTATGTTGTACTTCTCCAGGGGTAATCATTGGTCTTTTTAGTTAACTTCTGGAAAAGCTTGCAGGATCCAATTTTTTCTATGCCAAAGCAAAATTTAATTATTACATAGAATTTTTTTTGGCTTTTCTGTGAGAGTCAAACTGAAAAGAGAATTTCATATTGAAATTCTTAATATAGGAGTACATTGATTAGTTAACTCATGAACACTCGCAGGTTGGGCTACAAGTTTATCTGCTGGTGAATCAGATTGGACTTATGAATTTTCTTTCTTTAAAGTGGTTATTGATCTAACAGACGCTGGTCATGGTAAGTGCTGAGTCTTTGCTTTCAGCTCTAGAGGAGGCCTGAGGCCAATGATGAATAATCTCCATTTGTTTCACTTTTTTTGATATTCTTGTATTTCCTACCTCATTTTTCATGAGGGTTTTGGAATAACTCTTTCTTTTCTTCCCTTTTTTCTTTTGTTGTTGTTAACCATAGAGCATTTTGAGGATATTGTGGCACTACTATTCAAGTATATATGCCTTCTGCAGCAATCTGGTCCCTGCCAGTGGATATTTGATGAGGTGAAACTGATCACATTTTTTAACACTTCACGATGTAGTTGTCATGTATTCCATTTCATGTTGCTGCAGAGGATGGTTCTCTGTTTCTTATGTTTTCATTAACGATCTACAGTAAACAGTTTCTGATTTTGAAATTGTATAGCTTTAAGAATCTGCATATACCCACTGTCAGCTGCCAACAAGTATCATGAAGGTCTTCAATTGGATGAAAGGCAAACCCCTGTGCCTGTGGTTCTTTTTGTGTAATTTCATATAACTATACATATTTGCTTGTTTAGTTGATAAACTTGAAACTTACTAGACGCACCCATATGTGTCCCATGCAATTGTTAACAATAATAAATGTCATTTTCCATTAGCTCCTGGATGCTTTGTTTATATACCATTTAACTGTTTTTCAGCTAATCTATGCTCTTGTTAAAAGGTGGTATCTGTGAGCTGGAGTTGGTCTGTTTTGTGGTTTCTATTGGATAAGTCCTATATCAGAATTCGTTTCCTAGAAAAAATGATATATTAGCATATTAGTAGAAATTAAGTCAATTAACTTTCTTGAGATGCACACCTAACATTTATTTGCTAAGCATGAGGCTGCTGGTGCTTTACACTTAGCTGCTTGGCTGTTTATGGATTTTGGTGTTTTGGACTGATAAATTCAATCTTACTGAAATCCCTAGTTACTAATTTCTGTCATCTGCATACTGCTTTCAGTATTGCCTAATCTTTTGAAGATTTATATTTTGATTGTTACCCTGAAATTTAAGTTCATCTTATTCTGTTTAATGAAGCTTGCTGCCATTCGTGAGATGTCCTTCCATTTTAAAGACAAGATCCGGCCCATTGATTATGTGGTTAATGTTGCACGTAATATGCAGGTAATTTGTTCTGTATTAGCTTGTTCCTCAGGTTGTTATTGTCACAACATCTCTTTCTAAAAGAAATATTATTGTCAGGCATTAATTTATGTTGGACTGTAATAAGTTAGGGCAGTTAAGTTTGAAAAATGTCAAAGCACTTGTAATAACCAGTGCACTTTATGATGTTTTGCTTGTATGCTCTTAGTTGAAGGTGCAATTGTTGGTTTAGAAATCTTTGAAAATATACAAGACCATATGCCATTGCGAAGTCAGTTCATGAAACAAATTTTCCTAGTTATTTCCCTCCTCTGCATTGTTAAGCAATAATTTTCTTGCAGTCCTGTTAATTGAATGAAATCATTTAAAATCTTTTGTTTGACGTTGCCAGTATGCAATATATGCTTGCAAGGTCTAAACTCATTCTCCTGTTTGTTTAGTAAGGTTTGTGTTGAATGCCTAATTGTATTGGACAGAATTATATTTGATTATGTTGAAAATAAAATTTAGATCCGATAGAATTTGGTTTGATTAAATATAACATGTAAGATTAGTGTATCTCATATAATTAACTTCTTTTCCACATTATTAGGCTTTGTAGTTTGCTTATATTGTAGTGCAACTCCAATGGAGAATGAAGAGAATAATATGATTTAGTCATTGGGGCATTTGTTAACGGGTGAAGGTCAATTGGCCAATCACATGATTGTTTTTTACTTCTTTACTTCTTCAGTTTTTATCATTATTTGAAATTTTGAAAGGTTATTATTGCATTTCTATGCTCATTTTTGTTTTTTAATTGATAATTTCTGATTGTTGATTGAAATAAACTATTTTGGAACTCTGGTGTTTGATTTTTGATTTATGCCACCTTTGATGTGAATTTGAAGTCAGAGCAATATTACTGTTTGTTGATTGACTTTATTTTGCCCATTTATTTTTTGGAGCATTAAAAATTTTTTCCTTTTGTTTCCCTTTCTGTATTTTGAATTATCTTCCCAGAATCCCATGTGCTGTTGGTTGGCTTTATGACTTAAATTTTTTTGGTTGTTTCTCGAAAATATCTTCTAGTTTTATCCTCCAAGTGATTGGTTAGTGGGGTCGTCTTTGCCTTCGAAGTTTAATCCTGAAATAATCCAGTCAGCATTGAAAGAGCTAAGCACAGATAATGTGAGGTGAGTTCTCAAAAATTTGTGGTGATTCTCACCATTCTAATGTAATATGCTGCAACACAATTCTCTGTCTCATGTTTTATCAGTTATGTAACCAATATGCTTAACACAGATGATCATATTCTGTATGGCCAGAATTTATCTATTGTCATGTCAACATCCAATCATATGGCTGCCTTGATGCGTTGTCTTGCTCTTTGTTTGTTGGCTTCAAGTTTGGGCAAGTAATTTGGAGCGTGCATATTCAGTCATTTAATGTCTGATGCTGGTGTTATAATATTTTGTCGTTTGCCTGATTGCATCACTAGTTTGTTTGTTTAGTTTTATGACTGATCTTCTACAGAATATTTTGGGAGTCAACAAAGTTTGAAGGACTTACCGATTTAACTGAGCCTTGGTATGGAACAGCATATTCTGTGGAGCGAATAACTAGCTCTACAATTGAGGTTGGCTTCTTGTTTCTATTTTAGGGTGAATTTTTTTCTACCATTTAAGTTATTGTAGGGTCATTTCACTTGATATGTTCTAAGATATTTGTTGACTTGCAGCAATGGATTGAAAGAGCTCCTAATGAAAATCTGCACCTACCTGTTCCTAATGTATTTATTCCTACAGACCTCTCTCTCAAGACTGTTTCCGAGCAAGTAAGTTGTAACTTCAAATAATGATATCTATTGTTTGATTGTTTGACACTTTCTATAGAATCTCGATATTCATGGTGTGTTTGACCTTTGGAACAGATAAAATTTCCTGTTTTGTTGAGGAAAACAGCGTTTTCAAGATTATGGTACAAGCCAGACACAGCCTTTTCAACTCCTAAGGCATATGTTAACATATATTTCAACTGTCCTTTTTCTGGAAGTTCCCCTGAATCCAAAGTCCTTACAGAAATATTTAGACGCTTGTTGATGGACTACTTAAATGAATATGGTAATTTCATATGGTTAAAAAATTGAGCCAAATTGTGTTTCATGAACTTCGAACACTAGACCTTAATTCATTTCTTTTTCATATAAGTTACATGGTGCATTTCTTTATGGACTGACTGCAGATACTCATCCGATGTTTTTCTCTTCTTGTTGGATCTGAGTCATAAATCAATTCCTTTCCTGTTTATTTCTTTTTGGGCATAATTCAGCTTATGATGCACAAGTTGCTGGTCTCGATTATAGAGTTAGCAACACCGAATATGGTTTTCAGGTACGTATATGTGCCTGCAAGTATGTTGTTTCTCTCAGAAGTTCACTGCATATAGAAAAGTTTAGTCACTTTATAGAAGGAAGTTTTCAACATTATATTGTGTCAATTCCAGGTTGCAGAAAGGGATGAAATCACCTGTTGTAAAATGTGACAGATGCATTTGGCTTATAAGAACAACTACGTCTAGTTAGTACACTACTTGGTATAGATTTCTATTTTTCACGTACAGTTGCACCTGGTTGGACAGTTGCCATGCGTTATAATTTCCAATTAATTAGGGAAATTGCTACTAACTTCATTGAATCCAAGACATGGAAGGTTATTTTTAATTTGACCCATGAATATGTGCAAGTTTTTTTGATTAAATTGCAAATTTATAGTTCAGCCTCTTCTGCTTTGTAAACTATGGAAAGCATACAAGAACCAGTCACCTGCTTCAACTTGGTTCTTCATTTTCTTTCCTGTCTGATGCTGTTTGTGGTGCACTCTCCTCCAAACTAGTTACTCTTACCTATTATTCATTTTGCTTTTGCTTACAGGTAACTTTGTTTGGATACAATCACAAACTAAAGATCCTACTGGAGACTGTAATACAAAGAATCGCTAAATTTGAAGTGAAACCTGAACGGTTTGCTGTTATTAAGGTACAGATCAATTATGTTTTATGCTACTTCAAATAGCTCAGTTTTCTATTGCTAAGCTGATCTATTTGCACCTGAGTATCATAATATTGTCCTATCGCAATAATTGACATTAAAATTTGTCTACGCACCTCTGATTGCTTTTATTGGTTTATTGATGTACTTTTCTGCTGCGGTTGTTTCTGAAATAGAGGGTTTGTTACGTGGGCCTTAAAATTTGCACAATTACGCCAATGCTTATTCTGAAGGAACAAACAAACATCATGATTGTTGTTGTTAGTGCTTTTGTTATTTTATTGTATTTATTCCTATGTTGTCTTGGTTTTGTTGCTTTCTATTCATGCAATTTAGGCTGATGAAAATTTCTCTCGTTCGTAAAATTCCTCCCATGGGATATAAGATATTACTCTCTTCTGAAATTGTTTTTGACTGAAAGCAGTTTGTTGACTTTCCGTACTCTTTTACATGCTTTCACCATGCATATAAACAGGAATTGGTCATAAAACAATGCCAGAATTTGCAATTCCAACAGCCATATGAGCAAGCTATGTGCTATTGCTCATTAATACTACAAGACCAAACATGGCCCTGGACTGATGAACTTGAAGTTCTTCCGCATCTTGAAGCCGATGATCTTGTTAGATTCTATCCTTTAATGCTTTCAAGGACCTTCTTGGAATGCTATGCAGCAGGTTCAGACTCCTCGTGTTGTTCACTACATCTTTCGTAGATTTTTTTGCTTTCTTTTTGGGTCACTGTATGATCTAATGATCATTTCTTTCTTCGATCATGTCTAGGAAATCTTGAACCAAATGAAGCAGAATCAATGATCCAGCTCATTGAAGATGTGTTCTTTAAGGGCTCTGGTCCCTTAGCTCAGGCTCTTGTTGCATCTCAATACATGACAAATAGAGTAATCAAGCTTGAGAGGGGAATAAATTACTTCTACAGTGCAGAAGGCCTAAATCCCAGTGATGAAAATTCTGCCCTTCTCCATTACATTCAGGTATGGAGCAAGCTTGAAGAAAAATGTCAATAAGTGGTTATTTATATTTCAAACTATTACCAATTATAAGAAATCTTTCATGCCACATGTTTGATCATGCATTACCTAATCATCAAAGCAAGGGATTATAAGGAATCAATCACTTACATGGGGATTGTTTGCAACTGGCTGCAAAGTTCTGGAATTTTCCTTTTGAAATATGTTCTGATGGCTCCGAGGTGTTTTGTAAAGTGAAAGATAAAGGTTTCAATTCTTGTGGAACTGAAGTGCTACATCCAGGCCATCCCTGGGTACTAAGACCTGTGTCAGAGTAGGGGGGAATAAATTTAGCCTAGTCTGTCATCTGGGTTATACCACTTCATGGATTGGTTTATTTGGATATTATATTATTAAATAGATTATCATAAACAACCCTGTTAAGGTCCCGGAAAAGCTAGTCTCTTGTGACCAGACGGCCGAAGAGTGCCCCTAGGGCACCACTCCAACCCAATATGCTCCATAGCCCTGCCACTGTGTGATTTCACTTGAACCATGCTCTAGGTCCTAAAATTAGACCCAAGATTTTAAAAAAAATCCATGCTTGATAATTGGCACGGTTTGCCTCTCCATACATACATAGTGATGACACAACTTACCATGGGATTTCCTTTATTTGTCCTCTTGCTTTCCACTAGTCATCCTTTCTTTTGTGCTTGTTTAGCAACAACTAGATAACTGGCTTATTCTCACTATCAACTTGATTATTGGATATCTAAATGTGAGACACTGGAGAGGCATGCTAATGTAATCAACAAATTGCTTTAATTGGTTTTGGTTCATGCAAACAAAGGACAGAGTTGTTTTAGAGTCTGTAATACTGAAACTGGATAATGGGATCAAAGTGCTGGAAAATTTTGGAGAAGTGACAAGCTAGTGATTCATGCATGGGGAGAAACATGTTTCATGCATTAGGCATTCTTTTTGTAACTCGTTGTGAGATTTTGAATATAGCTGCATTCAAATTATATAGGTGCACCCAGATGATTTCAGGGTTAACGTGAAACTTCAACTTTTTGACCTGATAGCAAAGCAAGCTTCCTTTCACCAGCTTCGAACAGTTGAGCAACTTGGTTACATTACTGCACTCTTGCGGAGGTAGAAAAAAAATCCTATTTTAATTTCTTCCATTTTGCCAAATAACTTTTCTGTCATTATCTTGTTCTCACTTCTTTTTTGGGGAACTGACTTATTGTAGGAATGATTCTGGTGTCCGTGGCTTACAATTCATCATCCAATCAAGTGTCAAGGTTTATATTGCATCAATGATGTGTAGTTGGATGTCTTGTCTTTATCCACAATCTCTGCAACTATTATGTGCTGTGCTAGTCATTCACTTGCCTGCAATTATGTTTTGTACCTGACAGGGTCCTGGGAAAATTGATTTGAGAGTTGAGTCATTTCTCAAGATGTTTGAAGCTAAGCTCTATGAAATGTCAAGTGAAGAATTTCGGGTAAAAAATAATCTGACAACTTTATGAATTCTTCTGTTATGTCAAACGTGGATGTGAAAATAAACTAGCCCATCAAGGTCTATTTGGACATTTTATGTATGCTGTGCATTCTTCTGGTATAAATTCTATGCCTCATGGAGCTTGTTCGGCGATAGGGAGTGTTGCAGAAATTGATATATTAAACTAGATTCATTTTCAAGCACTAATTGAAAAATCAAACTAAAACTGATAACTGGAACATCAAATGCTATGAAGCAAGGAGATACTCCCACAAACTATAAAATTGTATGGCTAGTGGTTGATCCCCTTCTGTTGGTTATTGTCTGTTTTATACTTCTTCCATTTTGTATGGAAACATGAGTGTCAGGGATGAGTTTAAACTCAGGTGTGAAAAAGGTGGATCAGTCTCATGGTTAGACACAGATTTACATGTGACATGCACTTCAGGAGGGCCAAAATCCATCTTCATCTAACAATTTGCGAAATTGGCCACTTAGTTCTATGTTTTAACCGTTTACATGTGTCATGCACTTCAGGAGGGCCAAAATCCATCTTCATTTAACAATTTGTGAAATGGGCCACTTAGTTCTTATATATTTTAACCGACTGTTAAAATATCAAATCCTCGGACCTACCACTTGAAGCTAATTGATCCTACTTATGGATGGCCAAAGTTCGAATTATACAAATTCCTTCATTGCTGCCTCTACTTGGTTGCAAGTAGGACTGTAAATTGATGGACTCAGTTTCTTTTGGGTTCCCAAGGATATTGAAACAAAAAGATGATTTATTAGTGAAGTTACTGTCAATTTTTTGAATTAAGGACATTCTGACTGTAAATTGATCAATTCAGTTTCTTTTGGGTTCCTAAGGATATGGAAACGAAAAGATCATTTA
This sequence comes from Avicennia marina, assembly GCA_019155195.1. Taxonomy (NCBI): domain Eukaryota; kingdom Viridiplantae; phylum Streptophyta; class Magnoliopsida; order Lamiales; family Acanthaceae; genus Avicennia; species Avicennia marina. The sequence goes on from CM032758.1 coordinate 857,866, forward strand.
TTAGTGACGTTACTGTCTTTTTTTTGAATTAAGGTCATTCTATGCTGAAGATATAAAAAGCAGCAAGGACCATTCATTCCAATGCACTCAAAATCATAAGTTAATACTTTGCGTAATTACTTTAAAAGTGGCATCTGTTGGAGTTGTATTGTGTTAGTGTTATGATATTCTCCATTGCTCTTATTCTAGACGAGCTTCAGACACAAATACGAAGTTTCCTTTCATCTCTAGCATTTTATAATGAAATTTTTTTCTTATTTTTCTTTTTCGAAATGAAGCCCAGGTGGCCTGCAAAATCAATTTATTGCAAGAAATACCTAGTTAGTAATATGTCATTCCATGTGTTGTTGTAGAGTATTGTTAATGCACTTATTGAGATGAAGCTTGAGAAGCACAAAAATTTACTAGAAGAATCCGGGTTTTACTGGCAAGAAATACATAATGGCACCCTCAAATTTGACCGTAGAGAACGTGAGGTATGTGGATTTATTTTACAATGACAAAATTTTCCATTGATGTTGATTTCTAACTATCATCTGTTATTGAATGGATTCGGATAAATTGAGTGGTATACAAGCCCTAAGCCGCCCCTTCCCTTGCGAGGCAGTATTTTATGATGAAATCATGAGGCTTGAGCTACAACCTGGTACCTTATGAAAGGGTTATTGATGTGGGATGGGTAAGTGCAAGCTGCATCATATGCAGGAATGAGACCACACTTTCAAACCCCACAAAATACTTTGCATTTCCCATCTCGGACCAAACTCTTTTCACTCCGTTCAGCCTTATCCCCCTCTAGGGGGGATTTTAGTGACAGGTTTTATAGGAACTGGATGATCCTATTGGGGGCTTATGATTTTAAGTGTGCACTATGCCCCACATGGAATGAGGATGAGGGACTTGAGCAGCCTATGAACTTCTCTCTCTTCAAGACATATAATACCTCTCACGAGAGCCACTGATTTGTTATGGGCAAGTGCATACTGCATCACATGGATATGAAAACACTGAAAGTTTCACACCTGACAAGAGGATTTGTGATCTGACTACCATTTTCCATGTTAAATTTCCGTTCTTTTATTGATATTACCGCACTTTATGAAACAGGTTGCAGAGCTGAGGGAACTATCTAAAGAAGAGTTGATAGATTTCTTTGATGAGTACATTAAAGTCGGTGCTCCTAACAAAAAGGTCTTGAGTATACGGGTATATGGGAGCGCACATTCTTCAGAGTACCAGGAAGATAACAACCAGGTTGCTGAATCTAGTCTTGTTCAAGTAGAAGATATCTTGACTTTCAGAAGATCTCGACCCCTATATGGTTCATTTAGAGGAGGTTTTGGCCACATGAAGTTGTAAGACATCTGCAGCTCTGCAAGATCAGTTATATGGCCTCTTGGGACTGTTTCTCTATTATTGTCCGTTTGGTTGTAAACTTGGGGATCGTGGAAGCAGATGGACATGTATATGTCTAAAGCATTCCTGTAGTTTGGTTTATGACATTTCATTGTAACAATGTAATGAATATCAGGATTGTATGTCTTTGCGAATTACCATTATTCTTGTAGTTTGGTTCACTGTAACAATGTGGTTGATATCAGGATTATATGTCTGCGAATTACCATTATTTCAATGACTCTGTCATTTTAGCAGGTGAACTAGTTGTTGGGCTCTTGTGAATGTTGATTCTTGGCACAGGGATTTGTCTAAACCTGTCATGCAGGAGACCCATTAGAGAAGCTAGTAAATTGAGCTCGGCTCTTGTTGGTTTATTGAACAAAGTTGAGGGTTGTGAAGGATGATCAGATGTTGGATTTTTATATCAAACTATTTTTGATTTTGATCAAGGCATTTTCATGCTTCATCCATCATCTAAATAATCAAAAAATAAAGTACTGTATTTTGGAAGTCAGTAAAATATTTTCCTAGGTGAAAAACCAATTAACTGAATATAACAGTAAAATTAATAATTTTATGTGGCATCAAGATCTGTGTAAACTGTATCTCATCTGTACACGGTATTTGTGGTTCCGAATGACTGGCCTAATTTTCTGATTGTTTGTGGGTGGCTCCCGTAAGGCCCAAATTGTTAGTATACTAGGTTGAATCCATGAGGCCCATGGGTTGACTGACCCGGTGATTCTCTCGCTCTGTCTCAAACATGTTTCAAGTACAATCCAAACTTTATCAAAGGGGTACAATAAAAATGCCCAAAGAGTATGAGCCCCTATGAATTAAATGACAAACAAATTAATTAACTTTGTTCTCCATATTGAGCACCATAAGTCGCTTGCCTTTCAGCAAAAAGATAGTGTTGATCTTATGTTGTTTGAGCAATTTGATGGCATTTTACCATGTGCACTTGTCCTTTTGTCAACTATAAAAGAGATAATCAAATGATTAACACCATTATGAACTGCATCTCAACTTTGTTCCATTTAATGTCATTGCTGACTTTTAGATCCATGAAGACTGATAATCAAGTAATTAACCTCAGCAGATTGAATATTTTTAATATTATATCTGTGATGGCATATTCGCTTGTGTGGTAGTACTAGTGGTTAATTAATAGTTATAAATTGAACCAAACACGTTGCCATCATTGTTGTTTTGGCCATTAATCAAATATTCATTCTAACCACTTTTATTAATTGCATTTTTGCTTTCATATAAAGTAATCACATTTCGACATCTACCTCACACACACGTCTAAACATGAATCCCAAATTTCACATATTTTGAGCAATTTTTCACTAAAAAATGACATTTGAAGAACATATTCATAAGTGAAAGAAATAAAAAAGGTAAAACTTACTCCTAAAAATCATATACCATATTTTCATTATGTGTGTGGACTGTTCGTGTCCTCTATTTTTCCACTAAAGCAGAAGAAAAAAAAAGAAAATAAAAGGCATTTTCCAGCACATGTTGAATGAAAATATAACATTAGTTGGCATGTCCAAATCTGTCATCAATTCCCCACCCAACCCCACATCAAATAAGAAAAATGAAAACTTAAAGAAAAGCATCCTCCAATTTTTTTTAAAAAAAAAACGCAAAAACCCCAAAAACAACATTGAAAGAAAGAACAAAAAGGTAAAATACGAGAAACAATATTGCTAAGTGCTAAGTGCGAAGTGCGAACAAACAATTCATAATGCAAGAAGAACAAGACACGACACTTCCAAGCTGTACTTAGAACTTCTCACCAAACCGCACACCAGCAGCAGTTGTTGCAACTTTGATTCAACCCTAAGCAATAACAGGTCCCCTTTCCTCTTCCCTGTCGGCATCCCTTTACCCTACACCCCCCCCCCCCCCCCAATGTTCCGGATCAAACAAGAGAGCCAGACTCCAGTCAATGCCTTGCTGAACAACGCAGACTGAAGAAATTAAGCTGAGTCAGTCACCCTCCACCACCACTTTCTTTTTCCTTCTAGTTTCTGTCTGTTGTTTTTGTTTCCGTGTGAAATCAAATTGAGCCCGGAAAGTATGTTCGTACAAGATCGCATTGCTCCTCCTTCTGATGCGCCAAAGCCCCACAATCATCACGCTAGAGGCAAAACCTTTTCGATTACTTCCAAGAGTCTCGATTTCTCCACATGGGCTTCCGAGAATCTTTACAAGATTCTCACAATTCTCCTCCTCGTCACCACCGTCGCGGCCTTATTCTTGCTGCGGAACTACTCCACCGCCGGCGGCGATGCGGCGGCGCTGCTCTGCATCCAGTCCACGCAGTCTCGGTCGATCCACCCCAAGTTTCCGCAGATTAATTGGAATTCCATAGACCGCATTGTTGATAAGTCGACTCCGTATGCTAGTTTTCGATCGGAGAAATGGATCGTTGTTTCCGTTTCGGATTACCCCTCTGATTCTTTGCAAAGAATGACCAAAATTAAAGGGTGGCAAGTGCTTGCGGTTGGGAATTCTAAGACCCCAAAAGACTGGAATTTGAAAGGTACTTGTATTTAATCAGCTTGAGTTACTGGCTGAATTTGGAATACTTGGATTAGCTGTTTTAGTTCTTAAAATGTGCCATAGAAAGTTTCTAAGATGCGTTTCTATTAAAGATCTTATGACAAATCATGCTGGTGAATGTGATTTGAATTCGTAGACTTTTTTGTTTATTTAATCTCTTTGCTGTCTCGTAACAATGGATGGATTTTCCTGGGATATTGATTGTACATTGCTTCTTTATTACAAGCAGGTGCTATTTATTTATCATTGGATATGCAAGCTCAATTGGGGTTTAGAGTGACTGATTACTTGCCTTTTGATTCGTATGTTCGAAAAACCATTGGATATCTGTTTGCCATACAGCATGGTGCTCAAAAGATCTATGATGTTGATGATCGCGGTGACGTGATTGATAATGATATAGGGAAGTATTTTGATGTTGAGTTGATTGGCGAGGGCGCTAGACAGGAGGTTATTTTGCAATATAGTCATGAAAATCCGAATAGGACCGTTGTGAACCCTTATATACATTTTGGGCAGAGGTCTGTTTGGCCAAGAGGATTGCCCTTGGAAAATGTGGGTAACCTCGGACATGAGGAATTTTACACTGAGGTTTTCGGTGGGAAACAGTTTATACAGCAGGGGATTTCCAATGGGCTACCTGATGTGGATTCGGTATTTTATTTCACTAGGAAAGCTCAGTTGGAAGCATTTGACATCAGGTTTGATAGCCGTGCCCCTAAAGTGGCATTACCTCAGGCAACAATGGTGCCAGTTAATTCATTCAACACAATATTTCATTCATCTGCATTTTGGGGGTTGATGCTTCCGGTTTCAGTTAGTACAATGGCTTCGGATATCTTGAGGGGGTATTGGGCACAGAGGCTTTTGTGGGAAGTTGGCGGATATGTTGTGGTGTACCCTCCAACTGTACATAGGCGTGACAGAGTTGAGGCGTATCCTTTTTCTGAAGAGAAAGATCTCCATGTGAATGTAGGTCGTCTAATCAATTTTTTGGTGTCATGGCGGTCCAATAAGCATAGGTTGTTCGAAAAAATTTTGGAATTGAGTTATGTGATGGCTGAGGAAGGATTTTGGACAGAAAAGGATGTGCAGTTCACTGCTGCTTGGCTTCAAGATCTGCTTGCTGTTAGTTACCAGCAGCCTCGCCTGATGTCTCTTGAAATAGACAGGCCAAGGGCAAATATTGGTCATGGCGATAGGAAGGAGTTTGTACCACAGAAGTTACCGTCTGTGCATCTAGGAGTAGAGGAAATAGGAACAGTGAATTATGAAATTGGGAACTTAATACATTGGAGGAAGAATTTTGGGAATGTCGTGCTTATAATGTTCTGCTCTGGACCTGTGGAGCGCACTGCATTAGAGTGGAGATTGTTATATGGCAGGATATTTAAGACTGTTATTATATTATCTTCAGAGAAAAATGTAGATCTTGCTGTGGACGAAGGCAAACTGGACTATGTTTACAAGTATGTGAATCATAATTCTGACCTTTGTCTGCTCTACTTCTTTGTCATTTTTCAAAATCATGTGCATTAATCAAAAATACACAACTGATATAGCATGCAGTTGAGAGGAAAGTTTTGCAGTTCTTAGGTCTTATTTTAACTACATTTGTGAAGAAAAATCTTTTTTATCTGCTTTACTATAGGCTAATGACTTAATAAAATGGCATGAATTTCCCATCAAATTTTATGTACGAACACATTATGGTAATGGTAGGTCAAAGTTTTCTCCTGATATAACTTGAATATAGGTGCAAAGTAAACTTGTTTATATTTCCTGTCCATTTACTTGATCGTGTTAAAGCTTTTAAGAATATGCTTTTACTTTTCCCTGCAGTTGCACAAGTATAATTAAAGATTGCAAAATTTTCCTCCCAATGGAATTACTTTGTCTATGTCTGCAGTTTCATTTTTCTTCTTCAAGCATCATCACCATTCATCATATACTTTGAACAAGTGCCATTGCCGTTCTCATTTCTTAAATAATTAACCTCTTAAGTTTAGTCTAATGAATACCATTCGGTGATCATATCCTGCTTAATTAATTCATTTATTAATTTATTTGCCTTTCTTATTTCTCTTATGCTTGTTGTTTATGTAATCTCTTGCATTGTCTTCAGGTATTTGCCAAAATATTTTGATAGATACAGCAGTGCAGAAGGCTTTTTATTTCTTCAGGATGATACTATTCTTAATTACTGGAACTTGCTGCAAGCTGACAAGTCTAAGCTCTGGGTCACAAACAAGGTAAATAACTTTTTCCAATTAATCTGTTGCTGTGGTCGCCTTTCTGAGTAACGACTATTGCTAATCCTGGCTACCCAATAGAATCACTGAAGGGTATTTCATTCCAATTTTATTTGAAAGAATGTCTTTTGGAAGTGCTCTGTGTGCACTATTGATGTGTTAGAATAATCCTGAGCTATGTACATGTAGCTAGAAATTAAATCAGTTTAGATACTATGATTATGAAAATAATATTTCTGATCAATGTATAAAGACATGTACTCATTTTCTGTGCTTTCTTAATTAATGCTTGTGCAGGTATCCAAGTCTTGGACCAGCGTCTCAGTTGCTGGCAATGCTGACTGGTTTGTGAAGCAAGCAGATATGGTGAAAAAAGTAGTTGCCACAATGCCAGCTCACTTTCAAGTCAATTATAAAGAGAGTGTAAAAGACCATCAGAACCTTATAGTATGCAATTCAGAGGTATTCTATGTTCCTCGACATTTTGTACCTGACTTCATCGATCTTGCTAACCTAGTGGGTGATCTAGATATGCATCACAAAGTTGCAATACCAATGTTCTTTATGGCAATGGATTCCCCTCATAATTTTGACTCGGTGTTCAATTCAATGAGACACAAGCAAAAGCTACAGAGTAATTCTACGTCATTTTATTCTGCTGAAGTACCTGCAATTCACCCCTGGAATGTTTCAAGTGAGCAAGACTTCATTAAGCTAATCAGAATCATGGCAACAGGTGATCCCCTATTAATGGAGTTAGTTTGATGTCGAAAACAGAGAGCTTAACTTCTGAGACCTCGAAGAGGGACAATTAGAAACGTGTATACCTGTTATTGACTAAACATATACTGCCACATTTTATTTGTACTATTCTTTAGGAGGGACATTCCTTTGTAGATCTTTCTTTCTTTCTTTTTTTGGAATATTCTGTTTTGGGGAAATCGGTTGTTGTAGATCTTGCACAGTACAGGTTGTGGAGAAGTGTTTTTTGTCTCTCTTTCCCCTTTTGCAGTTTGAAGCATGGCAACTTTTCATGGTCAATGTAAGCTGTATATTCATACGTTATTTGTTCCATGTATCTTACCTTGCTTTCAACAAAATTTCTCAAGTATCTGTCATTGGAGTTGTGCATTTGTGTTCATCACTGTAGACATGAAGGCTCCTGATTTTAAAGCTGAAACTTAATAGAAAGAAATTGGATGACCACCGAACAGACCTTCTGTTATCAGCTTAGGTGGTTGATATAATCCTCTTTCGAAATGTCACTTGAAAACTGTAGAGGCCTCATGTCTGATCTTCACAGGCACTGAGTAAAGAATCTTGTTCTAGTTAAATATTTCTCATGCAGGCTTTGAAGATGCATTTCAGGACACGGGTTACATTAAAAATGAGTTGGAAAAGATAGATATGAACTTAGGATTGAGCCCACAAGTCATGTCAGTTGAGGTAATACGTGACGGCAATGGCTGAAATTGAGTTCATGTGAATCAGTTTTACATGTTACTGTAGAGGTTGGCAACCACCTCGGGAAAATCAATGAAGTTTGGCCTGCTGACGAAAATTTTCAGGCTCCAAGTTTTGGACCAGGGATCTATTGTGGTGTTTGCCTCTGCATACTCCCAGTAGTCAACTTAGCCTGAAGAATTGAGACGAACTCATTCAATCCATGAACTCTTCTCTGTCAGATAGTGTGGAGACATAAACACAGTGAACTGATGTTGAAATAAGTTGATCAACAGATGCTAAGCTTAGTCCTTCGTTGAAGTTGAGAAGATACCAACCCCTCGTTAACGAAGATGTCTCTGAACAAGTCAGAATCCTTGGCTTTAAAGCTCTTCTAGACCTAAAGGTTCCACTCGGCACACGTCGTAAGGTATCTGCAAAGGGCGTGACTCCAATCATCCGAGGACACAGGCCAGTGATTCCCTGTATGTGTTAATGGTACCTGTTTCCCACAGTACAAGAGCAACAGTATCGCGATACTTCCCTCCATTGTCGACATTTTGCCTCTGAAGCAACCTGTCACTACCACCTTTGCACTCTACATAGCTGCAGTTGTTGGAAAACATTGGTTTCCCAATTCAGTAATGTGGGTGGCTTCAGTAGTTGGTGAATGAGGGTATAGATGCAGCCACGACTTCTCTCAATGCATGCTACTTGTATCACGAGAACCCAAGGTAAGCCCTTACAAATATGATGACATTTGCCCTCAAGCCACCAGAAAGAACCATTTTTTCTGGATTTCTGGATCCACCACCTTTGCCTGTGTAGTATTCATTCTTGCTTTGGTTAGCAAGAAAGATGCATATTTGATTCCCAAACAAATTCTTGGCTTCATAACGAAGGATGATAGCTGTAGCAATTTTGGTGGAAAATGAAAGTTTAAGATGACTTGATATATTGTTATGTCCTCTCTCAATTATAGATTATTAATTCTGGATTGCCATCAGATCTACATGAGGAAGATCTAGCAGAGAGAGCACAACCGTCAGAACAGCAGGGAAGCTCACATCTTTCTGTCTCAATATGATTACATAAGCTGGTGAATATGTGGAACATTTAGCGTCTAAGAGAAGGAAAAAATGAGTACAACTTGAAGCTTATTGAATCCGTACCCACATAATGTTACTGCCTTCCATGCAACATAGCCCACTTAAACAATCTAGCAGTTCAAGTTTGCATGGCTTTGATGTGTAGCAGTTCACTCCATGATGAATCTGGCCCAGTAGTTAGGGCAGCCATGCGAACCAACAAGTGCTGAGATGATATCTCATGCCCACTTTTTTCCAAATGTAGAATATCCCTTTTTTTAAGCCACGCTTGCCATGTTATTGCACTTGCCATTGATCCCATTCCGTTAATATTCAAAAATAAGGATCAATAATTATGTGGAATAGCCGTAGGCCGTTTCGATGTGAAAATGATGAAAACTTCCTCCTCACTGTAGCAGCGTGCATTCGAAAGAGTAGCTGTTTATTAGGCACGAGGGACTCCTAACGCCACCAGAAAATATCAAATTAAGCAGACTCACATGAAAGGCTGAATTTCTATAGCAAGACAGATCAACGGCAAAGATTATAATGAATTTATGCTAGCTTTGCATCCAGGGTTGGGGGCTGTTCTAATCACTCGAACTGATGAACAGGCACACCAGTGAACTTCAGCACACGTACTGTAAAAAGGCCAAATAGAATGTACATGCCTGATGTACAAACCACACATCGATCCATTGATGTCTAAGTTACTCCAATTTGTTATAAGGTAAGATACCATATCTTAGTTTCTGCACAGGGCCATGATGCAATATGATAACCTCAGCATAGAACTTCACATATCCTTTGTGATCTTCAACAATTTTCAGAAAAGCTGAGAAAAGAATTCCTCCAATTGGCTTTCACTCAGTAGCACACCAACTTTTTGTGTCAAAACAGCATCTACAGTGTCAGCTCCAATGCTCTTCACAGCATTGATGGAGGACATCTCTATGTATTCATTCAAGTTATGAGTGGTCCCATCTATACAAATAAAATACAGTTTAGGCTAGGCAGCAGATAGAAAAATAACAATATTAAAATAAAGTGACAACATATGCAATCCCATATCTATTATCTTTTATCTATCATGTTATTTGAAAATGTACTAATAGAATGCAAATCAAGGGCTTAAAGTAGCTTCCTTGGTTTCCCAAATTGAGCTGATCAATCAAGTCACCTTGGAACTTAACGGAGATTACCATATTAAATCGATGTCAAGATCTTAGATGAGCCACACAAGAATCAGTTACAGTAGTATGAAACCAGCATACAGAGCAACACCATTACCTTCAGCGACAATCACATCATATGAAGGTGGAGGAGAAACCCAGTTTCCAGCAGAATCTTTCATGTGGCTTCTGTCAGATGCAAAAGATCGTAGGAATATTGGCGCATGCACAATCCGGAAAACCCTGAAAGTATCAAATTAGCCATGTCTAAACTTAAAATGGGGCTCTTAAAATGGCTCATGGTTTTGTAACCATGCGTGTTGCCCTTAAGGTACAGAAAGGGTGGATGGTTACTTCAGGTGCACATTGGCTAAGGACCGAGCATCATTGTTAAGTAAATCCTGACTTTTGTGCTTGAAGCTTTGCATGAAATATGTATTTCCAATATGGTACAATTTTGGAATTTGTTACCTTTCCAGCTCATGTATTGCATTTTAAAGAAAAGCAGAAACAGAACAGCATAGGAGAATGCCATTCAATACAAGGAATAGAAAGAATTCCTTCAGAGACAATATTAGATCTACCAAAAAAGGTATGACTACAGCAGTAGCAATTTAAAGGACAGCACATCAATTGCACTTTGCCAGTTCATTAATAAATAATAAACAGAATCTCATTCCTTATGCATAATCAAGATGAACAACAAAAAGACATCCTAATGTCAGAACAGCATCTAGTTTTTGTTACCTCTGAAACTCAGAAAATAGCTGAAATGAGGGCCGAATGGTTTCTGCCACATATGTGGATAGTGGAGATGGAAAAGGAAGACTTGAATCTAAATCCCATACTAGATGAGGTAAGTTGTTTTCTTTTTGCTGCAAGAAACATCATGAGAGTTTAAGGTGAAAACACTTTGTCTTCTCGATATATGGTACATTATTGACAAACAGTTCCATCCTTAATAAGATAATAGAACAGGATGCTTACTTGCACACAAATAACATGATAATCCCAAAGAATTACCCCATCTGCTCTGTGGCTAGCCTTCTGGTTCCACAATGGAATCTGATAAAGTGTAATCCATTTCTCAGTTATCAACCATTATTTTTTTCTAAACACCAAAATTAAAGGAAGTTGCCCTTTATGATCTCATTCAACCACTATTTCAAAAATACAGGGACAAGGATTGAGATTAACCAAAATTACTTGCCTGCTTCTTTTCATTGGAAATGAATACCACAAATAGATCAGAACCATCTCGTTTCGCTATCCCATCCTCAGATAGCTTCTTGCAGAGGAAATATACATTCTCCTCGCTATAAAAATGTCAAAATGAAAAAAATGAAATGCAGTAAAAAGAAAAAAGAAATAGAAAGAGACAAAAATTGTAACATTTAACATCCAATCAGCAGGAAAATTCTAAGACAACGAAGAAAGATAAACCTCCGAAATTAGCAATAAAACACACCAATCATAATAAATCAAAAAATCTGAGCTGCTAAAATCATACAATAAAAAATTTCCCCAAAATAACACTACACCATGAAAGGCAATTTTTAGTTTCTAATTATAACAAAAAATCCAAAAAATGCAGCCAACCAATTGGAAAGAAAATTCTGAGGCCGACTCACAACACAAACTATAAAACAAATAAATAATAACATTAAATTAAGACTGCGAGCAACAGGAAAAAAAATGCAAGAAAACATACCAGTAATTAGGGGTATGCTGGAAACGAGAAACTCCCACCGGTGAATGAGCCGATGATGATGAAGAAGAAGAAGCATCCAAATGCATAGTCGCCATTTTTTGCTGCTTTTCTAACCTTGATTGCTTGTTACAGTATTAAGTAAGAAGCACAATATTCAGGCTATTTGCTGAGTCATTTTTAGGCTTTTAGCAGATTGGTCTCTCATTAATCAAGAAGGCCCATTTATTTCAATTGGAGGCCCATAGACGTATGGGCTTTTGGGCCAGATTTCTCTCTCATTTGCAGCCCATATGTGTCTTGAACTGCAATACCCGTTAACGCAGCACTTGTTCCGACTAGAAAGAAGCCCAATGGACTTCCCAGAACTCCCCGCCGCTGGCGCCGCCTCCACCTCGTTCGGCGAAGACCTCCGCCAAGAACGGCGGAGGACGTGCACCAACGGCTGCGGCCGTCCAATAAACGTGTGCCTCTGTCACACCCTCCCTTCAGCTCCCTTTTCGACGGCCACAAAAGTCGTGATCCTTCACCACCCCCATGAGCGCAAGCACAAGCTCGCCACCGTACCTCTCCTCGCCAAATGCCTCTTGAACTGCGAAATCATCGTCGGACGTAAGCTGAAGTATGGGCAATCGAAGCTGCTGGATTCACTACATGATCAGGCCTGTGAAAAGTCCAATTTATCTCTCGGTCGAGCCTTTTATCTCTTTCCCGGTATGTTGGCTAATATCCAACTAAAAAGTTTCTTCTTTCATCGATTGCCTCTCATTCGAGCTACTGCATTTAAATGTTGTGCTGTCAGGCTTAGGTTTTGCATTTAAAATGTTTGCTATAGCATTAATTATTAATGAAAAATTATCTTTGCGGGATGAATGATATGTTGTGTTACCTCTGGGAAATTTAGGATTCGAATACGGCCTGTGCGCTCCCCAAGTAGCTAATCATAGAGTACTTGTACTCAGTATAGATCCTGATAGAGTTCCGGTTTTCAGGTAAAAGATTAATGCAGTTGATGAGCTACTGTGTAGATTGTTTTCATTTCTCATAGAAAATGTGCATACAAATAGCAAAACCACTTTTTCTTTGAAGTGTAGAGAAAAAAAGAAATCAAAAAAATAAAGAAACGTAAAAATAAAAAGTAAGTCGAGCCTTCCTCATTGTCTATCTATAGAGACAATAAAAGCCCACTTCATTGATTGAAATAGAAAATTTCTGAAGACTTTTAGTTTGGAATAAATTTGCAACCCTCTTTCTTCTTGATATATGAACGTAGGAAACGCTGAAATATCTCTTTGATTTAAAGAGTATTAATCCAATAATGAATTCTCTTTTACTTGTAAATCGTTCTTGTGTTTACAGCCATGCCATAGGTGGTAATTTTTTTTGTTTGAATTGGCCTATGATACAAATTCATATTCAGAAGCTTTCGTTGATTCAGAATGGAAACTTTTGGTGCAAATTATTGTTCAACCTGGTATAAGCCACGGTGGTTGCATTACGTGGAAACTTTTTATGCTTTTTCCAAACTTTCCTTATTCACATTTACACATGCACGGCATACATCAACGTGTTTTTGGTATTGATGGGAAAATTTTGTAGGTCCAAATGCTTTGCCATTTGCTGAAGTCAATTGGGGCAATTCCTCTCTTGATGACGTTGGCAGGGACAATCTCGTCTTAATTGTTTTTGATGGAAGTTGGAAGCACGCCAGGGAAATGGTTCTTGCTAGTTTATCTTTTTTATCCAAGTTTGCGGTTCAAGTTTGTTTGGATTTTGATGTTGGGGTTGCTGGTGGGACTATTTTTGACTCAGAATTGATTCTAAGGAAAGAACCATATGCCGGGTGTATGAGCACAATGGAGGCAGTTGCAAGGTGTTTAAGAATCCTCGAGCCTAATGGTATAGATATTGAGTCAAGGATAATTGAGGTTTTAAAAGCTATGGTTAGTTTTCAGGCTTGTTTCTTAAAGCCCTTGAAGCCAAGACAAAGGCTAATGAAAAATGATGCAGGGAAACATGAGAAGAATGATAACATCGACCCAGTTTGTGAATGGAACTGGAGTTCTTGTTAAATCAATTTCGTTTTAGATCTCAAGCAACTTTAAAACATTGTCATTTTATGTATGCGGATAGTACCAGGTTAACCTTCTTGTCACTCTCCATCATGTTAAGGTATTATGTTTTGGTGATATCCATAATTTTTCAATTTGGACTGTGCGAAGCATGATGCTCGCTCAGCAGTTAGATCTCATTTATTTGATTGGTATTTTTCTTAGTAATCATTTTACGTTTTGCATATCAGGGAATTCTAAATGATCAACTTTGATGTTCAATATTGAAAATAATGCTGAGCTGGAATTAATTAAGAAAAAAAAGAACAAAAAATTGATAAGTTTTGTGAATCTCAATTATTGTTAAGTTTATTGGCAAAACCCCCAAATCACATATGTGCTTAACGTGATTTGTTTCCCTTGATTTTGCCATGTTCAGGACTTTTCCTAAAGCTTAGGGTTTTTAACCCAGGATACATGTTCTGCTTGTTAACTTGATGGTGGGTTTTGAGTACAAAAATCAGAGTGCATATATTTGGGTGCTTACTGTAGATCGGATAAACCTATTCTCCTAGCAAGTAAGAAGCCATGTTAACTCTTATTTTGCATCACATTGTGGTGGCACAGAAATTTAATTTCTCGGCAGAAGCATATTCTTTGGCGGTCCATGGATAAAAGTTTCAGTTCACCTTAATTTGGTGAAAGATTTCTATTGCTCTCTCAGAAAAGATGTAATTTTCGGTTTTTTAGATACCATCCACCTTTTTTCATTTGCTTTTACTTTATAATTGTTCCATCAACCGTAGCTTGTTCCAGATAAACCATTATGAATTCAAAACTGATGTTATTATGCCTGTTATTCACACTTTTTATACACGATGGACCCTTCATGTGTTATAAATTGCAAATTTAATTGGCCAGATCTTTTGCGGATATGGTTGCGACTGATTAGTACAATGCAAAGACGGACATGTTCCTTTATTGAAATTGAGGGCCTTTGTTGGTCCTGTCAAGCTGGTGGTGGGGTCCCTCATATGCTTTATCATTTTCCTTTATCCCATGATGGGGATAACTGTGCTCCATAATGGCCTTTCCATCTCTCCTCTTCTGATAGGTTGCCTCAGCAGCATGCAACTGCCAAGGACAAGTGGGAAGCTGAAGCCACACACTCTGCTGCACCTTCAGCTTCCATACCTGCCCTCCTGTTGTTCCATGGTAATGCCTGCATGCCACTTGACAGTAAGGTTGTTCATAATGTGTGTGTAGAGATGGACAAATCATATGGATGGATAGTTGTATGGATAAAAGAATATGAGCATGTCGAGGTAAGTATTGATTGAATTTACCCAATTAGGTAGCCCCTTCAATGTTTTTCTGGTTGGCAAGAATCATGCTGCTGCAGTGGCACATGGTGAACAGGTATTCTTAGTTGTATTGCTTGCTTTAGTTTTCATGAGTTGCTGATGGCCATTTTATTTTTCTTCAGTTTTGAAGTGGCCATTGTACTTGGGCTCTTCCATGCCACTTTGGGCAGTTCACCTGGCTGCAATGATTAATTAATTTTTTAAACATTTTTTAGTACGCAAATTATTTTATTAAAACTATAATTTTAAAATGATTTATTTCGTTTTTTGAGGGATATTTAAAAAAAATTAACACATTGATTATTTTATCGGAACTCATAAATAGAGTTATTTGTCCTATAATTTTGTAATTTTTGTGTTTTAATCAATAAAAAATCAATTGATTAAGTTAAATAGATTGGTCCCATTTTATATAATAAATTATATTTTAATTTTATATGTACGTATTGAGTGTGTATCGATTAGTAGTATTATATTATTATTTGTTTAATTTTATATGTGTACACATCGCATTTACTACTAGTATTAAATAAATATTTTGTTTCTCGATGGTATGGACTGCTTTTGATTCTGTTATGTTGTATAAACAAATAAATAATAAATCTATATTTTTGTTAGTTGGAAAAATACAAATGGTTTCCCGAATTTTGATGTTACATGAAATTATAGACAAATGGTTTTCCGTCCGCTTCGTTCATTTCAACAATGCTGCTATCTGCCTTCGAGTCAAATTTTGAATTTACATGAAATTATAGACAAGAATCGATTAAAGAAATATACAATTTTATATTAAAAAAAACTAAAAGCACAAAGTTATATTTAAGTGAAGAAAAGCAAGAATCAAATAAAACCTAAATTGGAAGCCATGGAATTGAAAGTGGCTTAAACCAACCACTCCCACTTCCTTCCTTTAGCCAGCAGTGCAAACAATAGTCTGTATTTTTTTTAATTGTTTATATTATATTGTGGAGTCTCATATTTTCAGGGGCAATTGTTTTTCCAATTAGGTGTCTATTAGAGGATAATTTAGAGTTTTTTTTGCATGGATTTTTATTATCGATGGTAACAAAGAATAGGAGAAGGCTGGTCACAACAATGAACGTTTAAAATGGCAATTCAAGATAAATTCTGCATGCATTGGACTTATTTAAAAATGGAATCCCAAATAGAAATTAAAAAATAAACTATAAACTCGTGAGGAAATAAAGTATAAAAAATAGCAATTCTCCATCTTGCAGTCAAATTCATTTATTTTCTGTCAGCAAACAAAACGCAACAATTCTGTATTATATTATATATGTCTTATCATTAAGGGTAAAACCCTCAAAATAATTATATCTGATATTTTGATTTAAGGTGTTAAATTGTTAAATTATTTTTAAAAAAAATTCGCTCTCCATGCTTCTTGCTTTATGCAGTTTTACATATTTTATTTCATTTTAAATTATTTCTCTATAATAAAAAGTGCAATATACATTTATTTTTTTTGTATAATCTTATTTTTTTATTATTAAAATTACAAAAAGTAGTGATTTTATATTTTATTACAATAATCTTATAATATATCCTTTTTCTTTCATTTTGTATTATTTAATTCTCTTATCTTTATTGGGATAATTTTATTTTTTATAACAACAATAAAATGATATAATGTTAGGCAATTTTCCACACATAAATTTGTCATTTTTTTGCTAAGTTACAAATTATAGAGCAAAACACACATGCAACATACCTCAAAATATTTATATGATAGAAATGAAGTTTAAATATAACAACTATTTGTACTTAAAAAGCGTGTATAAGAATTACTAATACAACTATGTTTAGGGCAACAAATTAGCGCTTTCTTTTATTTTTTAATTTGGCCATGCATATCACTTTACATTACCGTGACAATAATTCCAAAGGAAAAAAAAAAAAAAAAAAGGATTTACATGGCAAAGCCATGAATCCTAGCAACAAAAATGATTGTGTGTGTGTGTTGGGATATTTTTTAGTTAAGGACATGTCTCCATCTTGACCACAATGCCCTTGGAATTCTCTCCATTGTAGCCAAGAATTGTCACTGTCAAATATTAACTCGCACTTGACAAACTAAAATCGTTTCATACTCAAACGTTGCTGTCTTATTTAATTTTAGTCGTATAGTTTTTGACTGAAGCCAACAAATTTCTATATTAAAGTGAGGGGTGGAGTGACACTTTCTCATTAATAAATATCTCGTGAAAACTATGATAAGAAGAACGTAAATTGAGTATTGTGAAATCTCATTTGAAATGCAATATCAAATTTAGGAAAAAACTCAATAGTTAATAACTTATAAATCTTATTTTTAGTGGTAACAATATAATCATATAAGGCTGACATGACATGGAAAATTAAAAAGAAGAGATAAATAAAATTATGATGGAGAACACAAAAATTAGAAATAGTGCCAAAGTAAGATAAATAAAGATATAAAAAATATATTTTCTTGTGTAGTGGTATACTTGTAAGCGTAGAGTCTAATGGTAATATAATTATTGCAAATTTGCATTCAAACTTCTAAGTTAAAGTTCGGGAAGGAAAGTAAAAATTCAGAAAAAGAAATAACAATTAAATAAACATTATGTGTATTTTAGTCTTATAGTTTGAAATTAAAAAATAAATATTGCCGGGGTTTCGTGCATTTTATCGCATTGAAGTATGGATACAATTAATTAAAATAAATATAAAAAGAATAGTATTCAAAAAAGAGGGGAAAAAAAAAAAGGCAATAATGAAATGCAACTGTTGCAACCATTCATCATTGATTCCCATTTCTTGTCTGTGAAAGAATTGTACAAATTTTCTGCATGAAATCTCAAAAGCCCCCAAAAGTTAAAAAGTGAAAAATAGAACCAGAGATTAAAAGATTAAATATATACACACACACACACACTATATATATATATAGAATTACAATTCTATCCTTAACAAACTTTTAATATCTAGTACAAATGTCCCTGACTCTCGGTACCATCTTTACCTTACAAATTGAAAAGCATCTCTCCCAATATATAAATTAGTAAATATAATTATAGATAATAAAACTAATTAATTGCTACTATAAATATAATTATGCACATATAAATATATACACATGCTATAAAGTACGTTACTCCTATATTAATTATTTTTTTGATATTATAATGTTCATTTTGAAAGGTACCTTTATTGTTATATTATTTTTCTTTTCTCCTTTATAATTTTTCATATTTAATGTTTTTAATAATTATCTGTTTTTTCTTTTTATAAAATTATTCGTGTAATTTTAAAATTCAAGGGCTAATGTTTCAAAATTTACTTTTTATAAATTAATTTTTTTTTAAAATTAAGCACGTAAATGAAGTGTGTCAATTTAATTAATATGAAAAAATTTGCATCCCATCTGACCATGACGCGACCATTTACTTATCTCTTGAAATAAAATAAATAATTGATTTCTCTCTCTCTCGCCAGCTCTGCATGGTCTTCTCTCCTCCCTATAAAAAATTAAACCTTTATCTTTTTTACTATACTTTCTCTCTCTAGAACAACCCCCCTCCCGGGGAAGCATATAGAATTTGAGAGATCTCTCGAAGGTTCGTTGATTGAATTTGTTCAGGTTGGGTCGTCTTAGATCCATTTCACTTTTTTTAATTCTTGGCCTGGGTTGTTAGAATTCTTTGTCTTGTTTGTGTTTTCAGTTGCGTGATTGTTGGATTTAATTTCCTGTTGGTATGAGGTATTATGAGATGGTTTTGTTTAATTACTGTTAATCTTTCTTTAATTATTCTAATCGAGGATCGATTCTGAAAGATGCCGTCATAGCAATGTTCCTTGTTGATGCTGAACAAACAACTATCGGCCTTTGGCTTACTTGAACTTCCATTGATTTTGTCTCCCGGGATTATATTTTATACGTCTATACGGTTTGGAAGAGAAGATATTTTCTTCTGATGTCTTAAGTCTGAAACGTAATGGTAAGAGGATTGCCCTTTTATGGTGGAGTTGAAGTTTTGGGGTTTCTATGCATCAATATAGTAACTCGTGTAATTAGTTAAATTGTGTTTTCAAGGATTATGAAAATTCTCTGAAGTTTTGACCCTGAAAGTATGGGGTTTGATGATCTAATACTTTCAATTCTGTGGCTTTTGACAGTCTGATGATGGGTTATGTAGTTGGCAAGCATGCTGTTGGTTATGAAATACTCAGAACCCTTCTTTTTGATCATTGGAAAAGATTTTTGTCAATTACTTTCTTTGAAAGCTTAAAAAAAGTATTGGAATTTGATCTGTTTATTCAGCTTTGGCTATTTTGGGCTCTTAGTTGGAATTTGAATGGGGGTGCCGTGTTTGTGTGTAGGGTTGGAGTGCTTGGTGAGGGATAAATGGTTTATCTTAAACATAGGTGTTTTGCTACATAAGGTGGATCTTGATTGGACTTTCGCTATGTAACAATGACAGCAAGTACATTCATTTTGTCACAATGATTTTGGGTTCACTGCAGGGCCTAGCAGAAGACAATATGAGAACTATTGCAAGCATATACTAACCATGCATCATAGCATGGTTTTAGCTTCCAAGGATATCATCCTATGTTATGGCAATATTGTTCTTGGTAGTATACAAATTCAGATACATCTTTTTTGATAGGTATCAAATGAATAATCAGCATTGAAATAGTGATGACTAGTGAATTTTTTATGGGTCATCAGTTTCCTGTGGATTACAAAGGAATTATTTTGTGGTTTAGTTGCAGAAAGTCTGTCTTTATGGGTGTTGAGTTAATTCATCTTGTTATCCGTCAGCTTTTGTGGCTTTCACAGCAATCAGATGGGTGCCAAGTGTATGACTAGGAACATTTAGTCCTATTCATAAGGAATGAACCTGTACTTAATTTCATCATACTATCTATAGAATGCTGAGGTGATGAATCTATTTTTTTGAAAAATAGTTATTAATTTGAGCATTTTTTTGCAAGTGATACTATTAGAAATACTATGATGCATAACCTTTTTTCTTGCAGCAATGCACTCTAAATGTACTCTGGTGCTATTGATTTCCATTTTGTTTGTTAAGAGAGATTATCAAATCAAATTAGATGTTGTTGTATATTGCATAAGTAGAGTGCTTGTTGCTGCAAAAAAATTCCTAATTTCCTGTTGTTCTACTCCATTATGAGCAGAACTTAGTATTACTGATTTTTTCCCCTTAGACGGTTGATTTTATTTAATCCACTTAGTGCATATTCTATTTACTTTTCTTTATCTTTCATATGATTGATGCAGCCATAACAGAAGAATACTAGTTACCAAATTTCTTTCTTTCTTTTTTTTCCCCGCTCAGAATGCTTGTTCACAGTTGTTCTTCTTGTTGGTTTATGTCAGCTGTTGATTCTGTGGAATTGAAACACAGCCCTTAAGAGCTTCAAAAATCTTTGTTTCCTCTCAATTTTTTTAACATAGCACAATGTCAAGCTCAGCAAAAGCTCTGGAACCTGTGTTTCTGGGAGCTGGTCAGAGAGTGTATCCATTCATATGGGAACTTTGCATGATTGATTAATCAATTAGCTTGTAATTTATTCATAAATGTCATGCATGCAAGATATTTTTGATGCTTTATATTCACTTCACATTCATGCTTTTTCAATTTCAATTTTATTCCCTTTTATTCCGGTTAAACTTAACCCTGGTATCAGAGGAACTGAGATCTGGAGGATTGAGAACTTCCAACCTGTTCCTTTGCCAAAGTCTGATTATGGTAAATTTTACTCTGGAGATTCTTATATTATTCTTCAGGTGCGCTTACCTCTTCCCTCTACATCATCAATAAATATTTGCTAATATTTATTTAACGGTGTTTTTATTATGAATTAGAAGTAAACTGGATGGTACCTGTGTTTTGGACTTACCAGATTGAGATGTTTTCGTGTAGACAAGTCCTGGTAAGGGAGGTGCTTATCTTTATGACATACACTTCTGGCTTGGAAAAGATACTAGCCAGGTAGTGATATTATTCTTCTCTTCTTTGGGGTCTTAGGAATTAAGAGTGCTTTCTTTGCGTCTGCTTTAAATTTGGATTTCTGCAATTTCTTAGGATGAAGCCGGGGCTGCAGCTATCAAAACAGTTGAACTCGATGCTATTCTTGGTGGCCGTGCTGTTCAGCACAGAGAGCTACAGGGGCATGAATCTGACAAATTCTTGTCGTATTTTAAACCATGCATCATACCATTGGAAGGCGGTGTTGCATCTGGATTTCAGAAAACTGAAGAAGAAGAGTTTGAAACCCGGTTATATGTTTGTAGAGGAAAACGAGTTGTAAGATTGAAGCAGGTAGGTGCCAGTGCTCGAACATAAAACTTCACTAGTTCTCCATATCATGGTCATCCCAGTAAGTGATACTAAATGGAAACATCATATATGGTAAATATTGTTTGCCTTGTCTTTTCATGTAGGTCCCATTTTCACGGTCATCATTGAATCACGATGATGTTTTTATTCTTGACACTAAAGAGAAGATATATCAATTCAATGGCGCAAATTCCAATATTCAGGAAAGGGCCAAAGCATTAGAAGTAATTCAGTTCTTGAAGGACAAGTATCATGAGGGGAAGTGTGATGTTGCTCTTGTTGGTGAGTAAAATCTCTTGGATCTGACGTTTTTGGTCCCCTTCATGTATGTGTTTGTAGTTTTTTGTGTCTTCATTTATTTCTGATTAAGCATAAATGTCTTTCCCACTTCAGATGATGGAAAACTACAAGCCGAAACAGATTCTGGTGAATTCTGGGTCCTCTTTGGTGGGTTTGCTCCAATTGGTAAGAAGGTTTTAACTGAAGATGACATAGTTCTGGAGAAGACTTCCGCCCAACTTTACAGGTACTTATATCTGTATCTTATTTTATTATTCTATGTTGCGTCCAAGTTAGAAGAGCTGTTGATAATTCTAATGGATATGAAAACGCTATATAGTCAATTTATGCTGTTGTTTTTCCATATATTTTTGCCTAGTTGGTCATTTGTCATCAATATTAAGAATGGACTTGTTTAAACAAATTTTTATGAAAGCATAAAACTTTTGCAAGCCACTTAGTTGAAGAAATATAAAAAAAATAAGACAAATTTAGAGATGTAAAACTGGATTCTGTGATGCCCCAGCTCTCAGTGCCCCATGTGGATTCTGAAATGTGCTATTCAAGTTATTTGTGACAGGTTTTAAGAGGTGGAAGGTGAATTTAGAATTTAGATTTTGAAATTCCTGTAATAGTTTGATGATTCCTATATTTCTTCACTTTCCTCTGTGTCAAGGTGTCTGAAAAGCAATTTAAAGTGGGTGGTTATCACTAGTAAAAAAGGCACACTCTTTGTGTGTGTAAATTATCACTTTTATGTATTTTTATGCTGTTTATGAATTTACAATTTGAAATTCCTGTATTAGTTTGATGATTCCTATATTCTTCACTTTCCTCTGTGCCAACTGCCAAGGTGTCCAAAAAGTGTGTGGTTATTGCTAGTAAAAAAGGCACACTTTGTGTGCGTAAATTAATTTATAAATTATAATAATAAAAGAATATAAAGAATATTTAAAAGAAGAAGATAAAAAGAATTTAAAAAGAAAAAATTTGAGAGAAAAATAAATAAAATAATAAGCTAAAAAATAAAATGATAGAACAATGAAAAAATAAAATTAATGATAATTTTGTAATTTTATACCATGCAATCAAAAAGCCTTACTCTCATAATAATATGATATAGATATGGATTAAAAATAAAAAAAATATTAAAAATAAGAAAGAAAGAAAGATGAAATGAATTGAAAAGAGAAAATTTCAGAAAATAAACAAATATAATTAAGAAGAGGATGGAAAAATCAAAAATTAATTTAAGGTTGGTTGTGTAATTTTACAGTATGCAACTAAAGTTTTACTTTTTTGATAAGTATAGATATATAGTTTGGGAAACAACTAATGATATATTAGTAATTATATTTAAGTGTATTTAACCTTTCTAATTTTAACCTTTCTAATTGAAATCATGATATAAATTTACTATTTAAGTGTAATATTATAAATTCACAATATACAGCCATTTAGGCCCAAACTCTTAATAATATAGATTATATAGTATAGATTATAATGATTGAACTTAGGTGATGTAATTTGGTTTAGTAATTAATTTTTTGTGGCTTGTTGCATGTTTCTACGTGCTTTATTATTTCAAAATTGTCTATATAATCTACTTCTCTGTGCAAGGGATTGTCCTTTTGTTTTAATAAATCCCAAGGACTAACTCTTAATCGCGTCTCTTCCTTTACTATGGCAGTGTTGTTGATGGTCAAGTTATGAATGTTGATGCTGAACTTTCTAAGTCACTTCTGGAAAGTAACAAATGCTATTTGTTGGATTGTGGTGCTGAGGTATTTGTTTGGGTGGGCCGGGTAACTCAAGTTGATGAGAGAAAAGCTGCCATTCAAGCTGCAGAGGTAAAATGCTAAATATTAAGTTATCATCTTTCTACTTTCATAGGTTACTTGAACTCACATTCAAATGATATTTCAGGATTTTGTGGCTAGCCAAAATAGACCTAAGTCAACACGCATAACTCGGCTTATTCAAGGTTATGAGACTCATTCATTCAAATCCAAGTTCGATTCCTGGCCATCAGGATCAGCTCCTGTTGCTGAGGAGGGAAGGGGAAAAGTGGCAGGTATGTGTCAGTCCTGAGTTGTTCGGGCATATTTTCTGGAAATGCCTACTAAATTATGAAATTGTTCTCCAATTTTTTGTAGCTTTGCTGAAGCAGCAAGGTGGTGTTGTAAAGGGAGCAAGTAAAAGTGCTCCTGTGAATGAGGAAGTCCCTCCCTTGCTTGAAGGAGGTGGAAAGACAGAGGTCTAATTTCTGTTGTGTATTTCTGGCGCTCTGAGTGTGCTTAAATGTTTTTTAACATCAAATTGCTTGGAATATTGATTATTGTATGTTTCCAGGTATGGTGTATTAATGGTAACGCCAAAACTCCAGTGCCTAGTGAAGACATTGGTAAATTTTATAGTGGGGATTGCTATATCGTGCTTTACACATACCATTCTCACGACAGAAAAGAAGATTACTACTTGTGCTATTGGATTGGAAAAGACAGCATTGAGGTACCTTAAATTGCCACTGGAACACTGGCTATATTGTGAAACTAGTCTATGCTTACTGGAGATAGAATTCGCATGCTGTCATGCTAAAAATTTATCAAATTTAGACATCTCCTGAGATGGTAAATGATTTTGTTTGGCAACTACATTGGCATTATAACTGACCTTAGCCAGTCTCTTAACCTTCAGCTTCATCGTTTAATTAGTGAGTGATATGGGGCAGGGGCTTATAACTAATTTTAGTGCATTTGATGCAACACAGTGTAAATTTTTGGATTCAGTAAATCTGGTGCTTGTGATTACATTGTCCTTGATATTGATTTTGCATTGCATGACCTTCAGTTCTAGCATTATTATCTCAGTATGGGGCAAGTTGGGTTATGTGTGCGATTGTACTTGCATCTTGCTTTCAACACAACATTAATGTTTCAGTTTCAGAAAAATCTGCTGTTTGTATTTGTCTGGAATGCTTAGTCAAGAATATTGAACTAGAGTCTTGTTAATAATTGCCAGAGTGGCTGAAGTGAGCTAATAAATATGTTCCCAATTTCAGGAGGACCAAAAGATGGCTGCTAAACTGGCAACAACAATGTACAACTCTCTGAAGGGGAGGCCAGTTCTGGTATGTCGAAGGTCACTTTTGACTACATTAGATAATGAATTTAGAAAATTAAATTGTGAGTTGTGCTTCCTCCAGGGTCGGATATTTCAAGGGAAAGAGCCACCACAGTTTGTTGCAATCTTTCAGCCCATGGTGATCCTTAAGGTGCCCCTTCACCATTTGGAGTAGTGAAGAAAAATGTAAACTTGTTATAATCAAAGAAACCGAATCTCTGACAATCTTGAATTGCTTAAATAGGGTGGGACAAGCTCTGGTTACAAGAATTATATAGCTGACAAAGGTTTAAATGATGAAACGTACACCTCTGACAGTGTTGCACTCGTTCGCTTATCTGGAACCTCTCCGCATAACAATAAAGCTGTTCAAGTTGAAGCTGTAAGAACAACTTGTTTGCCTTGTAGTAAATTCTGTCTGTGGTATTTATACTCCCAACTTATATTAATCTTATATTACTGATTTCTGTATTAATTATTGCGTATCACATACTTTGACATCTCTAGTCATGTTCAAATCATTGTATGGTTTACATTTCATGCTTCAATCTCTGCTTCCCTTTGTCCAGACACTTTTCAACTCATTCCTGGTTTTGCAGAAGCATTTAATTAACTTGAACCACTGATGAAAGTTGGGGAAGAAAGATAAACAATGGATGTTGATTCTTAGAGTGGGGCAAGAAAATGTAATTAATAGTTTGACATTTAGGGAGTCCCTTCTATTCTTTGGGGGATTCCTTTTCTGTTCTTCCCCAATGAATTGCTTTTCATTGATGAGTGTGCTTATCCTCTCAAATATGATTCATCTTGCAAATACTTTTCATCTTTCTTTGGCACATGGGAGTTTCTGGAATTGATTTTATTTTTTTTAACTTTGTATCATCTAAGATCCATTTTACTTTTGCACCTGCACCTCCAAAAAAGAAAATCTTTCCCTTTTTTTTTTTTCTGTATCCTTTCTGATTGGGGGGACCTTAAATTAATACTTTTGTTAAATAATCACCAGGCTATAGTGCTTATAAAATTGTTCAATGAAATCCATATTTCTCCACTCATTCTTAAGGACTAGTTAAACGATTACCCGGAAACTATCATCAAAGTTGAGAATACTTTAAAATTATTTTGGTGTCATGGAACGTGGTTTTAAAATTAAAAATTTCGTAAGATACCCTTGGAATTCCAATAGGATATTCTCTCCAACGCCGGGGGACTGAAATAGATGATGGACTTATTGGCTTCAGCATGGCTTTAATTACCAAGTGCAGGAAATTAATGGTGTTCCATTGGTGTTTATCCTTCTTGAATCTATTGTTGGAATTTTTTATGCTTGGATCAGTTGAAAACCTGACTCTGCGAATTAATCAGATACTCTGTCTTCTTAGGTGGCAACGTCATTAAATTCAAATGAATGTTTTTTGCTGCAATCTGGACCTTCAATTTTCAGTTGGCATGGTAATCAAGCCACCTTTGAGCAGCAACAGTTGGCAGCCAAAGTTGCAGAATTTCTGAAGGTACAATTTTTGAGTAAATACAAGTTATTCTTCAGTTTAGTGTATAAAATAATCTCTTAATTTGTGAAATCAGTCTAGCCTGGGTTGTCAACCACATTAGAAGAGAAATTAAAATGATGCTGGTATGTGGGAGTTTGGCAAATATCTTTTTATTCATCAGTAATTGGGTGTTAGTTTGATGCTGACACTTCCTGTTATTGGTAGTAAGTCATAATCCCAAGGTTATACTTGCAGATATCAATTCTTGAGCTATTTTATCTTCTATGTAATTTTGGCTTGAAATAGGCTGTTTAGAAAATTCAGATCATCTTGCTGCGAGTTGTCCACTATGTGACATGTCTTCCAACCAAACCATCTGTACCTCTTCCATGTATGAGACCTCTTAATATCATCTGAAGCTGACCCTAGGTAATATGTCCAAGGAT
Source organism: Avicennia marina (assembly GCA_019155195.1). Lineage (NCBI taxonomy): Eukaryota > Viridiplantae > Streptophyta > Magnoliopsida > Lamiales > Acanthaceae > Avicennia > Avicennia marina. The sequence goes on from CM032758.1 coordinate 884,613, forward strand.
CTGTTTTGAGTAGTTCATTTTGCAATCTGAAATCATGTGTCATGTTGAAAATTCTCGAATCAATAAAATTCTGTACAAGGATTACAAAGCTTTGGAAACATTCAGTCCTGATTGGTGTTTTATTGTGGATCTCTGTTGATGTGATTTGATATAGATATTAAAACATTTAGTTTCCTATCTTTTTATTTGAACCAGCAGTCCAAATGCCGAAATGTGTAACTGCTTTCTTCTGATTAGCTGGCCTCTGGCTGATGGGCATTAGGACTATATGAACCTCTTTTTATTGCATCACAATTTTTAATCTTGAAGATGAGTATATGAGGTCCTTTACACTTATGTCTTCTGTTGAAGCTGATAATTTTAATTTCCTATATTATTTTCATGAACTCAGCCAGGATCAACCGTCAAGCACACTAAGGAAGGAACTGAGAGCTCATCATTTTGGTTTGCTCTTGGAGGAAAACAAAGTTACACCAGTAAGAAGGCATCTTCTGAGGTTGTCAGAGATCCCCACTTGTTTTTGTTCTCTTTTAATAGAGGTGGCAATTCTTTTTCCCCCACTTCCTTTTTAAAAAAGTGTGTTGAAATCTTGAATGTTCTAAATTTTGACTTGCTCCAATTTTCTGTCTTATTGATGCACATGCTACCATATGAACTCCCAGGAAAGTTTGAGGTACACACTGGATAGAAATCTGTTCAAAAGTTCCATGTAGCCATTGATGCCTTATAAACACATGTTCCTAATTAATATTCCTAAATCAGGTGGAAGAAATATACAACTTCTCTCAAGATGACCTCTTGACTGAGGATATATTGATACTTGACACACATGCTGAAGTGTTTGTTTGGGTTGGTCAATCAGTGGACTCTAAAGAGAAGCAAAATGCCTTTGAAATTGGACAGGTAACATATTAGAATTTCAAATGCTAGTGTTTTTCTTCCATTTGTGCTCCATTGACCAGTGCTACTTATCACAGAGATATGTTGACTTGGCTGCCTCACTGGAGGGGCTGTCCCCCAATGTTCCATTATACAAAGTCACAGAAGGAAATGAACCATGCTTCTTCACCACATTTTTTTCATGGGATCCAGCTAAAGCTAGTGTATGCCGCATATATTTGTCTGCTCTTTTTTTTTTTTTTTATCCTGATGTTTTTAGTTTATTTTTGGAACATTTGTTGCCAATGAATTATGATACATCCTATGAACTTCTAGCTTGTCATATGCAGTGGGTAATATAATATCGTGTGCATGTCGAGAACACTGGTGGAGAGCTGTTGTCACTTTTAGACATTGTTATGACCCTTAAAAACATACTTATCTTTTTTCCACGTGGATTGTAAAGCTGACTTATGCCTTGCATCAATATTTCTAATGCTTGCTGCATGGAATAGGCACCATACATGTGAGTAAAAATTTATATATGTGCAATATTTTCGTGAAAGAAAAAATTTCCGGTCAGTTTAAACATTAGCTGGATGGGTGTAATTGAACAATACCTGTTTATTCCAGAATAAGTTGTAGCTCATTACTGCATGAGATCATCATTACTGCTGAAAGACATGGTGGTTCATGTTTCAGTTAACTTATCTTGCTACAGTTGTGCCATGTGTACCTATGTTAATACAAGTAATGTCTCTCTGTCTTTCCAAAAACAGGCACATGGAAACTCATTCCAGAAGAAAATCATACTGCTCTTTGGTGCTGGTAATGCGGTAGAGGTGAATTACAATTGAACAACATTATACACTCAACTGTAGTCACTTTCATTGATCAAATGTTTAACTGCAATTTATGTCATTCTTTTCTTGTGTTTCGGTTACATTTAAATAGCTCCTGATGCAAGTTAGCATGGCCAGTTCATTTTATTTTTCTTGTGATAATAGTTGGATCAAACTATATCATATGAACTATTTATTAACATTTTTCAGCTACAATACTTCTGCAAGAGATAAACTGACCTCGTTTTTGTTTTTTTTTTTTTTTTTTTTTTTTTTTGGATAGTTCTTCATGAATGTTTTTCTTGTTAACATATCTGTATAATATAGTACGTTTTCTCTTTTCTGTCAATTGCAACATCTCAATTTTCTTGCCTCCGTAACATCTTTTTCCTGCATTAGCATTTCGGTTTATGGATTTGCGTCATGTTAGGACAATTTCTACCAGAAGTGTAAGTTTTCATAAACTAGAAACTAGATTCTCCTTCAAGAATTTTATTCCTACTCTTGGTTTTGCATTTATCTCTTTTCTCCTTGTTTAAGCGAGCTTTGTTTCTTAACATTAATGATGAGAAACTCCTTTGGTAGATGGGGATGTTTTGATTTGTGAAATATTGATACTCAGTGTTGACGACTTGCTTGACATGCAATTGACTTGATTTAAGCTAATTGTAAATCAGGAGAGGTCAAATGGTTCAAATGATGGCGGACCAACTCAAAGAGCTTCAGCTTTAGCTGCTTTGAATTCCGCATTCAGTTCATCTTCCTCTCCAAAACCCGGGTCTGCCCCAAGGTCAGGAGGAAAAAGTCAAGGGTCACAGAGAGCAGCAGCAGTAGCTGCTTTGTCATCTGTTCTGACAGCAGAAAAGAAACAATCGCCAGAGGTCTCTACTGCACGGCCAAGTAGAATTTCGAGCACAGAAGCTAGCCCCCCTGGTACCATTAATATGTCTTGCGTTCATGCGTCCACTATATCTCACCACCAAATGAAAGACCACATTTCCTTTATCAACTTAAGCTAGAGTCACTTAAAATTGGATATTGAAAACATAACTCAATACCATTCTTAATTAATATTAGCTAAATAATTCTGTGTTATTCCATGATAACTATAGTTTTCCTTATGGTGAGTTTACGCACTTCCTCTGATGTCAGGTGTGTTCAAGTAATCACTTTCATTGCCTTATTGTGTTAATTTCGAAATACTTTTTCATATTTGATGCTGTTATTGCTAAATATGTTATTGGTGTGCTCCAAATGCAGTTCTCTAAAATCTGTCTTTTGTTTTGTCCTTTGACCAGAACCCAAGGGGTTTTCACTTTGGTTTTGGTCATTTGATTAATGAGTTGGAATGTGTTGTTTTCAGCTTCTGTGAAAAGTGAAGATGCAGCTGAAAGCGAAGGCTCCACAGAAGCGTCGAAAGTTGATGAAACTGAGACTGTTGAGCCTGCCTCTGAACCCAACGGGGATGATTCAGGAACAAAGCTAGAGACTGCCCAAGATGAAAACGGCTCGGAAGGTGGTCAAAGTACATTCAGCTATGAACAGTTGAAGGCTAAATCTGACAACCCTGTTAAGGGGATCGATTTTAAACGTAGAGAGGTTAGCTGTTGCATCAACTTTATCCGTTTCACCTTATGCCAGCATATCACGGCACTAATTCTTCTCCCAAATAATATTGGCTGGTGGCAGGCTTATCTCTCAGACGAAGAATTCCAGTCAGTACTGGGTATGACCAAAGATGCTTTCTACAAACTGCCAAAGTGGAAGCAGGACATGCACAAAAAGAAAGTCGATCTCTTCTAGAAACAGATTCGCAAACTAAGTGCCGTTTTTGCCCTCCACATGCAAGTTTTTGTTTGTTCAGCAGCTATATTCCCAGTGCAACCTACTTTTACTGGTCGTCATGCCTGGATCTTGCATCTAGATTTTTTGTATCATGCATCGAGTTGGTTTTGGTTTTGGTTTTGGTTTTGAAGAATGATTTTTCTTTTTCTCCCCATCAGTGTCGTTGCCAAGCTTCTACATCCGCCATGATCCCCAGCATCAGGCAGATTTAATTCTTTGACTGGGATGGCATGTCTGTCTGTCATCACTGATGTTCATCATTCCTGTCATCCTTTTGTGATATTTTTCTCTTTGTATATGTATTATTGCATTTGTACATGACAAGGAATGTAGATTAAGTTGTTTGCCATCAAAGTTTAGGGATGTCGTATTTGTTATGGAACCTCATCATTCCCTGGTTTTTGGAATTTGCCTGACAGAACTATTTGAATGAAATATTGGTTTGAGTATTAAATATATGCCTTTTTTGGGCCTCTGTATCCTTACCAGCCAGATAATTAATCTTATGAAATAATACTAGTTTTTCTATGCAGTTTGTTTTAGGATTGGATATTTGATGGGTTTAAATAGAACTGGGAATGAATTTTATTTTTATTTTCCATTTTCTAACATGTTGAAATTAATTGTGCAACTGCAATGAAAAATGTGGGGAATTTTCAGTTCTTTTATTATGATCCCAAATATTGTTGATTACGGGTTGGTTGAATTTTTTATTAATAATTCTGATCAATGATTTGCTTGATTAGTCAGTGGTAGGGCCATGAAGTGGCTACTTGACTCAAGTTCAATCGGATTCAAGAATATTTGTGAGCCTAATCGAGTTTAAATTTATAAACTTAAATAATTTTCAAAATTTTTATTGTGAAATTCAAATTTTAATTTAATTTTAATTTTAAATTTTATATAATTGAGATGAACAATTACTAAATTTTGAGCGAATTGAGGTAGAACTCGATGTCCCAGCCATTACCATAATTGCTTGGGTGTGTGCTAACGTACGCAAAATTTGAATGTTAATCTTAACAATAATTAAGTGTTTGATTCCATACGTTTTCATTAACCTTGTGATTATTAAAAACTTCTTGGTAAATTATAAAATTATTATATTTTAAATAATAGAAATAATTAAATTATTTAGATTAAAATTATAAAAATATTCATATAACAAAATAAAGAATAACCCAAGGAATTTAAAAAAAAGTGAGAAATGTCTTTGAGAGAAAATATAAATTAAAAAAATAAATTTAAAGAAAAGAGAAAAAGAAACAAAAGAAATAAAAGCATAGAAAAAAAAAAGAATTAAAGTAAAGATAATTATGTAATTTGATATTGTATGATTAAAAAAAGTTTTTATTAATTTAATAATATGATATATATTAAATATAATTGTGGGGCTGGTGACCCTTTTTTTTATATATATATATATCTTTGCCAAGGAGATGAAAACCTATCAACACCATCATTCCATATATATATATATATATATATATGATTATTATCAAGAGTCATGCTATCATCTCCTACATCACGGCATTATCGTCGGCACAAACGCCAAGGATATTCTTGTTGTTTTGTCATCATAATCTTGAAAGATTTTTTTTAAAATTTGTGTACGTACGTATTGTTTATTATAAAATGTGATAAAGCAGAATCCTGCATGCACAATGAAATTGAAGTCCAAATCACAAGACAAATTTGCTGTTTGAGTTGGACATACATTGATCATAATTTATTGTATGAGTTGGCAAATTTAGGGTTGTGACGGAGGCAATTAGGTTGTTAACTAGACAAATAAAAATGACTTCATCACCCGTGAATAGAGAGAGAGAGAGAGAGAGACCCACCTGAAAATTATTTTAAAAAATGAAGAAAGCTATGTCTATGTTTAACCCATCTTTATAGTATGTCTCTCACTTTTCATTGCCATGCAATATAAAATAATACACATAATTAGATTATATTAATGGGAACGAGAGATGAGAGAAGAACATAAGAAAGGAGATTTCATGAAAAATATGAATGTTATGAATCCATAGTTTGATCAATAATAGATCAGAAAAAAATGGAAATATTTTCCATTGGCTACTTGTGGAGTGTATATTAATTACTTATCTCATGTTTCTATAAATTGTGCAATTAATTGAATTCTATTACCTCATTGGAGAAACCAAACCTAAAGATGATTATATTTCAGGAAATAATCAATGAGTTCGATAAGTTAATTAGACAAGCTAATTGTTTTGTTTCTACTAAAACAAAATTCATTCTTGTTATTGAGAAACACATTTTAAGCAAATGGATTGAAATCTTAAACTGTCCATTTAACACGTCTAGATGAACTTTAGTTAATTTTCTTTGAGTGTAAGATTTGATTTGAAATTACTTTTGTTAATGTACTCGATAAGCGTTTATTTGTATTAAATAAATAATTTAATTATTAGTCTTTGTTATTAAAAAATAAAAAGAAAAACTTTATCTAAAATTAGGGTTGCCACGTTTTGATAGCTTGTTGATTATGCATTTCTTGTCTTGTGATCAATTTTTTTTTTTTTTTTCCCATCTTGTCCCATATATTGCTTTGAGATTCTATTATCAATTTAACAACCTAATTTGTAAACTTGACCCTAATATACCAATAAATTGTACTACTTAATAAAACTGCATCTCAATGCATTCTTGGCTCTTCTTTATGCAATTTTCTAGACATGCAAAGTTGCTATTATATATATATATATATATATATATAGAGAGAGAGAGAGAGAGAGAGAGAGAGAGAGAGAGAGAGAGAGATGCATATGCATGTGATTATTTTATTTATATAATTTGTCAAGCCCTATATAATTCATGTGGGGTAGGCTTTGGATTTTCTTTTGTCATTTCATTTATTTTCATTCCATGGATGATCAATGCATGAATGTGTGTCCATTGGTCCTATTTCACTATATTTTATTTCATAAAGTATCAACTCCTCTTAATTATTATATTTGCCTCTTGATTAAGAGAAAATATTGAATTAACAGTGAGACAGAATTATTGTGATCCTTTCAATTCATGTGATTGACTAGTTTTAGGAAGTATCGAATGTATACAAAATAAGATGTTGCAATATGAAGTTTCTGCTGTTTATTTTATAAAATGTTATTATTTTAATAAGTGTCTTTTTCTTTCACAAAGTTAATTCACCAAATCACCAAATTATTTTTTATTTTAAATTTTTTTGCACAATATAAAATTACATAATTTTTCTTATTTTTATTTTAATTCTTTCTTTTAACTTTTTTTTTTATTTGTGTTTTCTCTTAAAATTACTCTTCTTATTTTTCAAATTCTTCTGATATTTTTTGTCCTTATTATTTTAAGTATTCTTTATACTCTTTAATATTAAATAATTTTATTTTTTTAATTAAAATACAATATTTTTATAATTTATAAATAAATATGCACATGTGTGCATAGAGTGTGCAAATTTGACTAGTTTCTATTTATAATATATTATTATTTCAATAATGCTTTTTGGTTATTCAATGTAAAACTACACAAATACCCTTTGTTTTAAATTCTTTTCTATATCTTTTTCATCTTTTCAGCTAACAAATTACTTTTATTTATAATTTAGTATCAAATTTCACTCTTTTCAAATTATTTTGTCTCTCTTTATTTTGTTATTTTTTTATACTTTTAACCTATATTTATACTATATCATTTAAAAATAAGACTTTTAAGTAACAAAATAAAAAATTACATAATTACCTTTATGTACAGTCTTTTATTTTTTCCATCACGTTTCTTCCTTTTCTTTTAGCTTATAATTTTTATTTTTATTTTTTTTGTGTTTTCTCTCAAACTTTCTCTATTTGAAATGTTTTCTATTTTTATTGAATTTTTAAAATAAATTTATACCTATTATTTAAAATACAATCACTTTATGATTTATATATAAATTTGCACACACATAGAGTGTGCAATTTTTATTAGTTATATTATTAAGTTCACAAGGCTCTGTGGTGTATGATGTAAAATTACATTATTACCCTCATTTAAATTTTTTATGTCTTTTATCATTTTCTTCCCCTCGACTCTTTTAACTTATCATTTTAATTCATATTTTCTGTTAAATTTCCTCTCATTTCAAATTATTTTGATGTTTCTTTATTTTCAATTAAATAAGTGTAATTGCTCAAACCTAAATAATTTCTACTCAATTGATCGAGTAGAGTAGCTCATTAACATGCCAATAACCCTAAATCACCCGCAATATATATTTTAAATATATTACAATGGCCACGTGCATAAGGGCATACTTCACATAAAAAATCTATATGGTGTCAATGTGATAAAAATGAAGACAAAATCCAAAAGTTTATCCAACTAGTACGTAGGGCTAGTGGGGTGGTTGGGAAAGGACCCCATGCACGAGTTGTGCTTATTGTGGTCTCCATCCGAGGTACGTGTGTACTAAGTGAACAACTAGTTTTCACACACCATGGTTTACTACATTTCCAAAATGCCATATTTGAAGCTACCCTATGTTTACGAAACCACATCGAGGTGGCTTCTTATGAAGTCCCCCTCAAAAGCATTGGATCCTGTCCTCACAAGAATTGTCCCCCACAGTTTGTGGGACAAGAGTTTAGCTCTCGAGCAATGCACACATTGGACACTTGCTAGAATTGTTACAAGGTTGAAAATGCAAGAGAAGAGCCCGCGAATGAAATGGTAACACGTGGAATGCTTCCTTTATTTTTTTACCCATTTTCGTCGGTGGCCAATTGTCTTTTGGTCTTTGTCCCTTGGTTGAAATGACAACCAATCATGAAGCACTCATGGCAGATGGTCCAGAGCCAAACTTTGACAATCTACGAATCATTTGTACTAGTTTGCACATCATTATCGTAATAACAATTGTATTGATAACAATTAACTCTGTCCATAGAAAATTAGAAATGAAATTGAAGGGGACACAAAATTATTGCATCAACTGGTGTGTGTGTGTGTGTGTGTACAAGTAAAAAGGAATGTAGAAGCATTTTATGCGGGGAAAATGTTTGAAATAAAATAATAAACTTGCAGTAATTAGTAATCAAATAGTTCTGCCGACTGTGTGATTAATTTCTGAGCATCTTTTAATTTATTATATATATTGTAATGCATGGTGTATGAATTTTGTTGTTTAAAATGAACTTGAATCTTTTAAAGTTTTTAAAATTGAGTCACCTTTTATCTTGATGTAACATTCTTTAATGAACAAAGAGGTTCAAAATATAATGCTTCTTCAAAATAAGGGCAAAACCTTTAAATCACCAATCTTGCAATATTAATTGATAGTAGTAAAAATGATTTTTTTTTAAAAAAAACTCGATTATTCTATAAATTGCTCAATAAACTATTGGCTATCATATTATTTATAAAAATGCTGTTTGTTTAGAGTGAGAGTCAATGAACAATTTCACTTCTGTCCCCCTAAAATTTGTGTCCCCAAATATCAGAATTGGGATTGGTGAACCACACAATACGTGCAATCTTCCTGCTTAATTAAGTCTTAATTTATTATTATTATTTTTTCAAAGGAAGGATGGCTTTCCATTGGATTTGGTTATGTGTTATTCACTGTTTAATTTGGTCCGACATCAATGTGTTAGTAAATGATTTAAATGTACGATTTGACACTTGAATTTGATGTCAATAAAATGTAATTAATCCAATCTTGCTAAAGTCAGGATAACTATGGTATCATGGCGTGTATTTTTAAGTGTGAAATTTTTTAAAAAATATGTAAAAATGAAAATAAGAAAATTTAAAAAATATATTAATTAAAATGTGCGTTTTTATATTGTGGGAGTGGAAACAAACGAAGCCTGAGATTTTTCAGGAAGAACAAAATTTAAATCCACTTTTAGGACTGGCAATTCAGATTTAGAATAAAATGATGATTTTGGACTTTATTGTTTTATTTTATCTAAAAAGAATAATCCAGGCGATTTGAACGTATGACTAATGAAATTAGAGGTGCAAAATATTTACTTACTATATTCCAATGAATTCAAATATTAGCTGAGTAATAAATATATTTGTTATGCCATCTATTGTGCAAGTATCCCAACATTATATATGCAGTCGTTCTATGACTTTGGCTTGCTTTTTCATAATATGATTATTTGTGCACCAATATAATTTTAAAACATCAATTTCTACATAAATACATATATATATATCCACAAGTGAAATCAATTAAACCAAATAATAAAATAGTGGTGGGCGACATTCTTCCCTAATTAAATTTCTTGGCCAAGTAATTGTCTTGATTGTGAGAGTAACTAGGGTTGGTTTATATTTTAATTAGCTGGCCAAAGCTAGAAAAAAGGGCTGAAAGCAAATTAATTAGAGAAAGTTAATTAATCATATAGGAAAACTAAGGGGAACAAAGTTGGAAAAAGTGAAATATAAGGTGGTGCCCTTTATAATTAATTATGGCCAAGAAAAAAGTCCAGTTGGTCGCACGTGGGCTGAACAAATGGTTGTCTCACGTGACCTCTGTGCCTCATCAATCATCCTCCCCAGCCTCAAATTATTTTTTATTACTACACAGTTGCTGTAGATATATTATTACAAATACATGCTTCTAATGCATATATATTAATAAAAATAATAACTATGTATCGATGGAACCAAGGACGGCCATTTCTTCTTCTCATTTTTGCACTTTAAGGTTATGTATGGAACCCAACTTTCCAATCTAAGATAACTTGTCCAACTTCATACTATTAAATATATTATTCAACAACATTTTTATTCAAATTAGAATTCAAAAAATTTCTTTCATATGTATACTTAATTAATTATTTTTCAATCATTATATTTATTCACAATCAAATCAATACTTTTATCTATATTACATATATACTTACATCTATTTTTATTTATATTTAATAATATAATTATTATTTTTATAAACTATCACATAACTCAATTATTATTTATATATTTTATACATATATTTAAATAAATTATATTATTCATCTCATTAAAATATTCCTTCCAAATATACTACTCATTTCAATATAACCCCTATATTATAGCCAACAAAAACCCTTCTCTTAAACATAGCCAAAAAACATACAGCACAATTATTATATTTTTAAAAATTTTCTTTTTATTGCTCTTACATTTTTACAATTTTTTTAAAAAATATACTTAAAACTATCCACTAGAAAATAGAAACAACATGGAGAAAAGAAAACTGAATGTTTACCTAAAGATGAGAAAATTCATTGGTCAAGAAACTTTTAAAACTATGGGACGAACCCTAACCCTAAGCACCCTAATTTTACAATAGCTTGCCGTGTGAGCTGCGGGGCTGAACACCACACCCTTCCCATGACAGCACACATAACAAGAGAAGTTTGATCACGTTCATTTTATCAATTTCTTGCTATATTCAAAAAATTCAAGCTACTACTTACGTATTAATTATGAATAGTACCTTTAATTTATTTATAAATAGAGGACCACATTACATAGGCAGCCTTTGAGTCTTTGATTGAGCATCGCGAGACAAAGGCTACGTTTGTTTTCATTTTTGAAACAACAAAATTTTATCTATCTTATGTTTACACAAATTTCAGAAATAACTTATTTTAAAACATAAACATCAAGATCTTTAACATGAGAATTGTTTGTCAAATGCTTCCAAGGGGTTCTTTTCAAAAGCAACATGCGTGTGGGCTCCCTTTTGGGTTGTATGCATGATTGAATCCTTATTTTTGCATGTGGCTCCTCTCCATTATAAGATTTCAATGTTGTGTCATGGGCATATTTGGAGGACTCAGAAACCATTTAGAGTGAAATTACTGTTTTTATCTTGACATTATGCAATATAAAATAACATTCATGTGTTCGCTAAACCCTTCATTGGGTTAACAAATGAAGAAACGTTTTTCGGGGCGTGGTTAAGGTCCATTGTCATGATGCAAGCTAGTGTGTGATCAGGCACTTTAAATCAAGATGTGTATCATATTTTGATGTGTGTTGTGATCATAATTAATTATTTTTTGATATTATAATCCATGTTATAATTTAAAATGCTCAGTGTAATTAAATCGAATGCAACTCTCATGGACATGTTGTCTAGAAGAACAAGTAATTCAGTTCAAAATCAACACCCATTTACACTAATTTATCCAAATATCATCATTCTAACATCTTTCTAGGTGATGTGTAGATTGTAAATGGATGGTTTAAAAGTCAGGAATCCAAATTTTATCTATCTATTGGGTGGGCGTGTAGTGTAAAAATAAATTTAGTGTCTGTCCAGAAGCAAAGGTAAAGTGGTTTGGTCTTTAATCAAAAAGTTTAGAAAAAATGGAGGTTAAAATACAACTAAAAAGTCGAGTCTTGAACCATGGTCTAAATGTCCAAATGCAGCAGAGGCCAACAGCAGAGGCCAATATTTATGGTCAAGTTTGTGAGTGCAACTTTGCCAGCAAAAGGGATCATCAAAGAAATCAGCCCTCTTGCCTGAGATAATGGCTTTGTTAGTCTGCTTTATGTGCTTTTCCAATTTTATAGTCAAAATACGACTATACTGTTATATTTATTTATTTGCGAATCAGTGTTGCATGGCCATTAACATGGTGAAACGTGGGTAACGAATGCTATGTGAAAGTTCACAGGCGCCCACGTGTACAGCATCAATTTTGACCTGATCACATCCTTCGGTGATCGCGGGCCTGATAGTTTTTGCTTGAGAAACGATAAAATATGGAGAAGATTAAATTAGCTGACTTGATTTGACTGTCAGCAATTCAATATGACACACAATTCAATCAGCTGGATTCAGCGCCACGTGTGTTCTCTTGGTCAAAGAAGGAGCCTGATTTATTATGTCTGGCTTAAAATTTTGTCAAGAAATAAAAAATTTCATATACTATATACTAAGTGTGGAATTATAAAAACAATATTAAAATAAAAGATAAAATTTTATTAAATAAAATGTTTAAAATAGTGTACCTTAATGAAATAAAAATAAAAATTTTAAATCAAACGTAGCCTATATCTTTTAGGGCTATGTTTGTTTATAAATTCAACAAAATCAAATCTTATAATTCAATGACTACATTTTAACTATTTCACTTTTTCATGTTTTATTTTTACACATTTGTTAAAAATACACATTTTAAAACAAACATCTAAATTTATTAAAAGGAAAATATAACTTTGTTTGTTTTTAAATTTTGACGTGTATTTTTAAATATTTTTATCTCGATAAATATATAAAATTAAAAGAAAAAATAAATAAAATTTTAGAAATATAATAATTAATCGTATAGTTTTGAATGAATTGTAAAATTTGAAAAGAAACATAGCCTATTTTTTTTCCTCCATCAAGCATTAAAAGTAAACCCATTTCATCATATTTCCAAGATGACCTATTTTTGTTAAAATGGACACAATAAACTACAGTAGTTTATATAAATGAACTGAGAATCAATTTTTTATGAAATGAATAGTTCATGCCACGCTTAAGTGCTTCTTACATGTGTTAGTATAAAAATAGTTTAAAATAATTGCATGCTTGCCCCTTTCTACATCAACTGATCAAAGGGAACCAAAAGCAAAGTTCTAAAGAAATAACCAAGTAAAAAACAATTTGGCAACTCCAATCAAACAACAACAAACATTTTTTTATTTTATTACAACTGTGTTATGAACAAATTCCTATAAACTATAGAACCAGATTTATTTTTCTAAAAAAAATTCTTTACCAATCTTTCCCTTTGACTACTGACAATCACTGTAAACTGTAGAATCCATTGGGAACGAGCATAGGTGGTTCATTAACACGGAATTAACATCAAAATTACTGTTGCCCCTCCTAATTAAACTATAATTCTTCATAAACAAAGGGGAACCTGGTTTCAAGCTCGACCCGCTGACCGAACTCAGCTCGGGTATCGACTCGGCCGACACGATCAGATTGACGTTCTTCAGGGCGACGTCGTTTTCGACGAGTCGACGGAAAAGACCCGACTCCGTGACCGGGTTCCTATTCTTGCGCTGCTGCATGGATGCCCGAACGATGTTCACCAGCAACTCGTTGGACAGCCTACGGATCCCTCTCGACCCACCCATGATGATACCCGGGTGGATTGGTTTTTTCCGGGTAGTCTGAGACATATCCGGGTTTTTCTTTCCATTTTCATTCTTGGTCGATGTTGATTGGGCCGTGACTTTGAGAATTACGGATTCGGGGCTCCGGACCCGGACGAGAGGGTCGCCGAGGAGCAGCATTTCTTTGATGTCGACCAACATTACGTGCTTGAAATTTCTTCTGACCCGACCCAACAACATCGGGTAACAAGCCCATCTTCTTAGGTTCATCGGTACATGGTCCAAGAACCCGGATAAAGAATTCTCCGGGTCAAGCTCCTCCACGTCGAAACCCACCACCGAGCCATAGCTGGGGCGAGTCGCTCCCCTCGCCTCGCTGAGATTGGCTCGAATTCTTCGACCCCAGATTGGCTCTCTGCTTTCCTTGTTCTTTTTGCTCGGTTTGATGAAATGGGCCACTTCAAAACTCGGCGTGGAGTGAGAATCAGAGTTGTTGGCGAATTGCTTGCCGTAGTGAGCCAACAGTTTCGAGAATGAGTCACTTTCTCGAATAATCACATCGTCAAAAGCAGATGTTGTTGACCGAAATATGAAGAGAAGATCGGATCTCGAGGCGAGGCTGGACCTGTGGAAGAGTCTGAGAAACAGCTTCAACTCGTGCAGGGCTAGAGACTCGACTGCATGAGCCACGACGAGGTCGGTCATCGCTCTGGTGCCGCGTCTGTACAGAGTGCCCATTCCTTGCAATGCACCCGAAAAATTCGTACCGCTAGCATGAGCTTCTAGTACCCTCGGAGAAAGCTGTCTTCGGGGGAGGCGGCGGGCGGGGGCGGAAGAGGGCAGAGTGGAGAGGGTGAAGAGGAGAGCAGTGGTGAAGATGAGGAGCAAGCAGACGGAGATCGTGGACTGGGCTTTGTGGAGAAGAAGGCGAGGATTCGTGCGCTTGTGCGAAGAAGAAAAGGGATTGGGATTGCGGGGCCTTTTCTTGGCGGCTTCTTGCTCATGGTTTTGGTATTCGTCGGGGAAGAAAACAAAGAGGAATCCCATTCCCCAGCCTTCACTGCTGCTCTTGTTCTTGCTCGTGAATCCCATTCCCATGGCTTCCTTTTTATCTCTCTCTCTCAGTGACAAAGGTTTAATTCAATCTCCACAGAGGAGTTGGGATCCTCAAGCTCCTTGAGTAGCTTTCGCTGTCTCTGTCACCATCTGTGTCTTTATACGCGTGTATATTTTTTTCACGTTTTTGGGCGTAGGATTTGAGGACTGTGCGAGGAGCTTCTTGGGGTTGGGGGATTGATGGGAATTTCTGTAATAATTTGAGGTTAAATGAACATTTCCGAGAATTGGTGTCTGTCTTTGTCATGACAAGAAAGGGAAGAGCTTTGGGTTTAAAATGAAAGAGGGAGATTAAAAAGAAGGGGGGGAATAAAGGGGTGTTAATGATTTGACCGATTGACTTTTGTGGGATAATTTTCTATTTTTCGTCTTCTTTTTGGACCTTAAATTCGAATTAAAGTTCTGTCATGTCGAAGAGGAAACAGAAACCTTCTAATGTACCAGTACTCACTCGATGCAACTCAATACACATGCACATAACAATTATAATATTTGTATAAATATATGTACACATTCAACTACACATATAATTTGTAATTTTTATTTAAAATTATACTCTTTTCATATATATAATAAATATAAATAATTATTTAAAAATAAAATAAAATAAAACTGTCATAAAAAACAATTTACAATACTTTTTTTATAGAAATTTTTTATGACAATCTTCATTTGTTTTGCATGTTAGAGAGTGATATTTTCATTTGAATAACTTTCTTGTCTATGTTTTATATTAATAGATAAGGTTAATTTTATAATTTTTTTTTTAAAATTTTTCTTGTACTCCGCCAGTCTATATAGAGTATAGATATATCTTTCTATCATTAATTTACATATTCAGATAGTTATTTGAAGAGATTCTAGTAAATTTGAATTCTAACTCCAATCACTTTATAGCAAACGTTTTCAAAACTATTTCCGTTTTCAAATAATCGGTCAAATAATTGAACCAGTCACATGATCAAAAACTGATTTTTACTATTTTTATTAATAAAAATTTTAAAAAATAAAAATTAACCTTTTAATTAAATAAAATATTTTTATATCTACTTATATTATCATTTTTATCTCCAAAATAATTTATTATTAAATAAAATTTTTACTAACTATTTTTTTACTTGTACTTATTTTATAATTTTTATCTATATAATTTTCTAATTAAGTAATTAAAAATTTAAATTTTGTATCTTAAAATTAAAAATTTTTAGTTAATTGTGTTGTTTTCATTTTCCAAAATTCATTCTTCAATATTTATTTTTTTCTTTAAATTTAATTTAGTTTCTTTTATATTTGTGTAATATTTTATATTTATTGACTTATTAATTTTGTTCGTTACATGTAAAATTTATTATTTAATATATTCATCAATTAATTTTATAATATTATTTTAATACTATTATATGTATATAAATATATTTTATATAATTTAAAATAATCTAACTTTTAGAAATAATTGAACCGATCGGATCGGTATCCCAGTGATTTAATTAATTCTCTAATTTGATGGCAAGTCCCATTTTAAAAACATTGATATTTGATGCAATAGGCAACATGCTGCAGAATTAACACCTTTTACGGCTAACAAGAATTTTAATTTTGATCATCATATATTCATATCAACATTAAAGCCTCAAAATTGTAACTTTTTTTTTTCTCATGTCTGCCACTCGAAGGGTCTTTAAGATATTCCTTGACATATTTTTGTTTTCATAAATTTTAGGGTTGTTGAAAATTTTATTCACATAATTTTGTTGTATGGCTACGTTTTTTTAAATATTGATTCAATATTAATTTTAGAATAATTCCCTTCGTTTTAGGATTCAACAATATTCATTTTTTATTTATGTTATTGTCACAATTATTATGTGTATCACATATTTATATCTCTCTTTTTTTATTAATCATGCACAACGAGCGAAATTTAATATTGATTCGGTATTGTTTTTCTTTCTTCTTCTTCTTCTTCTTTTTTATCTAAAACAGGAATAATTTGTATTAATGCTATATATCTTCGTGGTAATAAATTAGTCTTCGCCATTTCTATATTTTTTTGATTAACAAGTTTATAATCTTAAAAATTTTGAAACTTGACACAACCCTAAATTAATTACATCAACTTCATATCTCCAAACCCATTCCACCATTAATAGCTATAATATCTCTCTATATACAAAAGTTTGAAACATGTATTATTTCTTTCCTTCAGGGTGTCTTCAAAGAAAAGCAGTGTTAACATTCCCAACTCACACAATTCCATCTCAAAAAACCACAAATATTATATATATATATATTATATATATATATATAGACAAAGCTTTATTTCCTCTTAAAAAAATGACAGTGAATATTGAAATCGGACAGGTGAATAAATATGTTGAGAAGATGCAGCTGTGACAAGGACAATGGAACGTCGGTGGTGTGGGTTAGGTAACTCTCATCAATTACAGTAAGTGGGCCATAAGGTGTCAGGGATACAATATTTATTACATATATAATTTGCCTATTATTTATGTCCTCTGTAAATTATAAATTAATAACTTCACAACTTATAAATTTTTTGCATTTTAAATAATGAAAATAAAATTAGTAAAACGAAAATTAAAAAATTATATGAACTGAGAAAACCAAAAAGGTTGAAAAATTTTTGAAATAAAAATAAAGATAAATAAGTTAAAATAAAGGAGAGAAATAAATATATAAAAATATAAAATTTATTAGAGGTAGTTGTATGATTTTACGTTGGGAAAAAAGATAATAAATAAATGACAAAATTTAAAAAGAAATAAATTTTGAATGAGAACATAACAAATTAAAAACAGAAATAAAATAATAATAATAATTAAGATAAGGATAGTTTTGTAAATTAATTATGCACAACCAAAAATTCTTATTAAGATAAAAATATAGCATGAATTATTATCTATATTGATTTGGGGTTGGGGAAGCTAGTAAATGAATGGGCCATGATCACTATATCAAACCCACCATTTTCTTTTTGGTTGATTTAAGACTATTACTTGCTTGGGTTCATTTAAGATTTTATTAAATACAATTTATTAGATAATTTTAATAATAAAATCCTGAGTGTAAAATTTGATAAGAAAAAATCTTGTGAGTAAAAGGCGAGGGCTTATTAATGTTTTAAGATTAGTGAAATGGAAATAATCATTTTGAATGATTAACGTCATGTAAAAATTACCCTAATGTATAAATTATTTCTAGGCTATACCCTCGATAACTTGACATTGATATTACTTCAAATACATACTAGGATGATTGTTTATTAATCACTTTATCTTCGAGGATATCATTCCATACCATAAACAATAAATCATTCCATGATTAAACTACAAGAAAATTTTGCATCTAATTAATTAGTTAAAATTTTGGCCATATTCATTTTGAATCATTACATTGGATAAATTATTCTGTCAAGTTCTTTATAGTGGACAAAAGTACTTGATTAATACCATATCGAATATAAAATAACTAAAAATGAAAGATAATTAATCTCATACATCAAATATGATTAATTTATCTTTTAAAATAATTACGATGAACTTCAATACCATTCTTAAAAGTGAATATGTTCTTATTGTATTTGTTATTTGAGATTAATTATTTATTATTTTATTTATTTTGTCCCAGACTTATTTTTTATCAAAAATTTTAATTCATCATAAATAATATATAATCGAATTTTATAAAATATTCTGTACAGTGTGCCAACATGGTAGACAGCTGTTTATTTTTAACCTTGTAGCCATCCATCCACTTCATATACACATTATTGCATATATCCTCCACCCGACTGGTCCTGAGATTGGCCAAGGAATGGACCCTTCCATTAATTAAATGTCCAAATTGTCAAGACACTTGAGTATCATTTCATGTCCTTCACAGATGGCATTTGTAGTAAAATGTTTGGACACAACATGGGGCGATGTCAAGTGAAGTTTGTGTAATTAGAAAAAAGACTTGATTTAGGAGAATCTTTGTACCATATCAGTAGATGTTACAGACATGGAAATCAACCTACCCAACATAATTTGATGGGAATTAAACGCCTGATAGAGAACCAGTCTGAATTTTCACAAACCAATCCCACATCTAAAATCAAGAGGCCCTAATGAATCATTGCAGTTTGTGTTTTCTGTTGGCATGACAATGTGGGACTCCATGTCACAACCAATATTGGGTTTTTTTTTTTTAAAAAAAAAAACTCTAAATTAAATAATCAATTGAAAAAATAACCCAAAAAAACCCTTTTACAAATCTATACCAATGCCGGAAACTGAAATTTTTTGGCTTTATAAAGTCCAAAAACCCAATTTCTGGCATTTGACTAAGGTTTTTTTTTTTTTTTAATCGAGTCGGAAATTGGTTTTCTGTTCTATTTAAAAAAAGAAAATGTGGAATGTTATTATTATTATTATTATTATTATTATTTGAAGGGACAGATAGATCCCATTATCTCAGAGTTGTAGGTGAACAAATTAAATGACATTGAAAGTGTTCAATTGAAAGCTTTATTGATTCTCTCTTTTTTTCTTATTAATTTTTTGTAGGCTCTTTCCTGGTGTAAAGATCACCTGTGCAGCTTTTGGATGGCTGAGGAATCTTTCAATCTTTTAATGGACCAAATTTTCCCAGAAAGAAAAAGGAAAGGAAACAAGAAGAAGTGATTGATAAAGTCAAATATTTCTACGAACCAATAATTGGCATGACTTTAAAATATACACAAGAAGGCCACAACTTGCTGCTGGGGACAGAGGATGTCCGGATTGATTGATTTTGCTTCTTGAAGTGTCTGGTTTTGTTTCAAAAATGGAGAGTTAAAATTCAGTTATAAGATAAATTGAATTATTATTAAATTCAACTTTTGTAGACTTGTTTCCAGTTGATCCATTTATACAATAACACTTGGTGCCGTGATGATTTTTAATTTTGTGTGTGATGGACTAATATGAATTTTTTTTAAAAAAAAAATTTCAATATTGTTTCAGCTGAGAAACCCTGCAAAAATCTGTCCAATCCCATTTTAAATATATAATAATATATATATATTATATTAGAATTTGTTCCATATTTATAATAATTTTAATCTTGTCACCATAGTCATGAGATAACAAATTCCATAGCCAATAACACGAAGATCCCACGCCCTGTATTCTTTTTTTTTTTTTCTTTCTAATTTTCCACAAACGATAGCCCCCTTATTGTGTATAAATATAAACACATTTTCTATCTTTTCTGCAAAAAAAAAAAAAAAAAAACCAAGTAAAAATAATATATCCAACAAATGGCTTCAATCAAGTTTCTATTTGCACTGGTTCTCGTTTACTCTGCTATTTTGCATTTTTCTCAATCTAGAGGCAGCTCGTCTTTCTAACGTCAAGGTTATTTTAATTATTTTTTACCTGGGAAAGGAATTATTACTTTTTATTATTTTTTAAAATTTCTTATTTTTCGGCCGTACCAAAAAAACCCAACAGATGGCCGTCACTGTGATTTTGGAGGCCCATTCAAGACTTGGCTGGACTGTTCTAAGTTATTTGGGCCGGAGAATGAAATGGGCTTGTGTTCCTAATCCGCCAGGCCCAGGGTACAGTCGTAATTTAATATCATATAATATAAAATTCTTAAATATAAATTATCGGGGGCATTTATCAATTTATTCACCATTATTTATGTATTGGGAAAAGAAAATATGTAAATACTAAATGGTGATCCGTGTGGTTTTGTGAGGTGGTTTAAGAACGCTAACAGACAGGGCAATCGCAGGGTGGTTAATTACTTAACGCGACTATTTCAGTGTTGGATAAAATTAAAAGTAAAAGCGATTTTAGTTCATAAGGGGGCAAAGGCTACAACACGCTTCTTGTTATTAATTATATTTATGCCAAGTTTTTAACGGTTATCGGAGGCAAAGGCGCGAGCGTCTTATCTCCTTCGCTTCCGCCAAAAGCCCCCCATGGCCACCGTACACCACCAGCGCCCCTTCTTTCCCCCACACCCGAAGCCTCGCTCTCCTGCCAGAACCACCATCTCCAAAATCTATTGCTCCAAGCCCAAGAATCCGGACCCGTTCAAGGAGAAGAAGCAAGCCCGAGTGGACTACGACGCCGGGACCCACCAGCTGTCCACCAGAATCTCCGGTATTCGGAAGTCTGACCTCCCCAAACGACACCGTTTGAGGGTCGAGGGAGACCGGTTTCAGAAAGATTGGACTGTGTCCGAGGTGGTGGAGAGGATAATTAAGCTCAGTCATTGGGAGGACGTTGAGGGCGTGCTCAATCGGTGGGCTGGACGGTTTGCGCGCAAGAATTTCCCGGTTCTAATTAGGGTAATTTCTGTTATAGGTTACGTTATTTTATTTCATTTTATTTATTTATTCATTTAGTTTTTTTTTTTTTTTTGGGGGGGGGGGGGGGGGGGGGATGTTGGTTTCACGTGGAATTGGGAAAAAGTTTGAGAATGCACTCTGTTTGTCAATTAAATCACTAAATAAAATTAAATGCCGTAAGTGTTCAGAGTTTGGAACTTTTGCGGTATCTGAAGCTCTATGTCTGGGTATTTGTGGCCAAAGGATTAACTTTTTCGGCTTGTGTTTGAGGGGTTCTGTTGAAGATTCTAGGAAGTATCAGGATATGTGCTTTGAACGAATCGTTCCTTCATGTATATATTCGGTGGCGGAAGGAGCAACCTTTATTGTTGATGTACAATAGCTTTTTTGTTTTTGAATTTTGGTGTATGTTTTGAGGTGTTTGTGTTGGAAAATTATGTAAAAGTAAGAAAGAGGAAAAATTTTAAAAGTCTAATAATTAAGTATGTGTTTTGGGGGTGCATAATTTGAAAACAAACATAGCCAATGTTTTCTGTTTTCATTGGTTTTGAGGGTGGTCAAAAGAGCTAATTTATTGATGAGAAGTTACTTCTGACTTTGACTTGGATTGTGGTAAGCCTGGTGAGATCAGCATTGTAAAATGATGAAGTCAATGGGTTTCCAACAAAATCTATAATGGTTTTTATCTTTGCCATTGTACCTTATGCCATACTGCCCGCATGCCATACCGCCATAGTCACCTGCTCCTCTTTTGGCAAGAGAAGTATTATGGCTTTTTGTTGCAGTTCACATGAGTGTGTAGAATGCTAATAGATTTGTCAGTTGGATTAAAGCCTTTTATGGTGTTGTTGGCCCTTCTATCCAGTTTATTGAAAGTAGTAAATATTTTGAAGTAGTTTGGCCATATTATCTAGGCTTTCATATTATTTGGCTGTTGCAATTTGCTTGAACAAATTTTCTGTTTATATGCCAAAAAGGACTATTGTTTGATGTATCTTTTCAGCTTATGAAGCTGTCTTTTATTATTTTTATCTCAACATGTTTGTGATTCTCTCGTAATCAGTAGCAGTAGCATTATCTTTCAGTGCAAATTCAACCAGAATTTTGACAAATTTTAACAGAAGAATATGAAAGCAGATATACCTGGATGTGCAGACACTCTCAGCTGCCAATTTGCTTTTGTTAGTGATGTTCTTGTGATAAAAGGCTTCTGTTGGTTGATTCGGAGAGTTAACAATTATATAAGCAATGTATTTACAGGTTTTTTTTGTATGGTTTTCCTTTTTGGTTATTTATTAACTGGTTCTGTTTCTCTTAATTGTGTTTATCAACTACTGGATTTTCTGTTTTGGGTATTTTCACACTCAAACTATTTAGAACTGGGCTGCATTCTCTCTTTGATTCTTTAGTCCTGTGAAGAAATTTTAAGACGACCTCTATTTATCTGTACAGGAAATAACCCAGACCGGTTCTATAGGACATAGTATCCAGGTTTTCAATTGGTTGAAGAACCAAAAAAACTATTGTGCAAGAAATGATATTTACAATATGATGATCAGCTTGCTTGCTAGACATAATCGTGTTGACCAAGCACGTGGCTTATTTTTTGAGATGCAAAAATGGAGGTATACTTTTCTCTCTATGTTGCGTTGCCTTCACAATCATTATTAAGGCATCTGTTTTTCAATTTGCTTTTCCCTTGTGCTGCTTCCATCTTTTGGATGATCAAACAAGAAACCATGTTGATCAAGCAAATGAAAAACCTTGATCAAGCGAGGTTCAAAGTCCAAATGTCTGACTCAAGTGGCTAGTAAATGCTTCTCTCAGAAATCTAGTTATACCTAAGAAATATGGTACACCGTACATGTATGTTTGCATGCATGTGGAGACATTTATGCTTTCTATGGCTCAAATGAAGAGGAAATTATTAAACAGTCCATGCAAGCATGATAAGGAACACTCAAACTTAGAGATTTTGCAGCCTTTTCTTTTGTTTTTTTTTGGGGGGGGGGGTTGAATTTTGCTAGATATGCCTCTCTTGTCCCATACAGGGGCCATATTTCCATTTTATTTTGTATCTTTCATGGGTTCTTATTTTCTTATAGGTGCAAGCCTGATGTTGATACCTATAATGCTGTTATCAATGCACATGGGCGAGCTGGTCAATGGCGCTGGGGAGTGAATATCATGGAAGATATGCTTCGTGCAGCTGTGTGTATTACATTTTTCCTTCCTAATCAAACTTTGTGGTTCTGATGTGAGCTTCCCTCTTTTCATTATTTCTGTTGTTCAGTTAGCCTTTTTGTAGGAGGCTCCTGGTGTTAATTTGTACTGGTCTACCATATTGCAATTTTCAACCTTTATGGCAATATTCGTTTGCTAATTTTGATGGGGATGAAAATAATGGAGGTTTTGTTGGGTATGACAGTTATGTTTGGCTGTAAAATTTTGATGGGAATAAAAATTTCATTTGTTTGAATTCAAGTGTATATAAATGTGTGTATATTTGTATATATATTGGTATTAATATGATTGAAAATATATATAATGATTGAATTTTAGATATTTGTATATATATGTAAGAGATGGAAAATTTGCCTATGAATTTAAATAAAAATTTTTGTTGCTTTATGTTTGTTTTGTCAAAATTTTAATGGATTCCGACCCAAACAAAATTTTGTCTTAAACAAAGCCTATGGATTTAACCGATGAAGTTCAGTCCACTTCTCTCTCTTTAAATAATTGTAATTATATATAATGTATTTTTACCCGTTTATTCTATCAACATTGATCGTTTCTTTCAGCCACACTCAACCTAATGAGATCTCATATCTTTGAATCTTGTTAGTTGAAAAATATTGGTTGAATATTAAATAATTTCTGGGAGGCTGTTCTTCGGTTCGTACTAACGAAGTTGTTCCAAGACTGATGTTTGAGGGCCTTAATTACTTTAAATCGATTGCAGAATGTCAATTGTCTGTGTTGATGTGGCAATTGCTATCTAATAATACAAGTTTGTGAGGGAGTTTGAAAAGTTGAGTTTACCCTGGATTGTCTGCAATAAAGATGCAAATTGAGTAAGAATATTTTATTATTGTAGTATTTTGGTTGCATCGCCTTTTCAGAACAGCATGACTCTTTGCATACAATCTTTTAACGTTCTTGTAAGCCTCCCCATAAGCCAACTTGTTTATCATTTCCAGGCAACAAAGAAAAGCTAGTGAATGTAGCATCAGGAATATTATGCTTGTATGACCCTATTTCCTTTTTCACCTACTCTATGACCACCACACTCATGCTCCTCTCATTTGGGGGAGTTGGGGTGATGTGGGGAAACTCATCATAAAATTATTGTCTTGATGTATCTTTTGGTCAGTGTTCTCATTCAATTCTTTTATATAACAAGGGATGTTTCCCATAACACATCGTAATGTTTAATTTTCACCAGAGGAATCAGTTAAGTGCATGTAAAGACAAATTTCAACTTTTGTCAACTATTTTTCTGTCTCCACATACTGTGACCGTATATTTCTTGTTGTCCTTATATTGTATGTTAGACGTACTTCTGTACCTGAAATCACATGGATATCTTTTCATATTTGCAGATTCCTCCAAGTAGATCAACATATAACAATTTGATCAATGCATGTGGATCTAGTGGAAATTGGAGGGAGGCTCTGAAACTTTGCAAAAAAATGACAGATAACGGTGTTGGGCCTGATCTGGTGACTCACAATATCATTCTATCTGCTTACAAAACTGGATCACAGTATTCAAAAGCGCTCTCATATTTTGAGCTAATGAGGGGTACAAATGTCCAACCAGATACTACGACCTTAAATATTGTGATAGATTGCCTGGTTAAGCTTGAAAAATATGATGAAGCCATTAAAATTTTCAATTTAATGAGAGAAAAAAGATCAGAATGTTGTCCTGATATCGTGACTTACACTAGCATCATGCATATGTACTCTATATGTGGACAAGTTGAAAATTGTCATGCTGTTTTCAACACATTGGTTGCTGAGGGAGAGAAACCTAATATTGTTTCATACAATGCACTGCTTGGTGCATATGCTTCGCTTGGGCTGAGTGAGCCTGCCTCATCAATTTTTAATGAGATGAAACGGAATGGTATTCGCCCAGATGTTGTATCTTATACTACTTTACTCAATGCCTTTGGAAGATCACAACAACCTCAGAAGGCCAGGGAAATATTTGATATGATGACAAGAAACAATTGCAAACCGAATCTGGTGAGTTACAATGCACTGATTGATGCCTATGGATCTAATGGGCTTCTAGCTGAAGCAGTGGAATTGCTGCGTGAAATGGAGGAAGTTGGTCTGCAACCAAATGTTGTTTCAATTAGCTCCTTGTTGGCGGCATGTGGTCGCTGCTGTCAAAAGGTGAAGATTGACTCCATACTTAAGGCTGCTAACTTGCGAGGCATAAAGTTGAATACAATTGCATACAACTCTGCTATTGTAAGTTATATGAATGTTGGGGAGTATGAGAAAGCTTTATCTTTATATAAGCGCATGAGGAAAAAGAAAGTTAAACCCGATTCTGTTACTTATAACATTTTGATAAGCGGCTGTTGCAAGATGTCAAAGTACAGTGAAGCACTTGAATTTCTTGTTGAAATGAGGGATCTGAAGATTCCTTTGTCACAGGAGGTATATTCTTCTGCAATCTGTGCTTATAGCAAACAGGCAAGTAATTTGTTTAAGTGAACTTCTGAATTCTTATTTCCACAGCTCATATAATTCCTAATTTCCTCCTACCCTCTTCCCTCTTTATTTGCATGCATTTTCAGGGTCAACTTGACGAAGCTGAATCACTGTTCAACAAGATGAAAATTGATGGTTTGCAGCCAGATGTCATTTCATATACTGCATTGCTGCAGGCTTATAATACTGCAGGTGAGTTCACACTCTCATATCAATTGTATAAGTGCAGCTTTAAGAAAGTGGACTAAGCTTGCTGAGAATATGCAGATCAATGGGAGAAAGCTGCCACAGTGTTTCAAGAAATGGAGCTAGATGATATCCAGCCAGATTCAGTAGCCTGTGCTGCGCTTATGAGAACTTTCAATCGAGGATCTCAACCAGGCAAAGTCCTTCTTCTTGCCAAGTTTATGAGAGAGAAGAAGATCCCGCTTATTGATGCAGTGTTGTTTGAAATGATTTCGGCATGTAGCATGTAAGTCTTGCTTTCTTAAATGTTGTGTAAAGTGAAACCAAGGTTAGTACATTTATTTTCCTCAGTAGATGTGTTTGTCCTGCATCAGTTTTGCAACTTTTCTTTTGTGGTTGGGGGTGTAGTTTACTTGATCGTTATCTGTTTGTTCAAGGCTGAAAATATGAATCTAGAGCTATGAATTGAATTTGTTCTTTTTATTTAGTAAGATGCCTATTTTGTTAATTGTCTTGGTTTAGAACTGTGTCATTACTATGCTAAGAAACTTATAGTTGTATCTTGTTGTAAGTTTGCGAGATTGGAAGACCCTTGTCGATGTTATTCAAATGATGGAGACTTCCCTTGTTCATATCTCAGTTGGAACACTGAACCATCTTCTTCATTCATTTGGAAAACTTGGAAAGATTGACACCATGATGAAGGTAATTGTAATTGGAAATGGATATTCTACGCCCCATGGCATTTGATATGCATTGAATGCTGATTGACAGAACATGCTCCACATTTGGTGTATAATTTATAAGGTTTTTTGATTATATTGAAGGTGGCAAGTGATAGCCTTCTTCATTCTCGATATTTGTGCAGTTGTTTCTGAAGATAGTTGTATCAGGTGCCGAAATTGACTCCACAACCTACACAGTTTTATTAAAGAATCTTTTAGCTGCTGGGTATTGGAGGAAATATATAGAGGTAAATTCTCAAACTTGTTCAACATTCATCTCTTCGCTTGCAGTTTTGATTGAATTAGTGCTTGTGTGTCGTTTGTGACTCATGAAACACTTGATTCACAGAATCAGGGTCATTAACACACTTTGGCATTTGCAGTTGTGAACTTATTGCCTAGAACTATTTGCTCATTGATGAATTTTTATTGAATTATCACATGCTAAGCTCACTGATATAATGCATAATTTTTTCCCTTTATTACTTACCATGAATTTTTATGTCTGCCTATATTTTCTTAGGTTCCTTGAGAAATTACATATTATCATTGTGAGAAATCAAGCTTATTTTTTCTTCACTTAAGCTATTCATGTGGCAATATAAATTTGAAGAGAGATTTCTTAATCTCCGTGTATTACACCTTTATTCCTTCCTCCAATACTACCAATGGAAGCCAGCTTGATGGAATTTGACACTCTGTAAGACCTGAATTCTGGTGATAGAGAAGTGCTGAAATCAATTCATATTAGTGGGTCTCTCAGTGACCCAATCCCAGGTTCCACCTAAGTTTATTTAATCTGGATTTATAAGTAGGGCTTTTTGTCCTGAACCTTACTTGGTTGGAATATGATCTTAGTCTTGACATGACGAAATTCATTCAATTGTTATAGTGTTATAACTGAGTCCAGGTAGGAGAGCGGGTAAGACCTGGCCTTCATCTATAAGGTAAATGGTGGGGCCTGGTTTTGCAGATTACTAGTGATTTTGTGGCCATGTAGGTCAGTTGGATTTTATTTTCAAAAAGTCAACTTATACCCTTCACTGATCCAAACTTATTATCCTGACTGAACAACTCAAGGCAGAATTCTGCGTTTCTTAAATCCACTGGTTCCTGATTTGGCATAACACTACAAAGTGAGAGAGCCCACTTATGTTTTCACAAATGAGATGTAAATCTGATTCAAGAGTTCTGTCTCCATTCTTGTTAAAGCACTAGCAGCTCTTGCTTAACTATTATCCTAACCGAACAACTCAAGGCAGAAGTCTGCGTTGCTTACATCTGTTGGCTCCTGATTTGGCATAACACTTCGAAGTAAGATAGCCTACTTCTGTTTTCACAAATGAGATGTAAATCTGATTCAAGAGTTCTGTCTCCGTTCTTGTAAAAGCACTAGCAGCTCTTGCAGCTTTTGTTCAGCCCAAACTGGCTTTATCGCCTTACCATTTCGTACAATTGAAACATTTTGATTCAGGTGATGCAGTGGATGGAGGATGCTGGAGTACCGCCTTCTGCTCAAATGTACAACAACATACTTTCTTTTTCTCAAACAAGCGTCGGGGCTGAAAATGCTGCAGCCATAAAAGAACGATTAGGTAAGATTGCAAAGGATCATTTATTTTTGTGGAAGGAATGTCACTTGCGAAATTTGAAGATTCTTCAATTTTGCAGTCCATCTGAAGCAAATACCTGTTTAATGTTCAATTTCCAACTCAGATGTATCATTATTGCATGTTAACTTTTCACCAGTCATTTAAAATAGTCTGTGGTCTCTTCTAATGAATTTTTTCTTGGACAGAATCCTTAAAGAGGAAATCTAGTTATCGAACCTTAAAAATTGAAAAGCGGTGTGGTCCTCCCCAAGCCGCCACTGAATTGATTAGTAGCACAAACGCATCTGTTACCACTTCTTGAGGTGCTGAATTCCCAAGGTTACAGCAGGATCCGAACCAGCTCCAGATTGTGAAAAAGATGAGCAGAATTGCAGGAAGCAATGTTGATATAAACACCTATGATGATGTAGTACTGAGAGAATACCCCGACAGAGGAGCAAATAGCCCAGGATTTGTCTAAACCAGAATATCATTGAGCCAACTCACCTTATGATGGCTATGATAGTTCACAAATGCAATTAGTTCTTCAGCGCGTTGAAGTTGCACCTATAGATATTGTGTTCAGATATGTGCAAGCAAAGCATGCATACGAATTATGAAATTAGCAGGCCCATATAGGAACCAAAATCTTACCTCCTTTGTCACTCTGAGGCTGTTAATTTAATGTCTTTTTGTCATACATCCTCTTAAAAACAGGCACACATGCAAAGATCTATACAACAAGTGGCATTAAAGAAAAACACCCTCGAAGTAGTAAGGCCATCTTCATCCTAAAAAATGAAAACAGTATCGTGTAAGGAGAACTGTATACAATCAAAACTTTCAATCATGGACATGCAGTACTGCATTTATTCTGAGGGAACAAAAATATAAGGAAAGATGGGTAGGGATAAAGTAATAAAATCCATTCACTTTCATAGTCCAATTAATAGGAAGTATAAATGTTCAGATTTCAAAAAAAAAGTTCTGATCTTATTTGTCTTCACAGGACATGAGATTGAGGATCAAGTACAGATGCAAAATTAAAGATGGCTACGAGGTACCCAACTCTCATTCATTTGACAATCTTTAACATACAAAGACGAGCAATCAAGAAATTCATTTTCATGGTTGAACAAAGAGAAACTATAAATATTGGCGTATCAAAATAATTCTACTCTTATTTGTCTTTAAAAGACGTGTGAGGGTCCACTGCAAGCTACAAAAATGAAGATGGATACAAAATATCCAGTTCTCACTCCTTTCGCAATCAAACATACCGTTACCACAGGGAGGACTCTGAGTAGCTTCATCAATGCAAATTGTCAGTCAGGAGCAAATCTAACAAGCTTCAAGTTGCACAACATCATCCACGGCAAAAGAATAGTATGGTATTTCTCCGAAAACATCCAAATACAATCTATCCGGCAGAAACGTTCTCCATTTTCCTTGTGCTGTGGTGATGGTGTAAAAGGGATTTTGTACTGCGATGGAGATAAGAATTTAAGTCATAACCCATAGATTTCATCCTGTCAAGAAGTTCAAAGGCAACTATAGCTTTATCCTTGGAATTGAGAAGACCTTGAAGTAAACTGTTACAGACTCGAGGCATCAATCGATAACCTTTCTCCATGGTGTACAGAAAAACATCAACTGCCCTGTTGAGGTTTCCTTCGGAGCAGAGAGCATGAATCAACTTCACACACCCGGGGGAAGACACAACAACACCGAATTTCTCGAGAAGGGAAAATGTCTTTGAAGCATCCTCGATTCGGTTGGATTGACACAAACCAACAAGCCAAATGTTATAAGG
This sequence comes from Avicennia marina, assembly GCA_019155195.1. Taxonomy (NCBI): domain Eukaryota; kingdom Viridiplantae; phylum Streptophyta; class Magnoliopsida; order Lamiales; family Acanthaceae; genus Avicennia; species Avicennia marina. Next base: position 914,797 of record CM032758.1, read on the forward strand.
CGCTGAATCAAAATCAGTCAACTTGATGTCCATTTCAAGTAAGCTTCTAACAGCCTTCTCCAAATCACCTTTTTCAAAATATTCCTCGGACAATTTTAATGCTTCTCCTTCCCGGCCAGCTAAACTCCTCAGGAACTTCAACCAGAAACCAAAAGCAACAGAAGTTTTCCTCCTTCTGCAAGACCAAGTCATGAGTGTTTTATACACAGATGAGTTAGGTTTACATCCATTTTTATTCATTTGTTCAAAAAGCTTAAATGCATCCCCTTCTCTATCCACCTTTTGGAGCCCCTCTATGAGTGTTGCGTATGTTATTGAATCAGGGATATGGCCCCTGAGTTGGAGTTCCTCAAAGAGCTTAAGAGCACCATTAACTTGCCCAGCCTTGCACATACCATTGATCAAACTGTTGTATGTCTTGATATCCGGGACAACACCACTATCAGCAAGCTGCGTTAGAAGCTTGTAAGCTTTAACAATCAACCCAGAACCAACCAAGTTTTCAACCGTTTTTTGTAGACTTGCCCTATCAAGGACGCGATCAGCACCTTGAGAAAGCCGAAGAAACAATGAAGGATTTTTCCCAATTTCCATTTTGTAATGCATTAGATGAGCTTCCTCAAGCTTACCAGCTTTGCACAGCCCATCAATTAGGGCATTAAAAGTCACTGCAGAAGGAGAACAACCTACCTTTTCCATGTCACTGAAAATCTGCTGAGCCTCTCCCAGCAGACCATTCCTGCACAAACCACATATAAGAATAGTGTAAGTGCAACTGTTGGGAAACTGATCGTACTGGGAAATCTCTACTTTGAGAGATCGAGCTTGGTCCAACAACCCTATGTCACAGAATCCTTTAATTAACACGTTATAACATTGAGTGTCAGGCACGACGCCTTTTGCAATCATATCCCGCAACATGTTTGTTGCCTCTTTGATCTTGCCTGCTTCACATAAGCCACGCATCATAATCGTATACAGCACAAGGTCAGGTTCTAAACCCATATCTAAAACCTTCTGAATCAACTCCTCCGCCTCATTTATCCTCTTGGCTCTTATCAAACCATCAATCAGACAACTAAACCCTCGAATCCCAACATTATAACCATCATTTCTAAATGACTTGACAAGTGTTAAGGCCTCGGCAATCTGGCCACACCTGCAAAACCCATCAAGCATGGCATTGTATGTAGCAGCATCTGGCCTGCATCCATTATTCTTCATTAAGTTAAAAAGCCTATAGGCATCATGCGTCCTCTTTGCCCTGCACAATCCAGAAATAATCACTGTGTATGTGATCCTACCCGGCGAGATCCTCCTCTCAGTCATTTCATCGAACAGATTCAGCGCGTCTTCCGTCATCCCACTCTTGCACAATCCATCAATCAAAATGCTAAATGTGTCGCCGCCCATTCTACAATTAGACTTTAGCATCATGTTGTAAATCGCAAGCGCCAGCAAAATCACACCTTTCTTAACCAAAACATTCAATATCACATTGTAAGCTGCTAAATTGGGCTTACATTCATAGTCCTTCATGCTGCCAAACGTCTCCACCGCCTTTTCTGCATTTCCCAATCTCCAATACCCCAAAATCAGCACCACAAACGCATCGGCAGGCACGGGAACCTTTTCATACCTCAATTCGTCAAGAACGCTCCAATATAGATCAAAAGAATTCCAATTTTCCCCGCTTGATAGCATGTCAACAATTAAATTATGCGAAAACCCACTCCGAAAACGTGCCTTTTCAGCAGCCCAAATGAAGAATCGAAAGCAAATTCTCGGATCTTTCTCCAATTGCACCTGAGACTGAAGGACTGAAATTACAACCTCGCGATTGAGAAAAGGAACTACTTTGTAGAGGGCGGGGCCAATGGGGTGCTCTGCGTTGATGAGGGCGACTACTTCATTGGAAACGTTGAAATTGTCAAGGGCATTGTCGGAGAATGAAGAGAAGGTAGAAGTTGGAATGAAGCTCTGGGGTTTGATCGATCGGAATATTCGAGAATGGAAGAGTTTCCGCATAATGGAGTCGGGGAAAACGGAATATTCATGTTTTTAACAACATTACAAAGCTTTAGTGCGTGTGTTTGTCTCTGTTCCGGGTTTGCAGGGGTTTTCAGTCTGAGAATCCGGCGGCGGCCGCGGCGGCGGAGACAGTGCATGGATATATATACATTATAAACTAAAAGCGCTATAGACTAATAGCGATTCTTTCTGAGATTGGGTTTAATTGGACGGCCGGGAGGATGCATTCCACAGATCCAATTGGGCTTGAGTAGAAAAGCTGGGGTCACGCCCAATATGCCTAGTTTGTAGACTACAATATTTTCCCTACTATATTCTTAGGGTTTGTTTCCTTTAATTGACAAGGATAAGGTCTTATGAGTTATTTTAAACGATAAATTAATTTTAAAATAATTTAATATTATATTTACTAATATAAATTAAATTATAAGACAATTTAATAATAAGTGTACGAAATGAATCAATATAATTTTATTATTTTATCATACTTAGTAGGTTATATTATTTTATCCAATATTTTCTTAAACTAATATTAGGCTCCTACTGTATCATAAGTTTTTATCACTTAAAAGTGAACATTTAATAAATTAATTTATCAAATTTAACCATTAGAAGTGAACAAGTCCTTAGATTACTATTAAATTCTAATACCATATTCACTTTCAATGATAGGATAAAGATCTTTAGAATTATTTTATCATTCTTATTAATTATTTTACCATATATTTATTACATACTACGAGCTTTAATCCAACAGAGTAAATATATGATTAGAATTAATAAAATAATTTATTCTACTAAATCATGTAAAATGAACATTTTCTAAATGAAAAAAATTATGTGAAGATTATAGCAATTAGATGCGAAAGCAATAATTTCTCATTCTATTTGTATGCATAACCTCGTGCATTCACCAGAAATAGGGCTGCTATAAAAGGAACCAACAATACACAAAACAACGTAACAGTCATGGAAGTTTCAGAAACTAGCAATAGGCAACTTGTGTTGTATCATATTATTATTAATCCTCCCATGAACTCAAAGTTTACAGCCAGGCGCAAGATTTCAGAAACAGACTGCAACCAGTGTGCATGATCGATACTCTGACCAGAAATACAGCCCAGAGGTATTTGCTGAAGCCTGCAAGCAAATAAGAAATAGCTCACAAAGACGATTTGAGTAGCTCAGCTGCCGCAGGTGAGAAGGCAGATCTCCCCAACTGTGCATGACTTTTGGGAGGTTTTGGCAGAGCTGAGTCAGTGCAAGCGCCTCTCTTAGAATTGCAGTTGCTTGCTGAATTTGTTCCAACATATTCTCAAATTGAAGGTCACCAAGGTTCGGATTTGTCTGTGCTTTCAGTGGCTAGCCTGGCTCCTATTTGTCTGCAAATCTATGGAATTAGCATCCACACTAATCTTTGTAGTGGCTGATGCAACAAAATTGGCATCAGGTTCAGGTATGGGTTGCTCCAATTGAGCAGAGAAGTGGGTAGGAAATAGCTCTGGCTTGAGTATCCTTGTGAAATGGTATGGTATGTCTGTCAGCTGCCCACACAAAATAAGTGGCGCAGTGAGGGAAGTGGCAATTCTCACCGGATGGACAATTAGCTGCACAGCAGGGGGAAAACAGGAATATTAGATTATCCGCTGCACAAAATATTCAGTGTAGCATACTTTTCAAATTATAGGACAGAAGGAAAATCATCAACTCGTGGGCAATAATCAAAATGTCTAGCCATACGTTACATGATCAGCGTATATAACTAAATGAAAATTCAGCTAAAAATCAGAATTTATCAGCCCACGTGATGTATTTCTACAAATATATCAAGAAACATTTCCTGGTCTTACACAGGAATATGTGTAAATAGAATATTATGGACAACCTTTAGTGAGCACAGGAAATAAAGCCAATGATAAGATAACAACAAACAAGCATCTGCGGAAGCAGATCCCCTCCAAGTTGAACCACTCGATGAAAGGAGATATCAGAGTTGAAATGAATTCAAAATGAATTGAAACCGTATAAAACACACAAAAGAGGCATGTATATGTCGAATCCACAACTCAGGTCAACTGCCCACACCAAACGAAAAAATACAAGTGTTTGTTCAAGTTTATTACCCATAATATCTCAATCACATAGAGGTTCCTTGACCAAAAGGTTCATCTTTTCCTGTAAAAACTCAAGTACATCTTTTCTTCCTTCTTTCAAAAGTAACTGCCTCAGCTTTCCGAAGGTATGCCTTCCTGGGCGAATTCCTCTTTCCATCATCTCTTCCATTAAAACACAAGCCCTAGACACATCAGCCTTGTTGCACAATCCATTAATAAGGGCAGAAAATGTGTGCATGCTTGGAGCAAACTGCTTCCTTTCCATATACTTCCACACCTTGAAGGCTACATCTAGTTCATCTCTCTCGCAGAACATCTTAATCATCATCGTATATGTGTCTGCATCTGGCTCACAAATTTTAGTTATCTTGCGGAACACCCTGAAGGCCTGCTCAGTCTCCCCATGACCAATCAAGCTATTTATAAGAATATTACAAGTCCTTGAATTGGGTCTCAACCCCTTTTTATCCATCTCATCCACAACCTTATAGGCATTTTGGAATTTATTTACTTTACAGAAAGCACTGATCAAGGCATTATATACTGCAACATCACTCTTTACTCCGTTTCTCTCCATTTGAAGGAATGTATCAATTGCATCCTCAATTCTATTTTCAAGCCCATAGGTATGTATCAGAACACTGTAAATAAAAGACGTGGGCTGACAACCACTGAACTCCATCTCATTAATCACTCCAATGGCTTCATCTGTCCTTCCTGCCTTGCAGAGAGTGTCAATCATGATTCCGTATGTCACAATATCTGGATCACAACCTGAATCAACCATTTCCCGAAAAATTTCCCTGGCTTTTGGCAAATTTGGAGCCCTTCCCCATCCTTCAAGCAAAATGCTGTAAGTTTTTGAATCAGGACAAAATTGATCTTTCATGGCATCAAAAATCTCCTGAGCTTTTCTAATATTCTTTGACTTGCACAGAGCGCTCAATAACCCATTAAATGCAGCTAGATTTGGAGACATATCATATTTCTTCATTACGTTAAATGTATAAACCGCCTCATCCACTTTCTGAGCTCGTGCATACTTCCTCATGATAATACAAAAGGTCTCAATATTCAGCATTCCCTTGCTTCGCATGCTATTCACAAGATCCCACATTATTTCATACTGCCTTATCTTGGCTAAAGACTCAATCATAAGATGGTAGGCTCGTACACTGTGCGTGTAATTACGTTGCTTGCTAGCCCATTCAAAAAACCGGTGAGCCAGCATTCCAGCATTTTCAAATTTTTCAAGGACCTTCTCAACAACGTCCTCAGAAACCCGAATGCCACTCTGATCAAGCGCAGTATCAAGGCCTGGTTTTGGACAGGACGCCATAATTTTACAGACCCTTTTTGCTATATCTGATGAGTCTTGCATTAATTCTCCAGAACTATACAAACGACCAACAAAAAAAAATCTAAAGAAAAATTTGTCGCAGCAGCGAATTCTGGCCAGCATGATGAATAAGTAAGTAAAACACAAAGTTGAGAACAATGGAGAGCAACTACTCACGTTCTCGTACACGAACAACAAGTGAGCATTTCATCGAACACATGGCACGCAAAAACTTTACTGGAACCCATTCTTCTACGTGATCATTCTCATTTATTCCTTTGTTCAAGATAAGATGTATCTCCACATCACATGATAACGCTCCACCTCCTCCAACAAATCAGAAAGAATAGAACTAAGAAACCAACTATTTCTTTTGATTTTTCTTTGGGTTCTTCAAGATCAAGAAACCAAATTCCTACTCCCCTTTGCATGCACACTCACCCTAGCCTGTATAGAAACAGTAACTGTTACCAAAAGCCTCGTAGAAGTGTTTGTTTCAAGGTACCAACAAGACAGCAGGGATCCTCAGAGCCGTCCCTTGTCCTCCGTTTCCTCTGAAATATTCAGATGGAAAAAGGGTGGGCTTATTCGGCCGTTTTTGGCCCAGTTTAATGGCTTTTTGCAGATTAAAACTTGTCTTGGGCCAACCAGGTTGATCCACTTATTTCAGAAATGAATTAACTAACATTTGAAAATTTCAAAATTACAAAGTCTAAATCAACGAGTTGGAATTCAAAAGCAATACTTTGACAATTAAATTGTCATTTATTACCACGACTGCATTGTCAATGTAAGATTTTATTTGTAATAACATGCGCTTGTCTATATCCTTCAAAAACACACTTAATCATTAATTATTGTACTTCTTTTTTTATTTCTTTCTCTTTTATATTTTTATTCAATTTTTAAAATAAAAATATTTAAAACAAAGCTATGTATCAAGATACTTTTACATTAACCGAAAGAATTTGTGATTCATGTTCATGTGTCTAATAAAAGCTGGCCCATTGAGTAAAAGTAGCAGTTCCTGCACACTAAATGCGTCCGTACGTAAAATTTAAAATATGACTTGTTATTTATGCGTATAAGCTTATTATTTTTTGTATAAATATTTTTAATCATTTGAATGAGTATTTTATTTTATAATCTATCATTTAACAGAAAATTTTTATTTTAAGTGTATTACAAATAATAAAATATTAACTATTGTATTTTAAAATGTATATAAAATGATTGAAAATTAAAAAACAGAGGTAGAAACAAATTAAGTAAAATTTAATTAGAAACGATGAGAAGAGGAAATAAAAAAAGAATGAATAAATAAATCAAATTTAGCCATTTTAGTTTTTCTATGTGAAGTAGAAATGGCAGGTATTGAATGAGGTTTAGTTATAATCAATCATATGTAGAATTATTAAAAGATTATTTTACAAAAAAAAAAAAATTATCAAAGTTAGTTACTTTAGGCTGTCCCCCAAAATATGTATAGCATAAGTATATGTTGTAGAAAATAATGAACAAATTTATAGCATAACAACAACAACTAGTGGGACGATATACTTGTTGCGTCTGTGAAATTTTTTTAATAATAATAATAATAATAGATCCTTTGTGATAAAAGTAGAGGTCTCATTACTGTCTCTTTTGAGTGGTTAATAAATTTCCAAGCTCAAATATCTCAATTTTATAAGCCATAGCTCATTTCTTTCAATTTTAATATATCAAGTACTTTCTATTGTGTTTATTTTCATTTTTTATTATAAAACATGCATTATAACTATTATAATTTTTAAAACTTTTAATTTTCTTATTGTTTACACAATTCTTGATGAAATTACACTTAAAATTGAATACAAAATATATGAATTATTTTAAACTTATAGATTTCACTCTTTGTCACCCCATCAAAAGAGGCTAAAAATAGCACATATTGGAGAAATACTTATGCACACCAAGAGTGTGCTTCGACCATGTTTGTATTGATTATATGTTCAAAAATACACACATTTATTATTATATTTTTTAAATTATATAAATATATATTTTAAAATATATATATTTAAAAACACGTATCCAAAATTCAAGACAAAAATTAAAACAAATATTGTCAAACATAATTTTTACTTCTTGATAGTTCAGAAGTAACTTGTTATTCGGATACAAATCATGACCAAAATAATAATTCTTTATTCCATATCATTTATATTTCCCTCGGCCCAAAAAAAAATAAAAAATACCCACAGTAATAAGCGTATTAAACGTTTGAAATAAGTTGGTATTAATAATTATTTAATGCCTTAATGGCGAAAACGTGTAGTATCTCCCCTGTCAGTGTCTTACAGTCTTACCTGATGTGGACTATAATTATTTAAAATTTTTATTATTTTTATGGTTATAACCTCTACAGATAATTTTAATTTAATTTTATTGATTAAACTAATTTATTTTCACCATGCATTGGACGGAATGCAGCAATTAAATTATTCCAAATGCACTAACATACTAAATAATTTACAATCAACGTTAGCCTTACGAAGAGGCACGCAAATTGAAAAGTAACAATTGGTCTTAATTAACTTACCATTGATGCGAAACTAATTAAGCCATGATTAATGTGTAATAATTGGACACCAAAATTCTATAAAATAAAGGGAATCCAACAGTAACTATTAAATCAAACTTTTTTCACACCCCACCAATCATGTAACCAATAATGTTGAATGTGCCATGCCAATGGGATGAAAACACAAATTATTAAAAGGGTTTGTTGGTCGCCTCTGATTTCACTTGCGATCCTTATTATATCAAATTTTTATTTTATTTTTACTGTTATTAACATTAATCAGGGATAACATTTGAAATGACCAGCATTCCAATTCCAATTATATCAAAGAATCATATAAAAAAAATAAAAATGAACAAAAAACAGACATCTGATTTCAAGGGAATGTTCCTCTCAAAGGAAGGCATAAAACTATGGCCCACCCTAGTGTGGGAATAACATGGTTCATGTGATGCAATATATTTGGTATTCATTTATTAAAAAATTATAAATAAAGACTGCACATGAATGTCATATATGAATTTGAATTTTTTTTATTGAGTGTAATTTGACGCAGGAATTTGCTCATTTTAATTCATTAGCATTTAGTAACAAAGTACGGATATTTAACCATTACTAATGACTATCAACCAATATTTTATGGAGTAGAAATAGAACAGCAATTTAAATTTGAAAACTATTTAAATTTGACTTAATTTAATTTTTTAAAATTAATATCAAGTTCAAGTTTAAGTCAAGTCATAAGATTGAATTCGAAATAATTATTAAAGTTTGAATTAAAGCTCAACTAAATTAAAAATATTTTTGAGTTTAATTAAATTAAAATTGAAGAACTTGATTTATTAATAACTCTATTAATACACTATAAAAATAAAACCAATAAAACGCATCAAACATATAGAAGTGTTGGTTGTACAATTTTTACATACCCGAAGAAAGGACAACAATTATGTTTATTTATTTTTTTGAGAAAGCATTGTTAAACATGAGATACGGTTTAGGTCAAAATACAATAAAATTATTTCAAACTTATCCAATGATTATAATTTTTATTATTGTTTCTATAAAAACAAATTGGGTTTTCCAACTCCCTTAGCTATGGTGTGGATAAGATCATACAAAGTGCAATTAAACAAAGTTGAATAACAAATTGAATGTTATTAAGATCGTCTGCGTCTTCAAATTGTGTTTAATTTTTGATTTAGTAGAAATTTAATAAAAGTTAGTTCATTTTGACTAATTTGACATTTCTGTCCATGCATTATCATTTTAACTCATAGGATTTTTGGGTCAAGCAGATTCCAAGATATTACATAACATAGAAAAATAATAGTTTATTTTTTTTCATGATCAAAATAGAGAACTCAAATATTATTCAAAAATCGATCAAAAAGTGTTATTTTCAACTTCATGCCTAAACTAGTTTGACCAAATTATAGGGTGAATAAACATTGAAGGTAAAACAAGACAACAAGACACATTAAATGTCATGTTCGTGAAGGGGCCCTCATACATTTTCTTGCTTTTTAAACCACGTTTTCTCATACATCATTTTGTCATGATTAAATTAAACATCATAGAAGAATCAAAGATTCAAAACATTGGGGATAAAAAAGGGAATTCGCACACCTAAACCTTTCTCCACGTTGATCAACTTTCTTGACCAATTCACAGAACATTTATTCGATTGGGACGGACGTTGCGTGTACACGCACTCGAACTCAAAATTATTTCTCATCTTTTCCAAAAGAGGGTCATGCTTAGGGACCCCTCATTTATTCCAAGGTCATTACAAAATACAAATTAATGATAGTACGGAAGATTGTTTCACAAATATCAAATTTATTTAATATTTTTTTTTTAAAGGTTAATAGCAAAACAATGAAGCTCAAACAAAGGAATAAAGCAGTAGAATCTTACTGCCCCACAGTGTGGCAGTAATTCTTGGGAGGTGACTGGAGCATTGCTCCCGCCACTCACGCGAGTGTGGGCCCACTATTAGTGGGTTGACATATTGGGAGTACTGCTCCCGGACTGTCCACGAAGTTAGCCCACCAAAAATTACCTAAAAGAAAATTGATTTGGTGCATGAATGTTAGCAATTCAGGTGATATGTCACTATTAAACTTTTGATCTCAATTTGTATAAATAATAACAGGAGTGGCAGTAGCATTAAGGTTTTAAGTTAATTTGGTACATGAGAGGTGAATGGCTTTTTAATATTTTGCTATAAATGAAGTTTGGTACAATATCAAGGTCATTATTGTTATAATGCTTTTCTTAATATAACTTAGAAAAACAATATTCTTTTATATGCCTTTAATTACATTAATATTCTCTAAAAATTAGTACAATTATAAGTTATTTTTGTATTCATTTTGAAATTACAAAATCCTCCATTATGTGATTGAAATATTTACATCATTTTTTTGATATTAATATTTTACATGAAAATTGATTATGTCATAGAAAAAGTTTAACTATTTTTTTATTATGTTGTCTAAATTCAAGTTTTTAGTTAAAAAATTTTTAAAAATTGACTTAAATACAAATAATTATAATTGATTGGTTTAAAATCTTAATTTATTACAAACAAAAAATCTTTGATGTATTATGAAGGGTATCTTTTTTTGTAAAGTAGTACAAAAATTTTTAAAAATGAAAGTCAAGTATAAGTTTAAAAAGTTAATTCACTTATCTAAGTCATTATTAATTTTCATTTAAGATATTAAAAAAATATAAATTTATTAAACATAAAGGAGATAGCTTTATAATATTAAAAGAGAAAGGTGTAGAGTTTATAATTATGTCGACTCATTGGTGTAATTAACTCTTTTCTTTAAAGTAAAATCAAACTTTAAATTTACGAAAATATTATAATAATAATTATTAATTAACAGAAAAGCCGACTGTGACGTTGGGAGCCGCCCCTCAAGCAGCGCCTTTGACCGTTCGCTTCTTCCACTTTGTTCTCATTTATTTAATCAAAGAAATCCTGTTTTTGCATTTTCAAGTCATGAATTTTTCAATTCAAAAAACAACAATCTATTTGGTTGTTGTTAATGCCAAAATTAATTATTTTAATTATGCCTATTAAATAAAGTCTCACAATGGGGGTGGGGGGGGGGGTTCGGTGGAGTGAAGTGGGTTGGGGGGTTATATTCCATTGCCTTGGATTTTCCGGAACACAGTTGGCCTGTGTACTTTTCCATTTGCCTGTGTTCAACTAAAAGGTGCCAGGAGATCGATCCGGCCCTGTTTTCTGGCCACCGCCTCTCTCATCATCTCTCCATCCGTGTAAGATTTATTTTTTTGATTTGGAACGATATGATTATAGGTTGGTATGGTAGAGAGGGAGAGAGTGAGCGCGTATTAGATTATTTATGTTATCCTGCTGCTTTTCCTCTGAGTGGTGTTATGGGTTTTCAGGGTCAGGGAAGAGAGGCTGTGTAAATTGTGAAGAAGCTGTGCTGTGTTTTCTGCCATGGAGAAAACGAAGTATAAAGAGACAGAGAAAGAGAATATGCGGTCTTCAGGAAGGCAGATGAAGGCCATGCTCCGCAAGAACTGGCTTCTGAAGATTCGCCACCCTTTTATCACCTGTGCGGAGGTCCGTACTTTTCACGCACTGCCACAGATACACTTCATCTTCGCCTGTGTTCGCACATGGGCATGCATTGAATATGCTATCTTACACAATTTTGTGACCTTGCATGTTTATTGGGTTTGAATTTTTTCAGATTCTTGAAATTTGTGGTTTATGTTCTGGTGGGATTTTGTTCTTTCTCTGTTTTGAAATGTCTTAAATTGAGTTGGGCTGTTTGAATTGCTAATTTTGAGGATGGAGGGCCACTTTTATTGCTTATGTTTGTATATGCAGGTATTGTTAAAATCAAGGATCTTGAGTTCCCTTGGAAACTGTGGACGTACTTTACGTAATATTGATTTCCCTGTTTCCTGCCCCTAAAAAAAAAATAAAACTGCCAGTAATCTTGATCAACTACTGTCAAATTATACTAAAAATTTGTTTGATCGCTGGTGTGTATTTACTTGTATACCACATCATGCCGTATGTTCCATTCCATGGTTGTCTCGCTCTCTTTGTTTTGGACCTCTGCGGCAATTAAGTCGAGCTTTGTATGTTTGCTATATGGCCAAATTCAACATTTTCTGGTTCCCACTGCAGTATTCTCGTTACGTCGCTTTAATGGTGATATAGGGATGTAATGAAGAGTTAATTATTCACTTACTTTCATTTCAATGGGCAGATTTTGCTTCCAACTGTTGTTATGTTGTTGCTTATAGCTGTACGAACAAGAGTTGATACAAAACTACACCCTCCTCAACCGTAAGTATCTTGTTTTTGGGCCCCTCTAAATGTACATGACAATCTTACAATTAGTTATTTCCATCTTTTCTTCCAAAAAGAAATTGAATGATCACAGCAGATGAGATGGTCAAGATCACACTTATCATTCCCATTTATATCTAAGATTGTAGAACATAAGTACTTTGACTAGTATTTGAATTCTATGTGACCAACTTATTGAGTTGATGGTTGAAGTGTAGAGTTTAAAAGAACTTAAGCAGATACGAATGCACTATTGTTTTATTGTTTTTACTTAATAATGGGAAATATCAAGATATAAATGTTACTGAGAATAAGAGGAATCTGGTGCAGATATATTAGAAAGAATATGCTTGTGGAAGTAGGAAAAAGTGACATGTCTGCACCTTTTAACCAAAGTTTGGAGTTATTGTATGCCAAGGGTGAGTATTTGGCATTCGCACCTAATACAAGCGAGACAAGGATGATGGTCAATGTACTGTCCATGAAATTTCCTCTGCTGAAGGTACATATTAATACTTTCCCTATGATCCTCTCCCAGCCTGTTGGTCCACTGTTTTCTCCATCTCTATTGCCCTTCTGTCTTTTAAATTCATTTGATATGCTCAATTATGGTTTTTTTTCTTTTGCCCAGGGCTCTCTCATTTTGTTTGCATCCTATCATTCTGATATATCAATTATTAGGTGGTGGTTTATTAGGACTGCCACATGCTTTGGAGTTCCTTAATACTGTTGCTGATGCTACTTTTTGATAATTTATAATCAATGTTTACTTTTTCCTTTTGGCGTTGGTATCTTGACAAAGAAACCTTGGTAGTTGTAATACAGTCTGTCTCATTTTCCATATGATATTTAGATTCCTGACTTGCTGAATGTTCTGTGTTTTTTGGTTAGGATTCAATCTATGACTGTTCTTTTTTGGAATATTTTTGAATTGAGTCTCTAATCTTCAGGGTTATGAGAGCTAGTTGCTTGTTCTTGCACAACATCTTTTGGATTGTAAGCATTAATTAGTCCTGTTGCTTCTCTCAAGTATTGACTGCTGCTGCAATTTGGGAGTATTTTTTATTTTATATCAACATGTTCCAGATTGTGGAATTAACTTCTGCGTGTAACGAGTGGAAGGGAAATTATATCTGGAAGTAAGGATCGGAAAGTTATGTCTTGATTGAATATGAAAGTTGGCTATTCACTTCCCCTACCACACTATACTTTTTTCCCCCTGCAAATAAATGGAGAATTTGCTTTCATCTGAAATTCAAGTCCTTAACAAATCTATTATTGGTCAACATTATTCTAACTTCTGTTGACTGCTGATCGTTTTACCTATTGAAATATCTCAAGTATAATGATTTTTTTAGTTTATGATGCCAGAAAAGGGAATAATGGTTGTTGCAACTATCTTCTGAATAGATTAGGATTTGACCTAGTGTTATAAGTAGATAAATAAAATATGTGGTTTTCCTGTTTTGGATTCGCTCTTGTATGAAACTAAACTATTATATTAACGGCTTCTGCAGATAGGCATAGGATCCAACATGGCTCACTTCCTCAAGGATTTTCAATCCTTGGGAATAAAATCTTCTGTCTATATGACTTTGTGTACTTGAATAATTGTACTGAAAAATCTTCTGGAATTATAACCACTGGAGTGCACGTGGTAATTCAAAGCACATTCACTTTTGATTTTTTGAGGAGTAACTGAAGAAATTTTAGAAATCTTCTCTTTTTTTCCTGATATTAAAACCACTTGAATACGTGCATGTGGTAATTCAAAACACATCCACTTTTGGAATTTTGTGAAGAAAAAACCAAGGAAATTTTGAGAATCCTCATTTATTTTTGCTTGCCTAGGCAAGTACTGATGCTAAAGCATTTCAATTCATATTAATTAGTTCACATTTATGATTCGGCCTAAACATATGAAATGACTGCCGAATTTTGGTGTGGTGGGCTCATTATTGCTCAAGTGTAATTGTTGGATATCTGAAAGGTTTCAAGTATTGAAAATCATTTTCATCTGGCAGTTTCTACTTTTGTTACTCTATGTGGATAAATAGATACTTATTTTTAATTTTTCTAATTTTTTCTTTACCAGTAACGATTATACTTTAACTTAATCCAGCTTACGACAAAAGTTTACGAAGATGAAGCAGAGTTGGAGACATACCTGCGCTCAGATCTTTATGGTGCTTATGACAAAGTGAAGTGAGTTATGATTTCCTCATTTTCTTCCTTTTTTGAACAAATCAGTGTGTGTATAGAAAAGATTGTTTAATTGATATAAGTGGCTGTAGTTGGATATAGTTGGGCAGCCTACAGATGTTATTCTTATTACTTAGTAGTTGCAGTCCTGAAATGATATGGTCTGTGGTTGTTTGGTTCTTAACTATTAATGCTGCAAGACAACAAGATGATGGTCTTGGGGCATTGGTCATGAAGCAGTTCAATGGAATTCTGTTTGTGACACTACAATGCTGGAGATAAGATGGGAATTTGAACTGGAAGAATGCAAGTTTTAGACTCACTTTTTATTTTTGTTGTGCTGGCAATGTATTATTATTAGATGCAGTAACAAATTGGCCACAATAATTAAGCTCCCAGATGGAACTAGGTAATTTAACAGGTTACGCTGTTACCTGGTCCCTTTCTGGCTTGGGTTTTCGTGGAAAAAAATAAAAGTGAAAAGCTGCCTCATTTTGCAAAAACTATTCAACTTGGGCCATCTGTCTGTCCTTGGAGACAGCTATAAGCTGTTCATAATTTCTTAAAGGTTTGAAATTTTTAAGACCTCTTATTTCTCAGGTAAGGACACTAATGTGCAAATTGATTGGCTAGTCTTTGCTACTTCTCCATTGTTCAGGATGGTCTTTGGAATTCAATGTCATACTGTGGGGCAAGACACCTAACTTGTGATGTTTGATTCTTTTCTGTCACAGTAATTATATATTAAATGATTCACATTTCTAACAACTCATGCTATTATTATGATGACCATATTTTGAAAGATTGTTTTTCTGCAGAGTCAAGTCTCGGTTTTTCATAAGCTAGTTTGCGAGATCTTGAATTCATTTGAATGAGGTCATGGCGTGGAAGGAAGAAATCTTATACTAGTTTTTTCTGTTTGTAGGAATTGCACGAACCCAAAAATCAAAGGAGCAATTGTATTTCACAAGCAAGGCCCTCAGTTGTTTGACTATAGCATACGCTTGAACCACACATGGGCCTTTTCAGGATTTCCTGATGTTAAATCCATCATGGACGTTAATGGTCCTTTTCTCAATGACTTGGCCTTAGGTGTGAACACGATACCAATAATGCAGTACGGCTTCAGTGGCTTTTTAACTGTATGGCCTCATTATCCCTCTATAGTTTTTGAGAAACTATAGTAGCTTTTGGCAATTCACAAATACAATTATATTTTCCAATGATAATTCACAGTAATGTGCTCTGAATTTCGGCATCGAAAGCTAGATCAGTGGATATGTTTAAAGCATCTTTACCAAGGAACTAGAAATTATTGAAACTTTCCATTTTTATTAATTCTGTTGCTCATCTTTATTATTTAATTCTTGTTTGCAGCTTCAACAGGTAATGGATTCATTCATTATATTTGCTGAACAACAACGCATGACAGACTTGGACATCAAAGAGATTGGATCATCTTCGAACTCAACTTCATTGCACGCATTTGAGATACCCTGGACACAGTTTAGCCCTTCAAACATAAGACTTGCTCCATTTCCAACTCGTGCATACACAGATGATGAGTTCCAGTCTATTGTCAAGAGAGTTATGGGAGTGTTGTATGTGTCCATATAGACACTTGTTTTCTTTGACATGTTTTTTCAGCATTTTCTACTTATGTAAAGCTCTTTGGTTAATGGCTCTCGTTTCTGTGGACTAGCAATTTCTAATATCTTTGTCATATTGGCAAACAGGTACTTGCTGGGATTTCTCTATCCAATCTCTCGACTGATTAGTTATTCTGCCTTTGAGAAGGTATTGAAGCTCTTACCCAGTGACTAGTGTTTCATCTCTGTCATGTGTTGTTCTTTTCCTAGATTTTGGAGGAACAAAAGGTTACCTGAAACTTATTTATACTGACTACCATTACTTACTGATACACCAGGAGCAGAAGATCAAGGAAGGTCTCTACATGATGGGCCTTAAAAATAATATGTTTATTCTCTCGTGGTTTCTGACCTATTCAATACAGGTTTGAGTCATTGTCATATTCTTGTGACTACAAATCTGCTGTTGTTGTGACTTGTGACTTATTGTTTTCCTTCTTATATCATGTCTTGAAGGAGAACTTTCTTGTTTATGGCCCAAGGTGTCAATGGTAACATAAACAGTTTTACTAAATTGAATGTTACCCTGGAAGAGTATTCAAATTAAACTGAGTCTTGTTGACACTCAAGGGACTCATTTGTAGCTTCACATTTTCTTTTTTAAATTCCATGTGCATGCAACTTTATGTCAGAAATTTCTGTTTTATCTTGTTTACCATCACCACAATATTGCCTTGACATAAAAATCAAAATTAGAGTATTCTAAGCAATTTACCGATTCCTAATACATTTTTTTTAAAGAATTGAGCTAAATTGCCACCTTAATTGAAGAGGAGAAGATAATTGAACTTGTTTCAGTTACATTGCAACGAGGGTGAATTTTCACCAGTGAAATACTATATCTATCGATTGGACACAGATTTGAGGCCTCATATTTGGAATTTGGAATTTCTTATCAAAAACTGAATTGATTTTCGTTGATTTTAAATCTATGGCGTCAAGTTGTGCTAAGAGTTCCAAACATAAGAGCTTTTGTATGAACTCTATTTCATGTTTTCCAACATTTTTGGTCTTATACATGGGATACTTTTATCCTTCTTATTTCTACTTGCTCAATCCCCTGTTCTTATTGGAACTGTCTTTTTGCATTGTGGAAGTGTGTTTGTTTCCATTGTTTCTGTACAGTGCTTAAGGTCTTAAAAAGCTTTTAACTTGTTTACTTTTCCATGGAGAGTTTCAGCAGAAGTTCTGATGCTTTTTTACTTACTCAGTTTGCCATCTCTTCTGGAATAATCACTCTTTGCACAATGGGAACCCTTTTTAAGTACAGTGACAAGTCTCTGGTGTTTGTGTACTTCTTCTCGTTTGGACTGAGCTCAATAACACTATCATTTCTGATCGCCACATTTTTCACCCGAGCAAAAACTGCAGTAGCGGTTGGAACTCTTGCGTTTCTCGCTGCCTTTTTCCCTTATTATACTGTAGATGACGAGGCTGTTTCTATGTAAGTATTTTATGGTAAATCTATCATACGAGATAAATAAAGTTCTTTGATGTTGTATAAAACATCTTCTTTTGGTATGCTTGTAGGCTATTAAAGGTCATGGCATCTTTTCTTTCACCCACAGCATTTGCATTGGGGTCCATTAATTTTGCTGACTATGAGCGTGCCCATGTTGGACTCCGGTGGAGCAACATTTGGCGGGTATGTCCATCATAAATTATGTTCTTCCTTTGTCTTTAATTTCAAGAAGCTTCAAGTCAACCATGCTGCAGGATTCGTCTGGGGTATGCTTTTTGGTCTCTCTTCTGATGATGTTGCTGGACACTTTCTTATACTTTGCCATTGGTATTTATTTAGATAAGGTATATCTTCTCTACTTATATTCTTCTGGTCTTCTTTTGTCCCAAAAATCTTTGCTGAAACTTCGTCATTTTACAGTTTCATACTTCCATTATATGTCAGCATTTTAATAAGAGTTCTTTATCTCCTTAACCAATGGTGAAAAATAAGGTCTTTTCTGTTAATTATATTACTATCTTAAATTTGCGTCCATGAAAACAGGTCCTTCAAATGGAAAATGGGCTCTGCTGCCCTTGGAGTTCCAAGTTATTTAAGCCCTTTTGGAGGAAAAAAGATATGCAGAGACAGTTTTCTTCCAGTGAAGTTGATAAATTAATCCGTAGCAATGTCGAGGAAAATGCTTGTACTTCTGAAGGTGATGCATATAAACCAGCAATGGAAGCCATAAACTTTGAAATGAAGCAGCAGGAACTTGATGGCCGGTAAACATATCATTATCAATACCTAGGTTTGCGTGCCAACAGACATGTGAAGATGTGTCTCATGGTCAATATTTATCTTATTTCTGTTCTCCAGATGTATTCAGATTAGAAATTTGCACAAGGTGTACACTTCTAAGAAGTCAAGGTGTTGTGCTGTGAATTCTTTACAGCTGTCACTCTATGAAAATCAAATTCTTGCTCTTCTAGGTAAGCCTATAATAATTGTAATAATGATTCTTGTTGTTGCAATGTTTTTCATGTTGCTGCTTAATTGATTCAGATGTGTAGATGTACAGTGTACAGTTGCTTGTTTACTCATAACTTGTATTGAAGAATAAATAGTTGCCAAGTGGTCTCTCTTGGCTCTTTACTGCATGGGATTTGAACTTGATACAATAACAATTGGTGTTATCTTGGACATCTGACATGTTTTTATATATCACGGTCATCTTCAATGGGGCTAACCTAGGCAGTATACCTCGCCTGGGTTCTACTGGTCATATTACTGCAATATTGGATATCACCAGTGGTTTTATAGATACAATATTAATTGAAGTGGTTTGTCAGTCAAGAAACTTACCTCATTAGATAGTATTTGTAGTCCACAGCCATACCAATACGTTACAAATATGGTGCAGTGAAGGAATAGTTATTATTCTTCTGAGGTCGATGGTTTCTTTTGTCCAATAATTGTTCTAATATTTTCTTTTAAGAATTTTTTAAAATGGCACCCCTCCATAGATGCTCCATCATCAATCAAGTGAGTTCTAATATTTAGTGCTGTCAACAGTCAACACCCTTGAGATCTCATTTTTTTTTAATTTCTTCAAGATGGCTAATTCTTAAGCCTTATTTTCTTGGTTTCTGTTGGTATCGTTGTTAACCTGTTGTATGCTTTTTGACTAATTTGCCAGCTTCTTATCTGTTCTTTTGAAGATCTTCTCCACTTAGCCTTTTATATTGCAACATTCTCGTCTTTAGTAGCATGTTTAACATTTTCATAGCACTAGCGAGTCCGTTAACAGTATGCCTCCGTCTGTAGTTTCTCGTAACACCTTTGTTATATTCTTTATACTCCCAGTCAGCCATTTTCACATAAGATTTTCAGCACCATCTAAATTTCTAGTGGTTTTGCTCACAACTTTTCCTTTAAGACACTATTAAAATCCTATAATTTGAGGTTAAACTCTCTTTGTCGAAACCTTGCCTCTTTGAATTTCTAAACAAGAAAATACTTGAATATATTTAATTCGAACTGCTCATACAAGAAAGTATTAATTGTTAAGATGTCTAGAGCCATAGAGAACTTGTGAATATGTGTTTCATTAAGCACTCTGCTGATTATGTTTCTGACAGTACACCTGATCTTTATCTATTTTTTCATATATGAATACATATCACAGAATACTATAGTAGCATCATTATGAATGTGTAGTATTTTCTTCTTTCAATTTTATAATAATGTTTTATTTCCTTCTTGTGCTTATCGACCTCAAATATGTGTTCTGCAGGACATAATGGAGCTGGTAAAAGCACAACAATGTCCATGCTTGTTGGCCTTGTTCGTCCTACCTCGGGAGATGCGTTAATTTATGGAAAGAATATCTTAACTGATATGGTAACACCCTTGATTTCATTTTGTGTATCTCTTGAATTTGAAGATTCTAAAATGATGGAAGCAAGTTTCCTGAAGGCTGATTAGGATTATAGAATATCATCAATGGAGCATCTGGTCTCCCCAATTCCTCTTTATATAACTGTTCACTCATTCCTCTAGACATATATAACTGGTTGCCAGGCATAAGGTCTTCCCTTTTCTGTTGCAACCCCCTTTCCAAGCACTAAGGGAAAAACACCTTCCCTCCCTTTCTTAATTCCTGCTGAAGCTAGTTAAAAAAAAACATTTTCTTCTGGAAATTGAAACCTGTTACCCAACACAGTACAATTTCATCTTCCAAGTTTGAGCTCTGCAATTAAAGCATGTTGTTTGAGGAATTCATTAAGCAGCCATCTTAGAAGTGAATTTGAGTCTCTTTGACAACGCAGTCAAATCAACTTTCTTAGAAACTGGCCATTGTTTGTGTTGCAGAAAAGCTGGCTTAGCTAGCCTCTTCCTGTGTTTTCTTTTTTCTTCATTGTTTGGTTCTCCAGATAACAATACCGCAGACTCAGAGATTCTGATGTCTTGATAAGGAAAATAGAATGATGGGTGGTTATGCTTTGTCTACTTCTATCTGCCAGCAAAGGGCTGGGCTCAGAATAATCAAATTTGCTGTTATACTGTTAATATACGTAATCCTGGAGGATTTATTCGGTTTGCTATTGGTATACTCAATTCAATGGATTCTTTAAGTGATTGATTATCAAACAATATCTTTGTTCAAGAGGTGAAAATTTGGGGCCGGTTGTTATCTATGACTCATTTTAGCTTCTAGCTTATGAACAATGAGCTGAACTCTCAATAGAAGTGTCAAATGGAGCAGACTAGCATTTAAAGCCTTTCCGAAATCTATTAGAGCATGAGAAAAACCTGTAAAATTTGGCAAACCATATGCTTCTGTGAGTCCATTCTCTGCTAGGGTTTACCTCCCTGTATTCCTTCCTTTTCTTGTTAATTTTCCAAATGCAGCAGTCTTCCCGAGGTAAACTGTCCTGTAAAATATTTCCTTAGGATTGTCCACATCCACGCTGTGAAATTTCAACATCTATTCAAGATCTATCCTGCAAAATTTGTCAAAATATGGCAAGGTGGATGTTTAAACAGCAGTTATTTTGTTGGTTTTGCAGGACGAAATACGCCAAAGTTTGGGTGTTTGTCCCCAGTATGACATTCTTTTTCCTGAATTAACTGTAAGAGAACTTCTCAATCTTTGCTAATTTTCTTTTGAAATGTTTTTAATGTTTCCAATGTTTTTCTTTTTGATGTTTAAGCAAAATTTGCCAGGTTTGGGCATTCCTTTTCATCAGAATTTTCATACTTCTCCATTTTTTTCTTTTCAATATTCATTGAGCTGATATATTCTTGTTCCTAAATCAATATTTTTATTGAATTCTGCTTGTTATAGAATAAAATATAAGTTGTCGGCCAGGGAACTCTGATTATTTGTTTCAATGATGGAAAACTAATACTGCCATTGTCTTTCCTTCATATTTTAACTAAGGCTTGAAATGAGTAGCTCTTTATTGGCATTTGCGTTTCAGGTGAAGGAGCATTTAGAAATATTTGCTAATATAAAGGGAGTGAATGGAGATAGCCTGGAGAATATCATAATTGAAATGGCTGAAGAAGTAAGCTTCTTTCGTGTTTTTGGGTAACTTGGAGTGCTGATTCAACTTTATTCTCTACTGCTTTATCCAAATGAATCAAGTGCATTCAATCTAAGCATATCTGCTCGAAATGGATTCTAACGTCACTTATTTGGTATACTCATATCTGCTTGGAAATTTTTGCTGTTTGAGAGAGTAATCCTTTTCTTACCTTCTGGCTGTAGAGGGGTCCTTGTATAAAGATTATGCATGAGAGTGATCCAAATCCCTTTATCTATAAATATTATGCATAATTTTCTCCTTAGGCTGAAGGTTGTAGATTGTCAATAATGCTGTTTCGTAGGACCTGTCAATTGGAGTTTTTATTTATCGGGGTACTTCTGTTTCAAACCTTGTAATTGGCAGATGATAACCTGATAAGTATATTTGTTGTTTCATTTGATTTGGTGATTTGGAAGCCTATGAGATACTCTAAAGCTATGAATGGATTTGAATGAATTATTTGGGAAAAGGATTTCAAAGCCACAACTTAAAAATAGCTCAAAATTGAAGTTTTTAAGGATTTGAAATCCATTGTCAAGTGAAATCATCCAATCAAGCTCAGTTTATTTGTTATTAGGGATTCAAAATACATAGCTTCAAATCCGTCTATCCAGTTGTAGCTTAAAGAGATACCAAATACCTGAAAGGACCAGCTTTGGCCCATGTTGATACTTGGTACCCTGACTAGGAAACCAGCTTGCTCTCTATTTCACGTGTGAATTCACATCCACAGATTTTACTTCTATTTGCTTTATTTATACTTTATGCAATGATCTTATAGTATAACATTTCTTGATATAAAAGTTATATCTATTCTCTATGCCTTGATTTCTAATTACCGCTGACAGATTTTTTTGTTTATATGATATTTCATTAGGTGGGTTTGGCTGACAAACTCAATACATTTGTAAGGGCTCTTTCTGGAGGCATGAAGAGAAAGTTATCTCTGGGAATTGCACTCATGGGGAACAGCAAGGTTTGTGTAAATTTTTGTGAAATTACTACTAATTCTGACTATGGATCCTCCTAAAACAGGTTCTTATATGCAATATAGGTTATTATCCTTGATGAACCCACAAGTGGAATGGATCCGTACTCAATGCGGTTGACATGGCAGTTAATCAAAAGAATAAAAAAGGGTAGGATAATACTACTAACGACTCACTCCATGGATGAAGCTGATGCTCTAGGAGATCGGATAGCTATAATGGCTAATGGTTCTCTTAAATGCTGTGGAAGGTTCTTCCTACTCAGATTTATATGTTTATTCATGACTTAACACCTCCATAAATAATATATCTGTGTAAATTTGGGATAGAAATTAGGACAGATAATATAGCTCCCACCTCCCCAATAAAGTGAGTTGGGGGGGGGGGGATGGAAAGGAAGTACAGCAGGAGGAAAAGATTAATTTCCAAAACAGAATATGATGATGCACAAAAGCTAGCTGTTGTATTTTATTCCCTTAATACTGTGTTATAATCCAATGTCTATTTTCCTACAGTTCTTTTTTCTTAAAGCAACAATATGGTGTTGGTTATACTCTTACTCTAGTGAAGGTATGCAACATATCACTCCACTTATGCCATTAAGAGTTATTAATTGTCTTTTAATGTTCTCTTTTCCTGTTGAACTCTTTGTATTCAGACTACACCAACTGCCTCTGCTGCTGCTGATATCATTTACAATCACATTCCATCAGCAACATGCGTGAGCGAAGTACAATTCCAAATTTATGAAGGAGGCTCTTATGTCATTGATTAAATATGACTGTTACATAGAAATTAACACCACATGCTCTTTTGAAATAAAACCTACTATTCATCAACAATGCTGATATTCAATAATTTATTCTCTAATAATCACTTGGCCTTTTTTGTGCCTTTGCAGGTTGGTAATGAAATTTCTTTCAAGCTTCCTCTCACATCCTCATCATCCTTTGAAAGCATGCTTCAGGAAATAGAGCACTGCATGCAAAGGTCAAATCATAGATTTGGGACTCCAGACTGTGGGGACAGTAGTTTTCCCGGCATTGAGAGTTATGGTATTTCTGTTACAACTCTGGAGGAAGTGTTCCTGAGAGTTGCTGGAGGTGATTTTGATCAAACTGAGCGCCTTGCTTCTGAGATGCCTCCAATTACATCCAATTCTGATGAAAGTCAAATCTACCAAAATAATGTTTCAGAGAGAACCTTTCACTCAAAAGTTTGTAGAAATTATGTTGAAGTTATTGGCTTCATATTCTCCATAATGGGGAGAGCTTGTAGTCTATTTTTTGCGACTATGCTGTGTGTCATGAAGTACCTTACCATGCAATGTTGTTGCTCTTGTATACCTTCAAGGTCAACTTTCTGGAGACACTCAAAAGCATTAATAATCAAGAGAGCAGCATCGGCTCGGCGTGATCAAAAAACAATTATTTTTCAGTTGCTAATTCCTGCTGTCTTCTTGCTTTTGGGTCTTCTTATGATCAATCTTAAGCAACATCCTGACCAGCAATCAATAACCTTCACAACCTCACATTTCAATCCTCTGTTAACTGGTGGAGGTGGTGGTGGTCCAATTCCTTTTGATCTATCCTTAACCATAGCCAAGGAGGTTTCAAACTTTCCATTTTCTGCTTTGTTTCTTTCATTTTTTGTGAAAGATTTCTCTCTCAACAAATGTTCTGCTCACACACAGATTTCAAAACATGTGCATGGTGGCTGGATTCAGAGAAAGAGACAAACTACCTATAAGTTCCCTGATTCAAGGAAGGCATTGAATGATGCTGTTGAAGCTGCAGGGCCAACTTTGGGCCCCATGCTACTTTCAATGAGTGAATATCTCATGTCTAGCTATAATGAATCCTATCAGTCGAGGTATTCTAGATTCTATTGCTTTATAATTCTTATTTCACAATTTCCATTTATCTTTAAATTATTTCAAGATCAAAATTCCAACCAGCTTTTAAAGAAAACTTATTATTCAAGTCCAAGTTGATTAGAGTCATTTTGGTATCATCAAATTCTGGATCAGTTTGTGGATGATGTGGACCTCCTGGGTCCAAACATTATACAGACTCACAGGTCAGCAGAGCGGTCTCTCTGAGGAGAAACAAATTTCAACTAGTTGCCTAAGATTTGAACCAAAATAATAAATGATTTGGAATCGTTTGTGATCCAGCCCATCCCATGTCAACCCAGTTGATTGATGAGTCTGGTTGCTATCTGGGGTCATAAAATAGTTTCGAGTATGTACTTGAGATGTGTTAAACAGCAATTTTGTCATCCCAACTTCTTCTTTACTAGAAGAAACTTGGTTTAAAGCCATTTTTTTTAAGAGGCAGTTGGAATAGGTATATTTCTTGTGGCTCAGCTTGGGCCTAAAGTACAAGATGCACTGGCAGTCTTACCAGATTTGTGCTGCTTTCTACAATGCTTCCCGTTCATTTTTCTCTATTTCTTTTTAATTAAATTTATTTAATGTGTGTTTGTATGATGAAGAAAGCTGAGTTGTCAGTCTTGAGCTTCTCTTGCTCTTTTATGATGCTTTTGAGGTTGTCTGTGGTGTATCTATAGTCTTTTTAAAAATCAACTGTAGATAAATACTATTTTCTCTTCTGATAATGTGCATTTTCATTGGGCAACCTTTCAATCAGTTATAACCATAGCTTTACTTGACAAAAAATTACTGATCTATGTTGGTTATAGGATAAAATTGACCACAGATATATTTTATTTGATTGCTACACCAGTGTACACAGTTCCTGGTAGATATTGAATGCCTAGAGGCTTGGAGCTACGACTTTATCACTAATCCATCTATAATTAATTTCCAGCCACGTTGTGATTTTATCTGTCTGGAGTTAATCCAAAGATGTTACTTTTTGGTTGTGCAATATCTACTTATATTGTAATTTTTATTTTTATTGTTTATTATTTTTGTTTATATACAGGTATGGTGCAATTGTTATGGATAAACAAAG
The DNA here is from genome assembly GCA_019155195.1 of Avicennia marina. Classification (NCBI taxonomy): domain Eukaryota; kingdom Viridiplantae; phylum Streptophyta; class Magnoliopsida; order Lamiales; family Acanthaceae; genus Avicennia; species Avicennia marina. The sequence goes on from CM032758.1 coordinate 940,548, forward strand.
CGAAGACGGGAGCCTAGGTTATACTGTTCTTCACAACAGTTCTTGCCAGCATGCTGCTCCTACCTTCATTAATTACATAAACTCAGCAATACTCAGGCTTGCTACTCTTAATGAAAATATGACAATTCAAACGCGTAATCACCCATTGCCGATGACAAAGAGTCAGATCCAACAAAACCATGTATGTTTAGAATTGTAATGAGTCAGGAACTTCTATTTTTAGCAATTTAGATTGACACTTAAATCTGAATGATAAAATAATTGTCTAATTTCCTCCCATCTGCATAGTGCTTCTGTTTAAAATGTAATAACAAATTAATCCAACTTCTAAAATCTGGTCCTTCCAATACAATCATGGCTTTCTCACTAAAATATGATTTTTTGTTCAGTGTTGATGAATATCTATATTCAGGAATTAAAATTCTACTTTTTACTATGTTTTTGATACTTTTAAAACTGCTGGTCACAGAAAAGAATGTAAGTTGTGATTTCTTCTGTTTATTTTAGCGGCTTGAGTTATTGCCAGAAATTATTCATGTGGGTTGTATATGCTGTACCGTACAATCCTCCTCTAATAATTATTCATGTGGGCTTCTATGCATCATATGAGTTTTGATTCTGCCATTAATATTTGTGTATGATGTGTAGGATCTGGATGCCTTTAGAGTATCCATTGTTGTTATGATTGCCTTCTCATTCATTCCTGCTTCATTTGCTGTGGCTGTTGTGAAGGTAAATTTTCTCCATTATAGGTGAATCTCTATTTTAGTTATTCCTTTCAATATATTTTTAGTTACATTTTGAGAATATTATGCGTGATGTAAGGTGCTTATTATTATTTGACATTGTAATTTGATATGTTCAGAAAACTGTTCGTTCCACTGAGAGGGTGAAGTAAGCTTCTGTCTTATAAACCATTTCCTGGCGGCCTAACTTTAACTTTGGATGAGAATTGTTGCAAAAATATTGTTTTTAGTCTAGGACTTGATGTTTTACACACGTGTTTTCACCAAGTAACAAAATAGAGCCCATAAAATCTGAATAAACCCTAAAAAAATCTGAAAACCTGCAGCATTTGCGCAAAGATCGTGTCTTGTGAGATACCTACTTTTCTAGCAAAAGTCCCATTCATTTTAATGTAAATTATTTCTGTGTATCAGCTAATAAACACCGACACTGCAAGTGATTGAATTTTCATATATTATCTGTGGTTCAGTCCAGAATTTTCAACTGTCATGCACCCTCACACAACAGTCACTACTAGTTTATACGAAATATTGAAGTTTTCCATAAAAATCTTGAATGTGTTATAGGTCCTGGTAATTTTCTCTATGCTTAATATAATGAATCTGAAAAGTAATATCAAATCATGGTTATGGTGGTAAGGCCAATTTAAAGCCAATATCTAAGAACAACTCTGCAGGTTGGAGGTTTGTAGTCTGGAATATTACCCCATTTCATCTTTGGTTACCTTATGGTCTGATTCTATATTTAAATTGGAAATAATTGTCTTGATTCAAATGCTGAAAATGGGATTCAGATGGTAACGAAGAACTTGAGAATTTTTTGTCCCTAACCATAGTGTTATATTGCTTCCAGGGGCTTGTATTGAATGGTAAGAAAGTGTAGATAGGCGGATGTATTGGGTGAAACTTCTTTTGCTCCACTTATGTGCTAACACTGTGGCTACGTATCCATAACGTTGTTGGGAGGCTTTTAAATTGCATCAGACACTCTTGAAATATAACAAATTTGATAGGTTATGAAACCTGCTCGTTGACAGAAACCTTAGGCTCATTCCATTCAGGATGTCAAAAGCAGATCAAGAAGTTCCCCTCCTCTTTTTCTGCTCTCTTTCAACATTATGTTTTCTTTATATTATTATTCTGTCTGATGTAGTTTGAGATGTTTTTTGGTTAAATGCTTTCTATATTAGAATAAAGACTTATTCATGCAGATGTAAGGCCCATTGAATGCAAATGTCTACAGTTCTGCCTGTTGCTGGCTGGGCGTAGTTTTACTGTTATATTAGAAGCTATAGGATTGAGCATTTCAAATAATATTTTCATGTTACTTGCTTATTGAAGTCAGCAGAATTTGGTTTTTGCTACTATAACACTTGTCTGATAATAGACCATGTGATGTAGTTTCTTAACTTCTTGATACAGGAACGTGAAGTAAAGGCCAAGCATCAACAACTTATTAGTGGGGTATGCCTATTTTCTTTAAAAAGTTTTGCTTTTTTGGGTCTTTCAAGTTTCTCTGAGTTGGCAGGCTGCATGCTGTTTATTTATTTATCCCTTTTTAGGTGTCCATACTGTCATATTGGACTTCCACATGTCTCTGGGACTTCATCAGCTTCTTGTTTCCATCATTCTTTGCCATCTGCCTCTTTTGCATATTTGGTAAGTTAATAAGCATGGTGCCATCACTTTCTGAGTTATATATTAGTGGCAATATATTATTTAATATTATGTGCTTTGGCTGACTTCACATCAAACAATAGAAATATGTATCTCTCTGTTGTGAAAATACCTGATTAAATTTTCCTAGTATCAAATTGTCAATTTCTCAAATATAAAGCTTTAATCCATGACTGTTCTAATGATCTCAGAGTTTTCTTAATTATTATCATGCAGGCCTAGATGAATTTATTGGCAAGGATTCTCTCTTGTCAACCGTCCTCATGTTTCTGGGATATGGATTATCAATAGCTTCATCTACTTATTGCCTCACTTTTTTCTTTTCTGAACATAGCATGGCACAGGTATTGATAAATTATGCTAATATCAGAGACTTTGTCTTTGGTCAAATGCTTATATTGCTTCTGTGTGTCTGCAGAATGTTGTCCTCTTAATAAATTTTTTCACTGGGCTCATTCTTATGGTTATATCTTTCATAATGGGGCTTATGGAGTCAACAGCACAAGCCAACTCTCGTCTTAAGGTCGATATATCTGTTTCTCTTTGACTTGGTCCAAATACTGTTTAAAGACGTCTTTGCTTGCTGAATATCTGGCTAACCTGCTTAGCTAAAGCACTTTAGTTTCTTTTTTAATTAATGTCTTGATGGTGATTTTGTTAAAACCATATGGATCCTTAGTTCTCAAATCATTGCATGTAGGTATGTGGATTAGAAGTGCATGTATTCATCTAACAAATTATATTATTTTTCAGAACTTCTTCAGATTGTCGCCTGGATTTTGCTTTGCCGATGGATTAGCTTCATTAGCCCTTCTTCGACAGGGGATGAAAAAGGGTTCTGGTGATGGAGTTTTTGGCTGGAATGTTACTGGTGCCTCTATTTGTTATTTGGTTGTTGAGGTGCTTCTCTATTCTCATGTTTTGATTCAATTTTGCCGATGTCTAGGTGTAATCACCAATTTCCCCTCATTTTCTGTTGCTTCAAATACCATGACCTCCACAGTTCCTTCTTTGTTCTTAAGTACTTTTGGTTCTGGTAACTTATATTTGGTTGTCCTTGAAGGAAGCAGACTATTCTTTCATAGTAACAGCCATAATTCTCTTGATTGGTATTAAGTTGTTTAGCTTAAATGAAGATTTTTGTGAATGACCGTATCATCTAAATATTTAAATTTCTTGGGATCTCAAATATTCATCCTAATGTGGATGTAGAAAGGGCCATAAGATTGAAAGGCAAGTCTTTTTCCTAGCTTTAAGTCATAGCCAATATTCCTTTTGTCCGAAACTGGAGCAAATTAATATTAATGAATTATTTGTCTCGCAGTTTAAGTTCATATTTTGATAAAATCATGAGTTTTAGTAGCAAGAAGCTTTACACAATGATCGTAGACTGTTGTTCATTGTTTTAGTTTTTTGGATGTTTAAAAGGTTATATTTCATTTAAAGGTCACATCCATTATTTACCTACAGTTTTTACTTGTGTGTAGAGTCTTTAGTCTAGGGGATGGGCATATCTGAAAGAAGACCTTTGTTCTTGGTATTCTGTCTCCCCTTCTAGGAGTTGTAGTAGCCTTGAAAGTGTGTACATTGGTTCTCCTTGTTTGTTGATGTTCTACTTATATGTGCTCACCTCTTTAGAAAGCTTAAGTTGTTACAGAGGAAATATTCAATATTTATGTGCAACGAAGTGAAAATAATAACTATTTTATGAGTTATGTATTAAATAGAGAAAATAATTCCTTCAGTTAAGCCCTTTCCCATTAAATTTCTATGCATTTTCTTTGTTATCCTCTTCTTAATATAACATGTATTTTGTCTGATTCTCTTTTGAAAACATTGTTGTCCTTGTACAATAACTATTTCTACAATCTTCATATGGTATTGTTCCAAGTACTTGGGAAACTCAATATATTGCTTATGCTGTAGGACCTGAGAACTTTTGTATGTCTGTTGATAATCAATTTCAGTTGACTCTTGGATTTGTAAGCATTTCTGTTTGAGCAGCTTTGGCAGATTGAAATGAATGTCTTACACAATTCTATAAGCTTTAATTGCCAAATATGCCAATTCTTTACTTTCTTTAGGTCAATGGTTTCTTCTTACTATTTGTTTTCCTGCCCATGTGTGAAAATAATGGCACATAAAGAATTTTTGGAGACAAAAAATAGGTTAATCAAATAAAATGTTGCTTGAGAAAATGCATCTGATCAATCTGAAAGGGCACCCGTTCAATGTTCTGCAACATGGTGGTGATAATTTCCGTTTCTGTGGATATTCCTCTAGGTGATCTTGACTACAGATCACATTATTGGTGAACATGTAAATTCAGTTTATCTACTTCCCTGGATTCAATGTGACCTGTTGGGTGTGTGGATAATTCTACATGCAAGTAGGCTGATGGTCCATATGTGTTGTGTGTATATCATTGCACTGTATGGGTTAGACTTGTACAGTCTTGGAGCAGCTACTCCAACACACATGTGGGGGCCCCACAGGGCGTGTGGGAGTGGCAGTTCCAGGACCGTTCGAGTATGAGCCGCACTATAAGATATAGACATTGCACACTGGGACAATAGTTACATCTAGGATAGAGTTTTGTATGCAGCCCAAGTTTTGCACACTGTCCTCAAGGTAAACAGAAAATAATGATGCAGCAAGAAGCAAAAGACAAATTAGTACGTCACTTGGACTATATTTATGGGTATTTTGTGTAGTGTTCTGCATTCTTAGTGTTTTTTCTTGCATCTTCGATGGGATTTTTTATTAAGTAAAATTTGCTTTCTTGATAAATCCACTGTACTTTTTTCTCAATTAAGTTGTGTGACTTTTCCACATGTTCTCCAAGAGAAAAGTTCCTGACATCTATCTTGCTATAATCATATTTTCAAAAAAAGTTGTAATATAATCCTTGCAGTAGTTTTTACAGTAACTGTTTTTGCCTTGCGTAGGGCATACTTTACTTTATCTTGACACTTGTTCTCGAAGTCCTGCTTCCTCTCAAGATAAATATTCCGATGGCCTTTGACTTGTGGACAAGTAAAAGAAAATTTTATGCTCCTTCTGGTAGTTCTTCGGAACCTCTTCTTAAACCATCTTCAGGAGAGAATTGTGCTCTTGAGGAGGACATTGATGTACAAACAGAAAGAAATAGGGTTCTGTCTGGTGGAGTAGGCAGCGCTATTCTCTACCTGCATAATCTTCAAAAGGTACGCAACAAATTGCAATTTTTAACATTGTAGTTAAACTTTAAGTCACTCATTTGTAACTTTAAATGTTTTTGGTTTCAGGTGTATCCAGGAGGGAAGCAGCATGGTTCAAAAATTGCTGTTAACTCATTGACTTTCTCAGTACAAGAAGGAGAGTGTTTTGGTTTTCTAGGAACAAATGGAGCAGGAAAGACGACGACTCTGTCAATGCTGTCTGGTAAAACAGTTATATTTTAGCTGCCTTTATATCTAAAGTTGGTGACAAGTATCTTTTATTTTCCCACCCCCAGCCACCCACTCATGCAAAATGGGTGGAAGAAACCGTGCCCCATGATTCCATTTGGGGCTGAGTGCCATACTTAGACTATTGCATGTAGTTTAAATAATGCTTGTCTGGAGTCATGTACATGATCATGCGGACACCATAGAATATCAATGAGGAGAATCTCTTGAATATATTTTGCTCAATCATAGTAAATCCCATTCAAATTGTAATCAATGCTCATGCAAGTTTGACTATGAAATGAGGTTATCATCTGGAATTTGTTTCCCTTCGGTCTTATGTTTATTTTCAGATTTTTAAAAACATTGAAGATGACTAACAAAGAATCACACGTATTTCTGTTGTATAATAAATGATTAACCAGACAATGAGATTCTTCTTGTCTAATTCTTGACTGCAGGAGAAGAACACCCAAGTGATGGAACTGCGTATATTTTTGGTAAAGATATAAGATCAAACCCAAAGGCTGCTCGTCAGCATGTATGTCCTTATATTCTGCAATTGTTTTAATCTCAATTTTGGGTTACTAATTGGGTATCCATCAATATTTAATGAAATCTAAATGATTTGAGTCATAAATTTTGCCTGTTATCTAAATGCATCTAGCTGATTTATTTCATAAACTTTTGACTGCTAGATTGGGTATTGTCCTCAATTTGATGCTCTGCTTGAATTTGTCACACCCCGGGAACACCTTGATCTTTATGCTAGAATCAAAGGAGTCCCAGAATATGAGCTTGAACATGTAAGTGCCCCTTGAGCACTTGTTGCATTCTAATATTTCCAAGCAATGAATTGTCTATGGTTGAAAATGAGATTGATTTGTGGTATATTGATGAGCTGGTTCTCAATTAGTTTAATCTCCAAAATTAGGTATTATAAATTAAGTCACTGCACCACATGCAATTTTTGCTGCACAACTACTCTTCATTGTTTTTTTGAATATTCTATCATTTTGAAAGAACAAGATAACTTGCTAATGCAATGATATTGAGACCACTGATTACAACTTTGGCATTTTAGGGATGCAGCTTGTATACTTCAGCTTCTTTAGCTCTTTCCTCATGACTTTGCATGTTGGAAAGTTAATTATCCATCCAATCTAATGTTGATTGTTTACCCAGCACTCAGAGATCACTTTCAATTTTTCTGACTTCAGCTTCCTAATAATTCATAAAGGATAAACAGCAACTCTTTGCAACTCATCTTGACCAATACAGTTTGTTTGAACCACTTGTGATTGTTCTCCTCTAATTCTGAGTTCGTATGCATGGAAATGTTCTTAGCCTCCTAGCAGTTTGTGTCTACTGAGGGAACTAAAATTAAATGCTTTTGTTGGTACAAGCAAATTAAATTTGTCTGTTTAATGACAAGGCACAACACAGTATTTTGTGGTCTATATTTTGCCGAATTCGTGATGATTGATACTTGTGATGAATACAGGTTGTCACGGAAAAGTTAGTGGAGTTCGACTTGTTGAATCATGCTGATAAGCCATCATATGCATTAAGTGGAGGAAATAAACGTAAATTATCTGTTGCAATTGCGATGATTGGGAATCCTCCACTTGTCATTCTTGACGAACCATCTACTGGTATCAATCTATTGTACTCCCTAGTCCTTCCGGTCCACTACATAAATTTTGTCTGAAAAAGACTTGCACCAAAATTGGTACTGTGCTTGGAAATACTGATTTAGCTAGTTTGTTTAATGTTATGCAGCATCAACCGTCAATAAGTGGAAAATCTTAATTAATAAGAAAAAGTTCATTTGAATTAGGAAGAAATTAGGGGCATTTAATGTTATTGGTTGCTTATTTAATTGACAAAAACCTGATTTAATTCATTTTGTTGATGAAGCTTAATGAAGATCATTTAGGATTGATTTTTGCGGCAATCTTTGTTTATAGATTCAATAATAACAAGCATATAATTTGTTTGGATAGCTTCAATTTTTTGCATCTTAATTACAACACTTTTTCATGCAAAATATTTTCAAAAGTATTGGTTTAATGTTTAACTGTGTGTGTAGGCTACAGGAATACTATGAAGGAAACTCATACATACACACATGCGCACATGGATTACACCCTGATATTTTAAGCTCTTGCAACTTATCAAATTAGTGAAATTAGCCCTTCCCCGTGATGTAGAGGAAACAACAGTCGGATTGTGTTAGGCTCTTTTTGAATGTTTTCCATGAAAGGCAAATTGCTTTATGAGTGCACCTCTCCTATGAAGTCAGATTTTTGCTCATGGAATGAATAAATAGAAGGTCATGAAGTAATCTTGAGTAGAGGTTTATTTCTCATAAATGCAAATTTTGAAATCTGAAGTTTAGTTATGTAAGAGTAGCTGTACCTTTACTGCCAAACGGAAACATCAGATGAATGTCTGATTGCTACTGATCAAGAGTTTGGTTGTAAATGAATATCCGTCTCTTTTAGTATAAATCTTCCATTTCATTCCCTGTACTCTGGTCTCAAATGGATGTTTTGCCTTTTAGGAATGGATCCCATTGCTAAAAGATTCATGTGGGACGTTATATCACGTCTATCAACCAGAAGAGGAAAGACTGCTGTTATTCTAACTACCCATAGCATGAATGAAGCTCAGGCCCTCTGTACCAGGATCGGTATAATGGTATTTCTCTAGATATTTATCCAGATTTTAATTTGCTTTGGTTGATATTTTATCAAGAATTCCATCATTCTTCTAAATTGCTTGTATTTATAGGTGGGAGGCAAGCTAAGGTGCATTGGGAGTCCTCAGCATCTGAAAAACAGATTTGGCAATCATCTGGAATTAGAGGTAGCTTTACCTATCCTAGTCTAACAGGTTTATGGGTATATTTTCATGTTTATTAATTTAATTTTCCCATTCAGGTTAAACCCACTGAAGTAAGCTCTTTGGACTTGGATGCTATGAGCCAAGTAATTCAGGAGAAGTTTTTTGACATTCCCTCTCATCCACGAGGTATACTTGGTGACCTTGAGGTTTGCATAGGAGGTATTGACAGCATGGTGGCTGAAAAAGCAGCAGAGATAAGCTTATCAAGGGAGATGATTGTAATGATTGGACGATGGCTTGGAAATGTGGAAAGGGTGGAGACTCTTGTGTCTGCAGATCGCGGTTCTTGTGGGGTCTTCGGTGAACAGTTGTCAGAGCAATTGCTTCGTGATGGTATGCTGACTCCCTTAATCTGAAAAATTAATTTTAGGCAATATTTGAGTTATGCATTTATAATTAGTTGGTGTTCCATGCATTATTTTATTAGCCTTGTCCTCTTGTGGCCAGTCAAGTCGCCCATAAATTAGACGTCTACATTGAGACCTGATATTGATAGGTTTATTTTCTAATGCTTTTGGTGGTTCATGAATTAGATTCAATCAAATCTTATATATGGGAGTTTATTTGCTCAAGATCAAGCGTGGTTTTCCTGGGCATTTGGGATTGTTCTGGGCCTAAAGGTTGCTGGGACCATACTGTGAACCTCTTAAAGTTTTCTTTGGGAGAAATTGATCCCTTTGGTGACATTTCTTTCGTTCATCCATTCTCATCCCCCTCCTACCGCCTAAGACTTTTGTACTGAGAACAAAAGAAACTATTTGGCTAAAAGAAGCTCTGTCCAACATCACAGGGAATTAAAATTATCCTTCCTTCTTTGAATGAATACTCACATGATGTGGTTTAATTGTTTGTGCTTTAATTCAATTTTGAGTTGGAATTTGAAATTGTTTGACATTGGATTGAGCTAGTTCCAGCTGATAATTTTAGCTTTATTTTGTTATTGCTCGTTGTTTATTGCTCTTTTTATTTAATTATCATAATATCTTATTATTTTTTGCGATATCTTCTTAGGAGGTATTCAGTTACCAGTATTTTCAGAGTGGTGGTTAACCAAAGAAAAATTTGCAGCAATTGATACATTCATTCATTCTTCCTTTCCTGGTGCTATATATCAAGGCTGTGATGGCCTGAGTGTCAAATATCGGGTAAGCCCTTCTGTTCTATCTTCTTTTCGCACGACATCTTAACTAGAAACTGCTTGAATTAAATTGCTTCGCCATCAACAAGTATACATGATAATGCTTGCACCATGAAACACATACAAGTGTCTGTTTTCTAGCACGCGTAAAAATGATTAATCATGCAATTGCCATTGTTCCAATTTGAGCAGAGTGATTAATCTCTTGTCTATTGCAGCTCCCGTACTACGAAGACCTCTCACTTGCTGATGTTTTTGGGCACATGGAGAGGAACAGGTAAACTACTTTTTTTCTTTTCTTTTTTTTTTCTTTTCAATTCCTGGTGCATTTTCTTGCCTTCATTCTCATTGATCATCATGTTGCTGCAGAAATGCGCTCGGGATATTGGATTATAGCATCAGCCAATCCACACTAGAGACTATATTCAACCATTTTGCAACTAACCCGTGATGAGGTAAATCAGACCACGGCATTATGTTAATGCAGTTGTAAGAGTTTTTTTTTTGACTCTCTTGCAAGCTATGGTAATTTAATGTTTGTAAATAGCAGAACTGTGTTGTATATAGATGTCTAAACATACAAAGTCAATATGCCTCTAGAGGAGGCAGTTTAATGTGTAAGAGACTATTTCTTTTGAATTTCATCTGGGCAAAACGATAGTTCCTTTTTGACAAGTTTTCCCACTCTACCCTATTGAATTGTTATTTAAGAAGGGGGAAAAGAAAAAGAGCCCATGAGATGAGGGTAAACTCAAGCTCAAGTTGGAAGTGTTTCAGGTGTATGTAGGGTTGGTGAGGGCAATTAAAAAACACGTCTTAAGTTAGTTTAACACGAAATTAACAGATTTGAGTTAAGTTGAATATGGGTTCAAATTGGGTTTAATACGAAATTAACAGATTTGAGTTAAGTTGAACATGGGTTCAAATTGGGTTGAACTTGGGAAAAAAATTAGGTTATACGGCAGGTTGATCCACAGATCCACCAAAAAATATGACTGATTCAAAGTATGTGAAACTTGACATGACTGCTACTGGTTTGTGAATTCCTCTTTGCAGTTTTCAAACTACTTTATTTCCACAACTAATATGTGTTTTTCCTACTTGGTGACTTTGTCTCAATATATTTCTTGATTTGCCAGCTAGCAATTAAAGTCCTAGCATTGATTTTTCCGTTTCAATGATATAAGGTTTGTCAAAGTCAATACTCGAGTGGATGGAGTTCTGTTCTTGAAAGTAATTTGACTTTTGAGACTTAGCTTCTAGTGATCTAATTTGGAAGAAGTCACAATTATGCTTGATTTAATCAACCGAAATTCATGTCTTTACAAAGCCTTTGTTTGGAACAAGATTTTGGTGGGCTTGCGACCCATCAGAATTTTGCTTAAACAAACATTTTAAAACACAAAAATTTATTTAAATTCGAATTCAATTTTTTCTTTTTCAATATGCATATATATATATATATATACACAACTGTTTATAATTTAATCATTATATTTATTCATTAATAACTTAATTTTTACACACACTCATGATTTTATACATTATATACACATATATACATATATATTCAAATACAAAATTTAAATTTTCATTCCCATAAAAAATTTGTAACTGACCATAATTTTCATAATCTACAAAATCTGCATTATTTTCGTCCTCTATCCAAATAAACAAGCCAACATTGTCCATATGTTTCTTGGAATGAGAAGCATGCTAATTTTAAACACAAAATTATTTATCATCATGCACTAGTTGAAAAACTATAATAGAAGACACTAAACTGAAAGATAGAAGAACTATAGAATTGTCAGAACTCTCCGCCCAGAAGAACACACACAAGATTTCACAACCAGACACGCCTGTACAATTTTTCAGAAAATAAATCAAAAACTGTCCCTTCACGGCCCTCTGATTCAAACATATTTGCATACCAAATCTTACAGGCTATGTTCGGAACCCATTTCAACTCCCAATATTTTATTTTAAACATAAAATCTAATAATTTTTTTCAATTTAAATTCAAAATTTCTCTTATATATACACACACACACACACATATATATATATATATAACTAACAAATTATTTTTTAATCGTTACATCTATTCACAATTAAATAAATACATATATCTATACATACATACATACACTCATATTTATATTTTATAAACTAATAATTATACATATATATAATTACATCATATAATTATTATAATATATTTTATACATATATTTAAATAAATTGAAATTTTCAAAATATAAAAAAATTTACAACCGAACATATTACTTATTCATTATCACTTGCCAAAAACCCCCCTTCCAAACATAACCACACAATTTTAACTTATTTGTTTCAACCATATGCATGTGTCTCTCTATCTATCTATACATGTATTTGGTACCCTAATGTCTATTTATTACAAGAAAACTTAGCTCATGTGATCAATCATTACTTGCATGGCTGAGACACAGCAACCCCAGCTCCTTCACTGATCTCTGCGCTCTTCCTCTTCTTCTTCTCCATCTCATTCCCAACTTCCAATCTCACACCAAAAAGCTTTGGCCCCACACAGCGGTTGTCCCCCTTATCCGGACACTCCCCTCCTCCATAGACGGCCACCAAATCAAGAAGTTCGTTGAATTTCTTCTTCATGACAGCCAGCTCGGAACTCAGGACTCCGTTTTCTTGCTTGAGCCTCTTGTTCTCGTCCACAAGGGTGGTGAATTCCGAGGAGGACGAGGTTGAGGACGACCTCTGGTCTTCGTTGTCCGACGACTGGTCTTTTGGCGGGTTCGGGTGTGCCTTGTTGGACCACGCCTTTCTCCGACGGATCTGGCGGAGTTGGTCTCTCTGTCCCCTGCGGAACAGGTCGTTGCTGAACTCCCACCGGTTTGTCGCCACCTTACGGAAACCCTGGAGAGGTTTTGTATTAAAAACGTGTGATGTATTTCGCGCTTTTGCAGCTCGTTGAGTGCTCGTGTAATCGGGTTTCGTTTTCATATACAAACACGAAAGAACACATTGTTCAATATGTTTACCATTTTTGTCATCGAAATATGGGATCCAGTTATATGTTAAAGACCCATTTAATTATCAAAATTTTTGAATGTCACAAAATTTTCAATTTATACAAGAAATCAGCAATAAATCGATCAATGTATGTCTTAATATTCCCATTTTAGTAAATAGAGTGGATTAATATCTCCTACGTGTTAATTTGGTTAACACACAGGTTATATGTGTAACAAATAAAATTTGTACACTCTATGAGTGAGTGACATACATAATTATTGAAAATAAATTAATTTTTTGTTAATTTTTGAAAAATATTATTTTTTAAATTTCTATTTTTTATAATAAAAATAAAGTTATTCACATATTAAAGTTATACTAAAACTTTTTGGAAAGAGAAAGAGAAAAGAATGTAGAGAAGAGAGTGAATGTAAAATAAATTACTAATTAAGAAAAAAAAATCAATAATAGGGTTAAAAAGGATAAAAGGGTTTAATTTAGTAATTCAATATTGAAGATAACTCTTTACACTTAATGTCATAGCACATAGGTTAGATGGTGACAAATGTGGGAAACCACTTTTATGCAACAACCAAAGAATATTCAATTTTGACTACCACTCACACATAACTAATTAAAGATATAAGAGAAAAATGATAATTTTGTCTGGCTAGAATCCAAAAACAAGATTTTTAAAATGGAGCGATGTTCTGTCCTAGTAAAGTTTTTAAATTTTCTTGAATATATATATATATATATATAGCAAAATTTTGATGCTTGATTTTACACACGGCCCAGATCCTATACTCATTTACGTTATGTTTGGTTAAGGATTTTGAGAAGGAAACAAATGAAAATGGTAAAGAAAATAATTTTAGATGTTAAGGAAAATATACTTATAACGAAGGAAAACTATTTTTCTTACCATTTGGTGAGAAAAAATTGAAAGGAAAATTATTTTAACTATCTATTCTTCTTTCAAAACTTTAATTATTTCTATTTTTGTCTTATATTATCAAATTATTTCTCTTAAATAATCAAAAACTTTTAACATTTAAGTTTTTATTTTATTTTATTTATTTTTAATTATTTTCTTTTCCTCGTACAAATCATTCAACCTTGTGAGATTTTGAAGTTTTTCACTTTTCTTTTCTTTTTCTCTAATATTTTTTCCCTTCTACAATCGTAGAACCAAACATAGTGTTAATGTCAAATATTACAGACACACACATGTTTGAACATCTCTTTATATATCACATATTTGAATTTTTTTTAAAAAAAAATCAATGGAATTAATTAGGAAAAACTACGATGACCATGGCGATGATCATCACAATAAATTCCTTTTATCCCTCTGAAAAAGGCTATATCTATATCTATATCTATATCTATATCTATACATATATTATAGATTAATATTATGTCACAACAAAGAATAAAACTCGGACAGCAAATTAAAGCATGAATAGTAATCTCTGTTTCTATGACTTACATATGTGTTCAGCTGCCTCACAAAGCTGGAGAAGTTGCTGTGCTTGAAGAGCGTCGGCAGCAAGTCCCTGGCGAACTCCGCCGGCTGCCACACCACGAATCCCGTCCCCTCGCCGTTCCACGATATCACCTCGTCCGTCGCCGGATCCTCCACCAGCATGTACGTCTTCGTCAGGAACGGCGACGGCGACGCCTTCCTCGCGTACTCCACCAAACCCTTTTCAACCTCACACGACGACTCCGTCATCATCACCAGTATATATAAACGCACAAATCAATTTAAATACGTAAAATTTGCGAAACCTTTGTCTGTATAATTTGGAAGAGGAAGAGAGGAGGAGTAAGATAGAGATATAATTAATTGATAATTTGTTAGGTTATAGCTAAGAAGAAGAAAGCGACGGCAGCGGTGGTGGAGAAGGAGGAGGAGACGGAGGTGGCGGTGGCGGAGAAGAGAAGGAGGGCGGTTAGAAACTCCCAACCCCAGCAATAGAAACCCAACACGACTGATCCACAGTTCATGAGAAATGCGACGCCTCTCTCTCCCTCTTTCTGTATCTCTCTCTCTCTATATCTCCCTCACGCCATAGAACTGACATACATAGCTCTAACAAACAAGTTTTTTGTCCAGACTGGTGTGCTTCATTACGTATGTATTTATGTCAATCTACGTATGCAGAACAAAAACATGTGTTGTGTAAACGCAAAAAGGGCGCTGTTGCCCACTGGAATTTGTTGACTCGTCAGTTGGAGATACGACGACGTATATATGCCTTCCTCGCAATCCCTTAGAACTCGTATTCTTGTGCGTTTTCTTTCAAGATTAATTCTTGAATTATATATATATATATGTGTGTGTGTGTGTGTGTATATATATATATATAAGTCATAGTGGTATACTGCTGTAAATTTTTATATTATTTTATTTTGCTCGTTGTAAAAAAATAATAAGAATTACAGTAATTTAAAATTAAAAGCATCTGAAAATTAAAAAGGAAAAGAAAGATAGAACGAATTGGAAGCTATGAAAAATATATATATCAAAAAAAAAACTAAGGTTGTGTTAAAAGAAAACGGAGAATGGAAGAAAACTGAAAAAGTATTTAAATAAGAGTATAAAAATAATTTAATATTATACAACCAAAATAATGACTATGTTTGGAGAGTGGTTTTTGTTGAATATGATATTTAGTAGTTGTGTTGAAATGAATAATATGTTTGGAAGTAAGATTTTAATAGAATGAATAATATAATTTATTTGAATATATAAAAAATATTAATAAAGATTGTATAATGTGATAATTTATAAGTATAATATTATATTTTTAGATTATAAATAAAAATCAATTTGAGTATAATTGTGATATATATATATATATACACACGTATTAATTTAATTGTAAATATATATAATAATTAAAAAATAATTAGTTAGTTATATGTATAAGAGAAAAAATTTAAATTTAAATTTAAATTTTAAGGAGATGATATTTTAGTATTGATAATAGGGTTCCAAACATTACCCATGTATCTGGTCTTAATATGTAATACAGAATATGAAAGTGGTAAAAATAAAATAAAATAATTTAAAATTAAGAAATAAATGATATGAATGAAACTTGAGAAAATAAAGAAACATAATATTTGAACGTGTGATTGGCCGTCCTTATTGTAGAGTGTGTGAGTTCGTGTATGCATATGTAATATTTGAATTGCTCAAGGTAATGTTTTGATTTTTAAGTTTGTATTTTTAATTATAATTTTTTAAAAATTATATAAATGTAAAAAGGGAATGAATATAAATTTAAAAAAATATAATAATTATAATATGTGTTTTTGTAAGCTGGATAAGTGAAAATAAACATCGCCTATGCGGTCTATACATCTAGAAGGCTATAATTTCTTTGCAAGTGACTTCTGTAGTTGTGTTGACTTTATGTGGCATTATATTACTTTTTTCCGTAATAAATAATGTTTCTTTGCGTATTAAAGTCATATTCATATTTGTCCATTTTTCAGCAGTAATACAACCACAAGTTTTTTTTAAAAAAAAATTAAATTAACTGAAGTTTTCAACAGAGGGCACGTGACGGAGGACAGTCAAAGCAAATTAATGAAGGTAAACTTATATGGCAAGAACAAATATACTGCAAATTACAATTAAAAATAAATCATATGTGGGGGTATAATTAATTAAAGTGATTGGTATATTATAATTCACAGGCAACATGTATTACAGAATGATTAAGGGACTGAATGCTTAATTAAATATATGGTGCAAATATTTATTTGTTTATGAAGGTTCCATGTGATTCTGAATTATTATTTAATTTGTTGGATAGCTGAGCTTTCTTGACTTTCATTCCTTTTGGTCTTTCAATTCCACGTTCGCATTGATTCTAAGGTACCAAAAGAAAATTTACAAAAAATTGCTAAGCTAGGATTGGTTTTATGACATATTCTATATTATAATAACTAAAATACCATTGATTGTAAGGGTATTCAAAGCTATCAGCATCATTTTAAAGCACCAGGAGTAATAATTATTAGATCGATTTTAATTTAGTTGATTAATATTGCAATTGAATTTGGTATTAATTTATTGTTTAATTATTTTGGTCATCTATTCACCTTGCAATATGCTTTTAAATTTTGATATAACATGACTACGGGCCGCAAATTCCGGCCACGTCATCAACAATCTTGATCTGTCCTGTCCGAAAGAGAAAAGACAACATAAGGGCTGTGAGCCCATTAATTAATATGGTCTAGGCCTTGATGGCTTATGCAAGCCCATTAGGGAAAAAGCTTTATTTAGTATGCAACTTCACTAAAGCCTAAGGACGTAATTAGGGAGTAATTATGGATGCTAAATTGTGTGTTTAAACCCACAATTGTGGAAATTGTTTTTCCAATAAAGTGTAATTTCAGAATAAAAGTATTTTTTTTGGACCTTTTTGCGGCAATTTTCGATCAGAGTGTGTGGGTCCAGCGAAACAATGTTCTGAGTGTAGAAAATGGTGACAAGTGTCACCTTTTTATTAATTTTTTATACTATTAATTAATTTTGCCATCTCTAACTAATTAACTACACCTAATAATAAATTAATAATTTGAAAATAATAAAGTAAACAAAACTTTAATTTGAATATGCAATATTTGTTACTTCATTAAACTTTATTTCAACATATTTATACAGTTTTAATTATAAATTATTATTATTTATTTATGTACTTTTATTTTTATTTGTTATTATTTTTATCAATAATTTTAATTTAAAATTCTGTTTTGAATTTTTATTAATTATAAATATTATTTTCTAAATTACAGGATAATTAAAGACATTTAAACTTTGTTCTAAAACTCGAACAATATATATAATTAATCATAATAAATAACGATTTAAAAATAATAAATAAACAGAATCCTAATATACACTTTTAATATTTTATTCTTTATTATAATTTATTTTATGTATTTATACAGTTTATTTTTATGCATTTACGTTTTTTTTTATTTTAAATTTGTTATCCGTTATAGTTAATCAAATATTTTAATTCATAATTCTGTTTTCTTAATTACATCAATTAATATTAATTATATTAAAAATATAAAACATTACATGCTTATTTTAAAATTTTTATATTATTATTTTTAACTTAGTATTAATTCTGATTAATTAATCAATTTATGGTACATTAAAATTAATTAACGGAATAATTAGTAAAAATTAAATAAAAAGGTGACACTTGTCACCATTTCCTGCACCCAAACCACTGTTCCTGGTGCAGGATCGATAGGACCAGGGTGTGAGAGAGAGAGAGTGATTTCTCTTGGACACGACACATTTGTTAGAGGATATCGTATTGTCCGAAGCCAGTGGCGCTCGCTGCTGCTGCTGCTCCTCATCCTAAGATAACGAGCGCCCTCACCTCCGGAGACGGAGCGCAATTCGGAATCGAAGCGGGATTCCGAGGAGGTCTGTCATCAATGGCCATTCCACTTACCCTCTCCAACACATTCCTTCCTTCTCGGAACGATTTGATCTTCCCCGAAGGCGGCTTCACCCGCCGCCGAGCGGTCCGGTTCCAAGCAGATGGTATTCCGTCTCAGTTGAATCGCCGCCGTTCGTCTGGTACCTATTTCAGAGTCGCCGCCGCCGCCGAGGAACAGCCCAGCTCTTCAGGTGCCTTATTTTTAAACAGATTGAGATTTACTTGCGTCGAGAATATTGAATTGATTATCTTTGATAATTTTCCGGTTAAGGAGCTTCATAAAGTGGCAATGAAAACGAATTTCAGTATTAGACATGTGAAGGCTTAGTTTTAAAATAGTGAATAAAGTTGAGGCAGGGTAATTTAATTGTGTTCTCTGCTCAGCTATTCTTTGGCGTGCTGATTGAATAGCATTTAAGCAGTAGGGTTTATTACACACGGTAATATTTAAGTCCTCTTGCATGAATTTCATGCATTATGCTTACGTTTATGAATTTAGTTACATGGAAGTGGTCTGCCATAGAATGCAATGTAGAAGGAGTTGCATTTCTACCTCAGCTTCATCAAATGACCCTGGTGAAATTTTTGAATTTGAATCTTTGTTGCGGTGCTATTCCATGAATAATTAACTTAGTGATAAAAAAAGGTTTGCAAAACTATGAGATACTAGTTGTGAGCTCCAGCCAAAGGCATGTTGTTTGGTTTGTTTCCATTTCTGGAGGAAAAAGTTACCACGCTGTTATTTTAATTATTTTCTATCTCCTTGAGTACACTTCTTTGTTTATGCAATGAGTACATACACTTTGAGTTGGTGAAAGTAAGGAGAAAACCGGTTATTACTAACGTTCCCATAGATTGTTGTCTCAAATTACATGATATGCTAGAAGTTAGAGCAGAATCATATTTGCTTATGTAGTTTATTTAAACAAGCTGGCACATGTTTGTCAGTAGCCTTGACCGTTCTTCTTATGAATCCTGTGAGTTATCCTTACTGCAAACTCTTTGCCACACTACCTTTTTGTTTTTTGGTCTGATGTTACCAGCAAGCTCATGTGCTTAGTAAAGTTTCGTCGTTTACAGGATACTAACTGGTTAGATGAAACTTGAAATTCTCATCATGCAATTTAAATTTTTTTGCAAGGACTTATACATGTTCTATCTGAGTGATCTAATATTTTTATTAGAAATAGTTTTCAATTGTCTTATAAGTTTTATAAGTATCAACCTTAAATGTGTTGGATCTTTCTCTCTTGCAGCTCAGGGTATTGAGAATGTGGTAATTATAGGATCAGGCCCTGCAGGATACACAGCAGCAATATATGCTGCTAGGGCTAACTTAAAGCCTGTAGTGTTTGAGGGATATCAAGTTGGTGGTGTTCCAGGAGGACAATTGATGACCACAACTGAAGTAGAGAACTTTCCTGGGTTTCCTGATGGTATTACAGGTCCAGACTTAATGGACAGGTTTCTGGATTTTAGAAAATTTGGCTCTTGGATTGATCTTTACCAATATTCTCTATGTTACTTTATGACTGAAAAAAATCAGAAATTTCACTAGGATGAGGCGACAAGCTGAGCATTGGGGAGCAGAATTATATCAAGAAGATGTGGAGTTCATAGATGTGAACAATAGCCCTTTTACCGTGCAAAGTAGTGAACGTAAGGTGATTCTTCTCTCAGGGCTTTTTATCTCTCATGGCATA
Organism: Avicennia marina; assembly: GCA_019155195.1. NCBI lineage: Eukaryota > Viridiplantae > Streptophyta > Magnoliopsida > Lamiales > Acanthaceae > Avicennia > Avicennia marina. Next base: position 960,651 of record CM032758.1, read on the forward strand.
AGAATCTGTAAGTATTTTCTTGTGGAATTATTCATTTTGTCCTAAGATTGATGCCAATGATGCTGCTCCAATCCCATTTAATAGTGGAATTTATTAAAATTATGAAAACTTTAGTTTGAATAACTTTTTTATATGGTTTGACTTTTGCTAAATCCTGATTGGGATTATAATTTTAACTGCTAATCTATTTTACTTCTAGATTTGCATTCAGTGACTGGTGGTGAGCCATATTTGCAGTTAAGATGTAGGTTTCATCATTGTCATCTTTTCTCAAGATATTATTGGCCGAAATTCAGTTATGCAATTTTGCCATGTTATATGTCATTTTAATGTCCATTATTTGCACACTGTAAGTTACATTTGTAATAAGTCCTTGTGACTGCTGACATATTTAGATGTAAGAATCTAGTCTAGGATATGTATCACTTAAGACTGCCAATGTGTCTAGATGTAAGAATCTGGGATATATGGATCCACTTTTATGTTTCTACTTACATGCTTGCGTGACACATTTTATTCAACATTTAGTACCTCCTGATTTTAGCCGACAAGAGTTTCCTAGCTGTATCTCTATATTTAAGAAGATTTTGGCAGACTCCAGTCACTTGATTGAAAACTTTGAATATGATCACTGTTGGCTTCAGAAATTCTTCTTGACTCTCAGGTAAAATGCCACAGTGTTATCTATGCTACGGGAGCCAGAGCAAGGAGGCTGAATTTGCCTCGAGAAGATGAATTTTGGAGTAGAGGAATCAGTGCCTGTGCAATTTGTGATGGAGCATCTCCATTGTTTAAAGGTCAAGTCCTTGCTGTGGTTGGAGGAGGTGATACAGCTACAGAGGAAGCTTTGTACCTGACTAAATATGCTCGTCATGTTCACTTACTTGTTCGAAAGGACCAATTAAGGGCTTCAAAAGCAATGCAAGATAGGTGAGCAAGATATGCACTTTTTGGTGTCACATCTTAAGTCGTTTGGCCATCTTTTTTATAATTTGCTTTGCTGCTGCTAGAATATAGGAATGTAGATTGAAGTATTCTTCATGATGGCTAACTGACTATTGCCAATACTTTAAGATGGATATTTCGTGTCTTTTGCTAGGTGCAGGAATCTTGAGATTTATTGGTTTGTCAAGTCAATTAAACTTTAACCAGTGCTCTTGTGCTCTAGAACTTGTGACATAAAGTAGCTATCTGACTGTAAGCCATGTGCATGTTATAATTAAGGCTTAAACTTGTAAGAATGGGAAAATGTTATAATTCGCACTGTTTGAATTTCTCCTCTTGGTCCTTGTTTTGTTTTGTACATGTATTGATGTTCTGCTCATAGATTGTTCTCCATGTCATTTTGTACAACTTCCGCAGTTGTATATTGACTGTTTCTTTGGGTTGGTTGAATTATTAATGACTGTGTTTTTTAAGTTTCAACTCCCTGAATGTTTGTTTAACAGGTTGATTATGGCGAATGTTTCAGAGTATTTAACAATCCAAACGTCACCGTCCACTTCAATACAGAAGCTGTGGATGTTGTTAGCAACACAAAAGGGCAGATGTCAGGCATATTGGTCAGAAAGGCTGACACTAATGAAGAATTGGTTCTAGAAGCAAAAGGCTTGTTTTATGGAATAGGTCATTCACCAAATAGCCAACTGCTGGAGGGCCAGGTTGATCTTGATTCTGCAGGCTACATTTTGGTCGAGGAAGGTTCTGCAAAAACTTCAGTAGAGGGTTTATTTGCTGCTGGCGATGTACAGGTAAAATGTGCTACCAATGCATTCATCTCAGTTATCCATGTTTCTTGTTTCTGAGTTCTCACATACTTGTTTAAGTCATGGGCTTCCTTGGGGAGTATAATTATCATTTTTAATCTATAACTAGGATCACGAATGGAGGCAAGCAATAACTGCAGCTGGATCGGGATGCATTGCATCTCTGTCAGTTGAAAGATATCTTGCGAGCAAAGATCTACTGATTGAATTCCACCAGGCATGTGACTTTTTCTTGATTCTTCATATGTGCAAAACTGTTTTTCCAGTTGAAGAGGCAGGTTTTGCCTGTTGCACATATCTTATAGGGTGCTTGATGCATACTAATTGTAGACTGCTGTGAAAGAACTACATACACTTATTTGTTCCACCCCACCCTCAAAGCACATACAGGCTTATGGAACAGAGAAGAAATCCTAAAAATATACTGGGGTTGGTTATCTTATTTCCATCTGTTACACTTTTTCAGCCTGCCACCGAAGAGGTTAAGAAAGAGCTTACTGACAGAGATGTACAAGAAGGTTTTGACATCACCCTGACAAAGCACAGGGGTCAGGTATAACTTCCTGAATAGAAGCTTATATATAAAAAATTGCTCTAGTTGTGGAACTTAATTCCTTCTCAATTGCAGTATGCCCTACGGAAGCTGTATCATGAAAGCCCAAGACTTTTATGTGTTCTATATACAGCACCGACATGCGGTCCTTGTAGGACCTTGAAACCAATTCTTGGCAAGGTATACATCTTACTCCAAAGAGTATAGGAACTTAGTTACTAAGCTATAGTTATCAGTACATTATTTACCATGCAAGTTTCAGCCAAGTTTACTCTGTGAACAATCATTTATTGAGTCTATCCCTTCTTAAAAAAGTTTGTAATCGAAGATGGATGAAGAAATTTTGCAACATTTACTGTTCAAGTGAAGGCTTTCAATTGTTGAGAAATTATTGGTGATATCACTGTCAACCATCTTGTAGGATATTGCAGTATGTTAAAGCATTGAGGAAATTCATTGTTTAGCTTAAAAAACTTGTAAAATTGCTAACTTGGGACCAAAAAAGAACGATAGACCAACTTCTCCTTGAAAACAGAATTATTTATGGTTAAAATCCATTGCTGCCGATCATTTTGAAGCTGTGTTACTTGAAGAGAACTCTCTCAATTTTAGAAGGCAGTGTAGCAATATATTATAAATGGTTAATGCGATGGGCAGATTGCCATTGCATGAAGCTGGAGTTTGGGCATTCAGCCTCAAAAGCCTGGTCTGTAGCCCTTCAGAATTTAAGATTTTGTGTAGCACAGTGTAGGAATTATATTGTTGCAAGTATGAATATTTAACCGCTTCTGGTTTTCTCTAAAAATGAACTGTGTTTGTTGGACTATGGAAGCTATGAGTTTGCCTCTTCTAAAAATTACCCAAAAGATATATAACAAGTATGAGAAAATTTGTTCGATTGTTTGCATGGATATGGTAGAATCACTTGTCCTGTGAAACTGCAATTGCTTTCGTTGCCCAAAAGCAAACCTTAGCTTGGCCAAGTGTGCAAAGATGCTGAGTTTTATCCAGGAAGATAGCATTAAACAAATAGCAGTAGTATAAGTAGTAATTCATTATGATGATTTGTCTGGAGCTATATGTTTGTGCCTTCAGCTTGTTGGTGAGAGTGATTTTTGTTAACCTGTACCCAAGTGATCAACAAATTCCTGAAGTGCTTTACTCTGAACTTATCTGGCAGGTGATAGATGAATTTGACCAGAATGTCCATTTTGTTGAGATTGACATTGAGGAAGACCCCGAGATTGCTGAGGCTGCAGAAATTATGGGGACCCCTTGTGTACAGTTTTTCAAGAATAAGGAAATGATCAGGTTTGTGGAAAATTCCATATCGTTGGCCGAAAAAAATCCCATGTTATCATGTTCTTAATAAAATTATTCAACATCAGTGGAAGAGCATAATGTGGCTAATAACCATATCATAAATGGCCGGTTTGTTCCTGAAGGGAAGGCCATTGAGAATGATACTAACTGGATTGACTATTCACTACGGAGTTGTCAAGAAAATATAAGTTGCTTGCACCCTTCTGTTCACCGGTGGTCCTGCTAAGTACTAATATAACTTCAATCTGCAGGACTGTGCCAGGTGTCAAAATGAAGAAACAGTACAGAGAATTCATTGAAGCAAACAAGTAAGCCATGCTTGAGAAGGTGAAAACTAACCTTCTTTTTTCCCCAGATCCCGGTTTCGTCCTATGCAAATCGATTTTGATATGCCATGTAATTTCCCCATTATGATATTGTACATTCAGATAAATCATAAATATCGCTTTAGATTTGCGGTCTGCTTTAAAGATTTGTCATCCGTGCCATTCTGAACCTACTTTCTGAACTTGGTTAAGACAAGGCTTGTAGTCATCTGATGGGAACAAAACATTAGCACTGTCCATGCATATCATGCAATGCACCTTAGCCCTGGTTGCTTTGCATGATGTATGTCTGCCCAACATTTCTGTTTTTCGGCTTATAATTTTTATGGGGGTAAAAGACTGTTTTTGTTCTTTTACTCAAGAACATGGATTCAATATTTTTTCTTGTTTTGTATTGTCATAAATTTTTTCCCACGTGCAAACTTAGAGCTTCCAAATTAAGGCATCATTAGTCAGTCGTGACTCGTCACCCCACTCTGAATTCTGGCATTGGCTATAAGTTCTTTTATTTTAGCAGTTCCTTTTTCATAAAAATATAATAAAAGAAATTCCCTTCTTATATTTTACTTGATAACTGATTATCCATCAGTTTAAACATCAATTGAACTGCAAAATATCTGCAAGAGACTGCAGTTAACTTGCACATATGGAAAAACTGCAGCCTGCAGGCTGATGGTAATAATGCAGGTTTTATTCTAGTTTATCTACTAAGCTGCCATATTGGGCTCGTTGGCCCAAGTTATTTGTCCGAAATATTTCCGAAATATCATGAAAATATCTCAACAGATGTGAAGATGCATATCTTGAAATGTCTGTGGCAGGTAATATATATCATGTTGTTATTGCATGCTTATTTCTTCACCCAGTTCAAAATGTCAAGACCAAATATTGTTTAGTCATTGGAGTGTTATATTTTAATATAAACTAATTAAATATATGATAAATTTATTTGCTCTGTAAATGACCGGATACTGATTCCATCACATAATAAACATCTTTCTCAGTATAATGTGATTGCTTTGTGGCTCTTCCATCTCAAATGTGACATCTGATTTGACTAAATGCTGTCTTGTCTTCCATTTCATTCCAACATTTCAGCCATTAGCGAGGTTGATCTTCCTTTAGTCTGCCTTGCACTTATTAATTTGTTGACTTGTTCATGGATTTCAAGTCATTTCCACAAATTTGCATGCAGCAATGTGATAATGATTTATGAATCTACATACCCAGCTGCTCTTGTTTAGACTGAACCTTGTATATGACCTGATCAACTTGTTAATTTTTTTCCCATTCTATTCACTCCAAATGTTCATCCCTGCATTAGACATCAATTATGTATAAATATTTTTATTTGACTTTAAGTTCAAGAAAATCCTCAGCCTGTGCTTAAGTTTTACTAGTTTTATATATATATATATATATATATATATATATATTGTTGTATCTTGGAAGTTAACGTGTTCTCAATAAGGTTTGATAATGGTTTTCTAAATTTCCGAGGTTACGTTTGGTTGTTTCGGGTGAGAGGTGAAAATTTTGATAGGTATAAAAATTATATTTAGTAGCAAAATATAAGAAGACTAGAATTTGATTGTTTGAATTTGAATACTTGTACATGCATATAATATGTAACAATAATTTAATTATAAAATATAAAAATATATAAATAGAAGTGTATGTGTGTATACACATGTTTAGAATTGATTACGTATGTATATATATAATGATTGACAATTATTGACGAATAAATAATGGATTATATATGTTATAGGTAAAAATTTTAGTGTGAGATGTTTGGTTAATAAACTTTTGAATGGATTGGAAATAATAGAAGATGGGAAAAAACAAACAAAGCATTTTCCTTTCTCTTTTGTTTTATTATGTGTTTATTTTCTATTTTCTCGGCTATCACCAACATGAATTAGTGCATAGGGCTTGACGTCCATACAGGAGCTGGGATAGTGCTACCCTAAGATAGGTAAGATAAGAAGACACAGCCCTACAGATATGACACGTCACTTTTAATGGGCTAGAAATCCTATCTTGTCAATATAATATAATAGACTTTGCCATACAATTTGGATTCCTCATTCTCCGCAATTCTTTCTTTCTTTGCCTTTTTTTGAGTGATTTTAAGTTTAATCATATGTTTTCCCATGGTTTGGGGGAAAGGGACCCAACATTAGTGTGTACCATATATGCCTTAATGAACAGAAAGCTATTAATTGTAAACTAGTAATTATTTCACATTTGACCACCCTTCATTTACTTGTATTTTCATTCGAGTTTCCCACCTTAATTAATTATTAATTATACATCATCTTAGCGATAGACATTGTATAATAATAAGTAAAATTGCCATATTGATAAAAAAAACAATTAATTAGCTTTATTTACTTTAATCAAATATAAAATTATTATATAATTGATAATTTTAATAATATGAATATAAATTAAAATTATATTTGAAATTTTATAAAATTAGCGGGAAAATAATAACGAGAGGTAAGAATAGTGGAGAAGAAAAAAGGGCAAATATTTTTTGAGAGAAAGGAAAATAGTTAAAAATAATAAGATTATAAATAGAAGAAAACATAGACCAAATGGTAATTACTATGAATTTCTTACAATAGTATAGATTAAGGTCGATATTTTAAATTTACATAGCAAGAAAAACAACTTCAAAATTTTAATAACATGGTGAGTATATATCAACTAAAGCAACACAATAATGATAAAAAAGCTTGTACATGCCACATCTATATAACATTATAAAACATAGAGCAACACCAATCAATTTTCTCAATCTTAATTTATCATACACAGCCCTCTAATTATTTTAAAAAGAAAAAATTCCAACAGCTAGGAAACGTGTTTTTTTGTAGGTAATAATAATATAATCAAATTCTAAGCAAGAAAATACTGAGTTCGGGTCCTCCGTTTCCGTCTGGGTTCAGCATGTAGTACGCCTCCGAGTCGCGGCTCCCCACCACCCTCTCGAACCGGGCCCTCATGTACAGCAACTCCCCCTCCACCGCGCCGCCGTCTTCCACCACCGGGATCACCCCGGCCCCGACGGACACGCTCTGCACCGTGCTCAGCACGTGCCAGTCCGACTCGCTGCATTCTCTCGACACCGCGTGCCCGCACTTCCTCCCGTTGCAGTACATCGTCCACGCCGGTTCCCCGAACAGCGCCGTGGCCGCCCTTCCCCCGCCGCCGCGAGGTGGCTGGCGCGCCTTCTCGCACTCCAAGGCGATTCTCACCAGCCCGGAAGACATCTCTTTCACAAGGGCGGAGGTGGAGACCGCGAGCTCTATCAGCAAGGCGGGTTCGGATCTCGGGTCGTCCTGGACAGCGAAGCTGACGTGGCCACGGCGGTGTCCGAAGAGGGTTCCCGTGACTTTCCTGCCGAGGGAGGAGGTGACGGAGAGCAGCGTCGGAATGCCCAGCAATCCGCAAGCGGGGATGGCGGAGGGGAAGCTGAAAATTGAAATAATCGAACGGAGGAAGGCGGAGACGCCGCTGCGGGCTTGGTGGAAGGCGGCAGTCGAGTCGGAGGCTCTGCGAACGAGGGGGCGGCGGTGGAAATCTTCTATGGGCTTGGCAACAGGGTTGAGAGCTGACCTCATGTTGTCGGCAGGGAGAATCTTGCCGGTTCTTGCAAGAGCCATTTGCTCATACTGTCTCTCGGAGGACATTTCCAAATTAGTATGTATATATTACAGAATTTTATGCTATCAAGAAACTCAGAAATTACTGATATATATATATATATATATATATATGCACACACAGAGACACAAGGACTCTCACACTGTGAGTTAGAAAGAGGAGACGGAAAAGAGTTGTTGGGATATGATCAAACGAGATTGAAGATTCTTGTTTTTGTCAAAAAGGCAAAGATTAAGGGATAGAATGTGCGTGTGTAGAACTTGGGACAAGTGTATTAACGAACGGGGTAGAGAATAGAAGTAAGAAGGTGAGAGAAGAAGGCAGTGATGAAAAATATGTTTGGGGACAAGGGTTGTGATGATGGTGTTTGGGGGAGCGTGAGCAAATTCGAAGGGAGTTTTGTGCAGCTGAGGCTTATCATTACAATGGACTCATGCCTAATATTTATACACAAACTCATAATTGTTTTTAATTCTATATATAATTACACGTGGGCCCTCCGAGTCATTATCAAACAGGCACGTGCACATCCTCCCCCATCTTCTGTTGAAAGTGCATTTAGTGCATTATGCATGGAATGCTCATTTTATGTTGTGAGATGATACAAAACAATTCTGATGACGCATTTTATGATCCGAATCGGGGCTTTAATATTAGGATTCAAAAAAAGAAAGAAATTAAAAGAAAAAATAAATGAAGTTCATGAGCGAGGAGTATGAATGTAGATCATGATCGTTGGGGTCACATAGAGCACCAAAAAGGTGTATATGGTAAAGCAGTTTTATTATAAATGGATTAATTAGTCGTATTTGAAAGCTTGAAAGTTAAAACCATGGCACTTGTTATGGGTTTTATCAGTTTAATGTCAATTGTATTGATTTAATTTGGAAGAAAATACATTTAAAACATGTTCACTTTTAAGGATATGATTAAAGTTAATTAAAATTACTTTGATAGATTATTTAATTACATTTGAAGCATATTCACTTTACTTGAGATCAATTTCATTGTTTGATTAAAGTTTGAAGTTGAATTTGATTTGTATAACACTAAATTAAGTTAAATTTAAATAATTATCAAGTTCAAATCATAAATTGAATCCAAGATATTATTATTATTATTGTTATTGTTACACTCTCAATGTTTTTTTAATATCTCTTAAGATATCCTGAAATGACGATGAATTCAAATTATAAAATTTGTTCGTAATTGGGAGGTGATTTTGTATCCATCAATTTGGAAAAAAAATTGGAATAACAAAACAAGGATAGTTAATCCAAATCAGTATCAGAATATCTAAAGAGTAGTCAAATTTAGTTAAAACACTTTACTCAAAATGACACAAAATGAATAAAATAATATTAACTGTAAGCATGCAAGCGTTTGGGTCACTAAGTATGATTCCTTATTAATTGTGCCACTTTATACACACACCCCAAATCATGTAATTGCAAGAAATACGCAATATTTGATAAAGAAAAAATAAATTTTTAAAAAACTTGTGTTTTTATTATATTGGATCTTAAATTCCATCAGAATTGAAGGAGGACCTCATCCGAAATCATGATGTAGCTAGTATCATTTTTAAAGCATTATCCGACGCGATGGTGGTGATCTCTCATCATGAGAATCCCAGTACTCGTGTACTTTATCCATTGAAAAAATCAACCAAATATATATATGTATGTTTGTATTTAGGGCGGATTAAAATCAGCAATCTGTTTATATTTATCAAACAAAATATATAAAAGAAGAAGGCCGACAGTGAAAAGACAGTTCAATAAATTTTGGAGATTGAATGGATCATTATAATAGACGTCCCAGCAAAAAATTCACCAATATGTATGATATATTGTTAACAAAAACTAAAGACGTGATTACGATCAAGATTTTTCTTTTCAATGAAAGAGTTATTGATTTCATTATTTAACATGGCTTATCAGAAAACTTCAGTATCCATGGCGTAAATTACAAACCTGAAGGCCCGTAAAAGGGTAGGGTTTTATTTATTGATTTTCTTTAGAAGTGTAGAGTTCATTACGAGGGTTCATAATGTTAAACACATTGCAAGCTATGAAAATACAGCTACATCACTTTAATTTGTTCGACTTTGACTGACTAATAAAATTTATAATCGTGGCATGAATGCATTTCACGTGAAAGCAACTAAATAGGAACAATTATGAATGTCGGTGCCTCTATGTTTCAATTTAATTTGCTTTAGACAACTTGGTACAAATGTTCATACAACAAAAGTTGAGAAGAAAAAGGCACTTGACCTTTTTCCTTCACGCTCAACATACACATGAAATCTTGAAATCATGCAAAGAAACCTTTGTGGTAGAAAATAAAGATTAGTCCCCCCCCCCCCCCCCTTCTTTGGCAAGAGAAAAAAAAATGATTTAATTATATAGTCAATATTTCGATCTTGTAAGTTGTAGTTTGAGTCATGTTAGAGAACTTATAAGACATACTCGAAGATTTCGATTTGTCATCGTACCTTAAATAATTAGGAGCTTAATTACTATATAAAGTACGGTTTAGCTGATTGGTAAATTGAATGCATAGTTACCATGTAAAACCCATTAACACTAGTTGCATGCTGTAAATTAGGTTAAATGTATAGTTTGAAAATGAAAAAGATGAGTCAAATGCATTGTAAGAAGATCAGACACCTCTTGCCCCTTGGTTTCTTCTCTAGGGACAATTTAAAACTAATTATTCCGTAATGAATAATAGACAAATGAATTTTGTGCTGCCAATGAGCAAAGAAAAATATCATCTTATAAGTAGACCATTTCTCGCATGTCGTCTGTACAGGGAGGTTTTTTGTCAAAACCCCATTATTTTCTTGTAGTTCTTCATTGACATTACAACATTCAAGGATGTCTTTTATTGACACAACTGGTGAAATAAATCAATGTAATGAAGAAAAAAAAAAGTGAAATGAAGTATTAGAAGTTTAATGGTAGTATTTAAATATTGATAATTTTAACAAGCATCCAAAACAATGTTGATACATTAAGACAAACATCGCCAGGGGAAAAAATGGGGCAGTAGGTTGAGAAATCATCAATCTATTATCATGGGACTTTTACCATCTTTGGTTGCTTCAGTTTTTGGCATTTTCCTCTTTGAAGAAAGATCAGCAGAAGAAAATCTGAAAATTTTAATTAAACAAAAAGGAAAAAAAAAAAATCAGCTATGGCAATACGAACCGTATATAAATACCATAAATGTAGAAGTGTAGCATGACAAGTTTTTACACATTAGTTAGACAAGAAGACAATAATCCATTTTGCAGTTGTTACTTATAGTAATAACGTCTGCACCCCTTAAATATGATCAATTTAAGGAAACCATCCTCATTCACTAAAAACAAACAAATATATATATATATATATATTGAAAATTAAAAAACCAAGCTAACACAAAAATTAATATGAAGCTACTACATGCATAAGGTGATTATGAATTTCACCAATGGCATTTCTACGTCTTTTTGCCCATTTAACATTTATTTGAGATCTAAAATGTAGAAATTAAATGTAAAATAGCTCTCAATTCATAATAACTACACACACACACACACACACACACACACACATATATATGTAATTACACACACACACACACACACACACACACACGCGTATCTATCATGAGTAACAAATTATGCATGAATTCAAATTAAATGTTTCTGCATTACTTGTGCAAGTCCATCTATGAAATTTCACAAGTAGTGACATATTTCATATAGAAATACTTCAAAAGCTTAAATTTTCATGATTAATTTGGTTGACATATCAAAAGATCAATCAAACTCTTCTTTTACCTGATTGTTTCCTCATTCGAAATGTTACACGAAGAAACTACAAAATAACTCGTCAACTTACCCTAAACGTAAGGAAGTATCTGAGATTCCTTCCTTGTTTGATTTGCTTTCGTGCATGAAACTTGAACTCGTGCACGAGTCTTTGCTGGCAAATAGACGATTTTCATTGCTACTCGCCCTTGCATGGTGTCGGAGCTCCTCGATCTGCACATACATATTTTTTCGTATAAAAATAACAAATAAATTGCTCATACGTAAAATACACAAATAATAGCATTTATGATATAATTCGATTTTATCTTCTGGTTTGATTTCAATTCATTACCTTCTCCAGCAGAGTTTCATTTTGCTGCACAACTTTCTTCTCCTGTTTAAAAAAATAATACATATCAAGGGCTTAAAAATGTGACAATTACCATATATGGCTGCCCAATTGAATGTAACAAAAGGCCAAAAGTATTTATTATTTAATTTTTAAAGGATAATGTAAATTGTTTTTAATGGAGTTACTTGCTACTTGATTCTTATCATAAATACCTGCAGTTTTGATTTTTCCAGCTGCTCCAGCAATACTTTCTCCTGAAATTCATTGGATGTGAAAAATATATTACTCTTATAATTGCACCCAAATCTTTAAAATGAAATCCAAACTTCACAATGAATTAATTAGTGAGAAAAACTCCCACCAGAATTGAATTTCCAGTTGCTGCTTTCCAATAATCAAAACTAAAACACTTCCAAATTTTCCCCCCTTTTTTTGTTATTCAACCATAGGTGCAGAAATTAAGTATCAATTTAAAATAAATATTCTAAAGACCAAAAAAAAAAAAAAGGGGGTTTACAATAAATACCTTCCTATCCTTAACAGATAGTATTCCTTCAGTTAGCTGTTGCTCCAATTGCTGCAGTTCACTGTACTTCAGCCCTTCCAACTCTGTGCCCATCATACGTCTTTAACATATAATACACACATGCAGACAAATTTTCTTAGATTGAAACAAATTATGAAAGAAACATGACAGCATTTCCAATTTTTCTAATTTTTTTGGTCGCACCATAAATGAAATTACATATAGTAAATATAAATATATGGGGAAGAAAAATGCAAAAATGAATATTGGAGAAATTAATTAAATTGAAACGTACCGCTGCATCAGCTGAAGCTTTTCGATTTCTTCTTTCAGGGCATTCATCTCACTTGATGAAGATTCGTGCTTTAAAAAAAATTAAGATTAAAGTCAAAAAATAATTTTTTGTTAGAGAAATTAATATTACAAATTTAATTTCTCAGCTGTACAAAATGTTTTGAATCTATAAATTTGTTTCTAGCTCCTCTAATTAATTTATTCCGGGTTTTAATTTAAAAAAAATACGTTCATGGTCCAAAAATTGTCAAAATAAAAAATTGATTTTTGATCATATCAAAAAGTTTTAATTTAATTAAGAAGGGTGAATTTACCTGATCAGCAGCATGCTCAACTGTGGCAAGTTCTGGGATTTCGTGGCTCTGATTGTATCTTGCTAGAATTTGCTCCATGCTTGAAAATGCCAAACAAATAACATTCAATATAATCCATATTTTGTTCTTCCAAACATGGAATTGAACAATAAGAAAATGGTTTTATTTAATTACATCAGCTTCTACTGGCAGCAGTATATAAATTACTGCATCCCCTCCAATTATTTGCGACTGGACATAGCAAAAAGTCAAGAACTAGTTCTTTAATAGGTCGCTTCTGTATTAGATCATAGTAAATAGCTTTGGGTTCAAATAAAAATCCAGTCAATTCAAATAAACATGAAAAATAATTTTGAAAAATATACAGGATAAATTATTAACCCATAAAAAGTTAATTAATTAATTAATTAATAATAATAATAATAATAATAATAAAGTTTTTACAGGCCTGGCCCAATCTTTTGCTTTTGGGCTTCTACTTAGTTAAAGAAAGAGCCAAGGCCCCAGTGGTTCAATCTTTTGTGGATTATTTATTCTCTTTAAAATATACTTTCTAATATTCCATACAAAATAAAATTCAGTGTTTTTTAAACAGCAGATTAACAATACTTTGCACTTGAATTTTTTTATTTTTTTTATATATGTCCGTGAGATTATTTGCTAAAACTCATAAAACCTTTTACTCAACCGATGCGAATGTTGCATACTACGATTCGAATCTCAAAAATCAACTGAAAAAATATAAATAAAAATAAAATCAAAGAATCCCCCATGATTATTTCAAACGCTTCATCTTATAAAGGTTAGAATAAAAAATTAAAAATACAGAATGGGGGAGCACGAACTTACCGTGCACTGGCAAACTCGTAGAGTTTGCCGGTGCCGGAAAAGATTATGACGGCGACCTGAGCGTCGCACAACACGGCCAACTCCTTAGCCTTCTTCAGCAGTCCGCCGCGCCGCTTCGAGAACGTCACCTGACGGCTGTTCACATTCTCAATCTTTTTTATCTCTATTTTTCCCCTACCCATCCCCTTTTTTTTTCTTAGGACAAAGCCAATCCAATGAACCAACCTTCTTTCTATTTGTTTCTTGCAGTGATGATATATATATATAGATGTGTATATATATGTATGTATGTATGTATGTATGTATGTATGTATAGAGAGAAGAGTTTGGTGCAGATATTATCAATGCACTTATCCTAAATATGCAGAAGGGAAAAAATGGGATGGATTTATTTGGTAATGGCAATTGCCTCTTGGTTTGAGGGTTACTATCTATAATGTACACACACACCCCAAGAATTCAATGTAGGCTTAGTGAACCTTTTTAGGGATGTAACAATAATGAAGGCAGAGGTTGTAAGAATTAGGAAGGAAATATGAAAAAAGGGGTGTAATTTGTTTACTATGTGTAGAATATGATGCCTTATGTGGTAAGGCAGATTACCTAATGATGGTGGGAATTGCCACCTTTGGAACATATGCAATTTTGGGTAGGTATTCTTTTTATTACTTTTTTCCTTTAAATTATGGAGTGAGATTCTCAAATTTTCAATTGAGAAAAATAAGTGAGTAGTTGGGCTTTATGGTTTCTGACTCATTTCATATTACAGGAATGAGATTACGTGAATCGTTGACGATAATTTTCGTGTTTAATATTTTTTCCAAAAGGCAACATTAGCTTCGTAGATGTGGACAAGAGATGTAACGGATGGACGCATACGCGACACGTTGGCTTCAAATCTTCTGTCCTATTTTTTTGTTTGATGTAAATTTCGAAGGTATGAGGTTTGGATTTGTGGTAAAAGTAAAAAAGTGAAAGAGATAAAAATAATGTGTAAAAGTAATTAAAAAAAAAAAGAAATATATTATGTTTAAAAGAATTGATGGATACAAATTTACATCCTATACATAGTAATAATGTGTTTATATAATTGTTGTCATGTAATATAAATTAACATGGGTAGTAACCATATGTTGATAGGGAGAGGGGGACAGAAAAAATTGACGAGAATGATTTCAATGTATAACGTGTGACCTAAAAGTTAGAGGGGCTTTTAAGTGAGTGAAATAATCGATTTCGTCTAGCTAATCAAATTGTTCCTATATTGGAATATTTTCTTCTAAGATAATCGTGTGCGTGTATAATTCAAATTTTGATGATATTATCCGAAACAATGAATAGAAAAAAAAGATCATTATGGGGTGATGATGTTTTGCTTTCCCATTTTCCACAGAGCTTAATCCTTTAAATCTATAAATTTTGTATGCTTTTAAAAGATTTAAATATAATGGGTTGCCATGCATGTTCCCTTTTTGGCTAATTAGATCGAAATTTCTCCTTGTGGCCTAATGATACAAATGGGGAGGGAATTAAAAGAAGAAAAGAAAATGACTAAATTTGGAAATCTAAAAATGGAAAGGAAGTAAATGATGGCTTGGAAATAATCCCAAGTTAGCACATTGCCATTTTGTAGAGGTATTATACGTAAAGAATCTTTAGTTTATGATACCCCTTACCTTTCATAGTGTGTAGAGACTAATAAAGGCAAAGGTTGAAATTTTTTTTTTAAAAAAAAATGGAATGCTTTATGTTGGAATATATACACCATCTTGTGAACCAAATTAATTACCTATGGTGGTGGACTTTCCAAGTTTGGAATGCCATAAAATTCTAGTTTTTTCAATCAACAAGGATTTATTCCTTGTTATCATATGGTGAATATTGAATGGTCATCACAATTTCCAATTGTTTTTAGGATTTACATTAATGAGAAAAGATTCGAGCTCACATGATATTTAAAAAAAAAAAAAAAGGGTACAAGTCCTATCAAACTATATATGGGTCGGTGTGTGCGTGTGTGGTTATTAATTTATGATTTTTTTTTGACATACTAACATTATGAAATAAATTGATTGTTTTTGTTGTGTATATTTGAAAAATTGGATTTAATAATTTACATATGTTTGGTTGCTTCTCTTTAGAAACATTCCATCTTAATTTTGACTTGAATGGCATAGTGCACCTATTAACTAATTATACAAAAAGATGATATAAACGGCAAGAAACTGCATATATAACATATTTGCTATTAATATAAAATTTCTTATAGTGTAAAAATAAACAAAAATAATAATTGTACCACTTTAGTATTCGAATTTATATGGTAATGATGTGCCGTGATCTTCATTTTACATATTAAAAAAAATGTCTCTATGACTAGAAAATTGCATAGATGATATGTGTGTGTGTGTGTGTGTGCATGTGTGTGTATAATATCAAAGTAAAAGTGGCACATATTAAGTACATGTAAAATCGAAGACATATAATTTTACTAATACACTAAAATACAATTACCGATGATTTTGACAATAAAATAAAATATTAACTAAAAATTAAAATTGAATTAATAACATTGTATTAAATGAAAGGGAAAGTAAAAGTTTGAGAGAGAGAAGAATTAAAACAGATAAAATGAACCAAACGTAAAAAGAAAATAAAAAAGAAAAATAAATATAAAGAAGAATTGAGTATTGTTGTCAATTACCATTTGACAACAAAAAGCAGTCATTTTCAAGCCCTCTCTCAGAATGTGGCGTAGATATATAAACCCTCAACCCCCCTCCCCCCACCCCACCACATTTACATTGAAAAATGCAGGTAAATAGGTAAAAATAAATTCATTAAAAGGGTTATTTTAGAAATATTATTAAATGAATATAGTTTTCTAATAAGTTAAGGCTTACTATATAGTAAATAATATAAAACATGGTAAGAGATGCATTTGATGTGTATGCAAAAAAGAACATAAACAATTTTGTAATATAAGCCTTATGTTTGTTTATCCAATCACAAATTTGCAATTTGAGATTGATATAAATGCAAAAGTAGCTGTAAAAGTAGAGAAATTAATGAAGAAGATAAAATAAGATGAAATGGGGAAGGTTTAAGAGCAGAAAGGAAATTTGAGGATGTGAAAAGGTAATTGTTAAAATGGAGAAGATGAAAGAGAAATTGTGGAAAGATTAAATGGAGGTTGCTTATTATCATACAATTATCATTTTAACAATATTAAATGTTTGAATATAATTTTATATAAAATGTCTTGCAACAATTTACTTTCTCAACTTTCCTCTACAAAAGGACTAAAAAGGATAAGGATGACAAAATTGGGCAAGGAAAAAAAATTGAAATGTTGGAACTAATTTCCCAATAAATAAAGTCCCTTTCATTGTCCTGTTTCATGCCTACTGAGCTTTTTTGGATACTCTTTTGTAGATTTGCCACCAACACGTTATCTATACTTGGTAAAAAAAAGAATTGTGGTATAATCTACAACGTAAAATTATACAATTATTTGTATTTTATTTTTTATTTTATTCATTTTTTTTAATTTTAACTTGTTATTTTTATTTGTATTCTCTCTCAAGGTTTTTTAATTTTAACTTGTTATTTTTATTTGTATTCTCTCTCAAGGTTTTCTTTTTTTTTTTTTTTCTAAATTCTTTCGATTTTTTGTTCTCTTATTATAAATATTTTTTGTACTTTTAATTTTAAATAATTCATTTTTATTATTTAAAATAAAATAACTTTACAATATATAAATAAATTTAGACATGCATGAAGTGTATAATTTTACTACTCTTTTACAAAATACAACGACCAACTCAATTAAGAATTACATTAATAGATTAAAACGGATAATGATAACAAAACGCATATCAAAATAGTAAGAAACTAACTCCTAATAATATATTATTAAAACTTACACACTTATAAAATATTACATAATTTCATTAATTATAATCAAATGTAAAATTGTTATATTTTTAGTAATTCAAAAATAAATTAAAATAATGCTAATCAATTATATTGTTCTTTTAAGATAGAGAAAAGGAGTAATCTAAAAATAAGAAATGAAGAAAATGAATATTAATTAAAAAGTGAGAAATATTTTAAAGCAATAATGATAAAGAAAAAGAAAGAAAAAATAAATGTATTTTAATTCATTTATATTTCAGACTAAAGGTAGTTGTTAAATATTAAATAATGTAAGTAGATTTATGAGAGAAGGGTATTTTAGAAGATCAACTAAAATTGAAAAGAATTAGTTATTACAATGTGTAGAGTCATATTATATAGTATAGAGATATTATTGATATGGATTAAATTACTTATGAATGGTATTTTAATAAAAACATTAAAAAACTAAATAAAAAGCTTAGAACAGTATAATAGAATAGATAGAAAAATAACTTATCATTATTAACTGGAAGTGCAAATAAATCTAATCATTGTAACCATGTAATTGGACCGACCCTTAAATATAATATAAATATGGTATATCATAAATTAAAAGCATAGCAAATATTTAAAATAATAAAATAAAGAAGGACAAAAAGAATTTGACAATGGAGAATATTTGACATGAAAAATAAATAAAAATAATAAGTTGAGAGAGAGAGAGAGAGAGAGAGATAAAACTAAATAATTTAATAAGGATAGTAGTGATTTTATAATATGCAATTAAAAATTCTTACTTCCATAACAATATAAGTATAAAAACTGAGTAATTGTATATTAATAATTATATTTGAATGGTTTTGACATTTTTAATTAAGGATAATGGTACACATTTATTAACTAAGGGAAAAAAAAAAAAATATATATATATATATATATATATAAATATATATTCAATGTCCAACCAAATTATTTTCAAACTCTTACAAACATGGTATGTCTTAGAGGCGTGCCGAACTCAAAACTTCACATTTATACAAGTAGATAAAGGTATATGTTTTATGATAGCTAACTTCGTTCACAATACTTTAATAATGAATCAAGATTGTGTATTAATATGACACCAATTATCGACAAATGGTATTCGAGAAATAGGGTTACAATGATCAAATATTTAATTAACAAAAGAAATATTTGTGTGTGTGTGTGTGTGCTCAGCATTTCAAATTAAACTTTGTTTGTGAGGGTCCTAAATTACTTTTGTAATTTCTTCAAGCCAACAAATTAATGAATCGAGCATCAATTTTTTCATTCTTGAAAATGTTGTTCATGTGAGATTAAAAATTTTTAAAAAGCCCTTCGCCTAATAATCTAGAATTCAAAACTTCTTTTAAGCACGACTATCGAACCGCTTTGATTAATAACATTGCATTTCTTAAAATATTCTTTGACTTAGAATTATAAATATGTTAAAATAATTTTTGAAATCTATGCCAATAGAACGATACACTGAATTGTGTATCGAATCACAAAGTAAAGAAAAGATCCAAATTAATTAGGCTGAAGGATTTCAATTTCAATCTTCGATTGTGCTTTCTATAAAGGCAACAAATCCTAAAATGGAAAAAATAACAAATAGTTGTAATTTTAAATACTTGTGGTCAAAAATTTACTTTTGACAAAATGTGTTACATTAATTAAGGGAAAAAAGCCCAAATCCCAAGCCCACCACCGAAGCCCATTTGGAGACCTCATGATGCCTCCTATGTGATGATAAATTGACCCAACCTTGTCAATCTTGATTCAAATCAATATAAACAACAATTCAATCGATTAACATTAGAAAAGGCTAGCCTTTGTTTCATAGATCAAATTCACCATCTAATTTTCCTCTATCTCCCATATCTTCGAATTTTTATCAATACACCATAGGCATACATTTATTATGCCGTTGTCAATTGTAATATAATATAAAGCAATACACTTGACAATTATATATTAATACAATAGAGGAATATAAGATAAAATATGGGTAAAGGATTTCATAACCCACTTCGAATGCCCAAACAATCGTAGGCTATACAGCAACAACACGATGATTTATCACAATTTCAATAATACCTTACCCCATTTCTAACCGTCGCCCACTGTAAATCGATCTTTTAATTAATGTAAGCAACTTTCTCTTGCAAGTCATGTACATAGTTACTGCTTTTTTTACATACTGTCGGAATTGTCGAGATTGTGCCATGAGACAGTGCACAATCAGTTTGCGTGCAGATTCAAGTAGATGTAGTCGGTTGCGGAACGCCTACTAGACGCACAGTGCTTCTTTGTCCCTATTCTCAAAAGTAGTCCTGTCT
Organism: Avicennia marina; assembly: GCA_019155195.1. NCBI lineage: Eukaryota > Viridiplantae > Streptophyta > Magnoliopsida > Lamiales > Acanthaceae > Avicennia > Avicennia marina. The sequence continues at coordinate 980,700 of CM032758.1, forward strand.
CCCGTGAACAAAGAAAGAAAATAAATCCTTGCTATTATCTCAAAAATTAGTATTAAGTAGTGCGCTAGTAACTAGTTGAATGCTACTATACAAATTTTGTAGCTTGTGATATGAAATGCTTGAGTACCAACAAGCTTTTATTTTTCTTTCAAATACTAATTGCTAATGTTTTCACAGATGCTTATGAGGTCTAATATGAACAAATGTCGTTTCTGCATTATTATGTGTCCGCCCAACCCACCCCCCCACAATGATCAATAGTTAATGCAATGCAAGAAAAATCACTTCCATGAAAAATATTTCTACACGAGTCCATCCCCAATATTTTCTTCACTCAAGACTTATTCACTTCTAACGATTAAACTTGATTAATTAATTTATCAAAGTTAATCAAATGTTCACTTTAAATAATAAAAGTCCATGGCAAAGCATAAACTCAATACAAGTTTAACAAAATATTAAATAAAATAATTTAATTCAACAAGTATAATAAAATAATCCAAAATTATTGGTCCATTTAATATACTTATTATTAAATTATCTTATAATTTAATCCATATTAATAAATATAGTATTAAATTATTTTTATAATTAATTTAGTTTTAAAATAATCCATAAAATTTTAATCTTACCAATGAAAACGAACAAGTTCAGTGACCTCGTCAACTCTACCATATAGACATTTGAATTGGTTACAAAACGACAGTTGGAACTTCCAATGTGGGTAGTACACGAAGCTAATGCACATGTGTGTAAGAAAATCAAAAAATACTAGTATAGAAGCACACTCCACAGGTGTGCAAAATATAATACTTTTGGAATATGTAAAAATTTATTTTAATTATATAAATATTTTTGAAATATATTACATAACGTATATTTTATTTTAAAATTCATTACGTATATTGTGTACATGATTTTTTAGTATTAATAAAACATCAATCTATCATATTTTAAAAATTTTGATGATAAAAGCAGGTTAATGGAATTCAAATCATGGTAATAAAATTTAAATTTACTACATTTTTAAAAATGTAATGATAAAAGTAAGTTATCAAAAATTAAAATTACGTCAGACCATTTACATAAAATGAGATGGAGAAAAAATTGAGGGGAAGCAAGGCATGAGGGGGTGGATGGGTTAACAGGAAGAGTCGAGAACAGTGCGGAGCAGTGGGAGCGATGAAGAAAAACATTAGTCTTCACAACCCTTTCTCCCTTTGTAGTTTCTGATTTACACAAATGTGACTGTCCTAAAGAATGTATCAATGCAGAGGGCTTACAAAACAATGGTAACCTACTGTGACTGGCGATGGCGTAAACCTCCATTCTTCCTATCTATGGAGTAGTTGTAAGCACGAAGCAAGCGCTTTCGGAACCTCCCAAGATTCAACCTCACAGTTTGATGATCAAGATAGATTTTCTTAGTGAATTCCCATCCCTTAAGGTTAACACTGCTCGGATCCTTCAGAATGGGATCACCTTTGTTGTAAGCATCATACAATGAGCTCTCCTTGGGAAGGATCTTGTAGCCAATGTACCTTAAACCAAATTTCCTAGCTGGCTCACCGTAGTACGTCTCTGCTGCCCAATCAGTGCCTAGTGGGATGACTTGGATGAAGACTGAACCGGGCCTCATGAAGAGGAAGTGAGTCATGGCTGCACCATGGACACCAATCATGACCTGGCTTGAGTTAAGGGCTCTATAGATACTTGCCAGCTCAGTGGTCCTCTGTGGCCTCAGAACTTCAACAAGAAATCCAATATTCTCAGCCATTTTCACCAATAAGTCCTCATTGGTTATTGCTCTTGAGCCGTTCCTAAGAACTATAACCAGCTTAGGTTTGTTGATGTCTTCCAGTGCTGTTGCTGTTGCGTTAGCAGATGATGCAGACACTCCTGAATTCTTGATGCTCAAGTGAGCTTGGTGTTCCTCCTCCTGGATTAAGCCGCTAACACGAGGCAAATAGGCTCTGTCCAAGAGATCATGGAAGTCACCTATATCTTTATTGCCTTCCATCAAGGAAGCATTGATACTAAGTTCATTGTGGATTCTTAGGCCAACAATGGCTTCAGGGAAGCAATGGATCCTTTTGTCCCCATTGAAGTCTACAGCTGGGAAATCCGAGAGCTGCGACAGTATGTCGTGGTACTTTGTCATCCACCAGTTGTGATACTCAAGGACAACAAACACAACTTTCTTGTTGAGATGCTGGGAAGTGATGTACAGAGGCAAAATCCCATCATTAAACTCGTGGTAAAGGTTGCCAGTGTAGCCTCCGGTTGAGAAGAACACTGCAGGGACTTGATGCTGGACATCGCATCTGTGGTGAGTGTCCCAGTTTCTTTGCACAATTAGGTCTAATTCATCAACTGTTTCCATGACAGTGGCTTCCCATTTTCTGGTGTATGGCCTAATCTTTTGGTGAAGGATGGCGTCCACCTCTTCACCGTTGTTTCTGAGATCCTTTGTATGGTACAGAGTGATGGAAGAGGAGGTAGGGTGAGTTCTTACATCCCCTCTCATTATGCATATGTCTGATCTTATACTGCTTCTGTCACAACAGATAGTGCCTGCGCAGTAAAAGAAGAATTACCTTCTTCAAATTTGAGGTTTTAAGGTATGTAACTGCAGACCACAAGAATAGTCATCACAATTTTATTAACCTATCCAAATCAGATTCTCTGTCCTCTGTCCTGCTTATCTTTTCTTTTTTTGTCTTTTTGTCCCGATATTTATATTAATATACGGTGAACAGATGTTAATGTAATTGTCACGTAATACAAAATAATATTTGTGATAGCAAATATAAATGTGAGATAGAGACTGAAGCATGGGATTTGTTGGCCTCCTCTCACAAAGTTGTCCCAAAATTGTGACACAAATCATCTCCAATTCATATCAAATTCGTTCCAATGTTTTAAGGTGGCTATAATATTGGCCATCCCAAGCCACCCCAAATTTTGGAACACTTTTCTTAGGACAGGCAAATTTTTAGTAGTGATATCTTAAAAAACACTAAAAAGGGAAAGCAGAACTCATAATACACACATCTCAGAATGGAAAATTACAGAAGAAATAGTTGAAAGAAGTTGCACAAAAAAGGCAATTCTCCTACATCTTAGTACTGTTACATTCTTGGCGCAGCCAAAACTCTAACATCAGGCATAGTTACTTGGAAACTTTCTTATCAAAAATGAAAACTTTTCAAGTTACTATGAGATGGAAAATGAGATCTCTCTTATTCCATCCCCCATATATTGGCATAAACAAAAACATAAAAAGGCTGACTGACCATTAGGAACAGAGGAACAAAGGGAACCCTTCGCATCAGTTTCATAACCAAGGCCTTCTTTGTAAGCCCCAGAAGAATCTGCAAAACGAAAAAAATAAGTCATCAAGAAGAAAAATGACAGGATCCTAGAAAACAACAGGGAAGAAAGACTCACGAAGCAAGGGGAAGGTGGAGTTTGAGGACAAGAGCAAAGGTTCTAAAATCAGGCTGCAGGAAATCAAAGAAACCAAAACTAAAAACAAAAGCTTGGGCTTTGCTCTTTTGTTGTTTCGTGGAGAGTTTCCAGTGATCAAACCAGAAGGGTCTAACTCTGACTCATCATCTTCATCATCAGCCATGTAATAGTCCTTGGCTTTCTTCCACTGGCTGAACATATTTTTTCTCTGGTACTTAACCATTTTTTTCTCTGTCCTTTCGTCTACTAAGCTTTGTTCTGCGAACTTTACTGCAACAACAAAGAAGAAAAGGAAGAAGAAGATAACGGGAAGAGGTGTAATCAGTAGCGTTTGCGCCTTCGTGGGTAGGCTTTTATTTACTATTGGAGAGAGAGAGAGAGAGAGAGAGAGTCCATTAACGTTGTAAGTTGCTGGGGAAAGAAGGTAGGCTTACATGGGACACGTTTGAATGCCAATGTTACCGAAAGAGAAAAATGTCTATTTTAACTATTAAGGGTGAAAATTTAGACTTAATGTGAAAAAAGAAAAAAAAACTGTATTTTATATTTGTAATATTTTTGCTTTGGTGGGGTGAAGCTTATGAGACATATGATTTCTACTCTGGTTAAACGGTTATGAAAAAAAATAAATTGGTTTATTTACACACACACACACATACATACATAAATATATAAATTCATTGGAAGTAGATTCTTATAGGCGAAGTAATAGTAATAAATAGAATAGTAGGTTGGAGGGCTTTTGATATGGTGACTAAATGGTTGGTTATGGCATTTCTTTTTCAACAATTATCAAATTATTTTATGCGTGAAAATCAAGGCAATTTTTTGTTTGCCCACGTTCATCACTTATCCAATCAAAATTTACTCCATTTAAACATATAGCCGAACAAATTTTTTATTTAAATTTTGTATTCAAATTATTTTCTCTTATAAGATACATAAGTATGTAAAATTCACTCATTAAATATATTTATAAATAAATTAATACTTGTGTGTGTATTCACATTTATATATATATATATATATGTATATATTATAAAACTGATTAGTATACATATATATATTACCACATCATTCAACAATTATTATATAAAATTATACAAATTCAAACAAATGGAAATTTTTATCCCATCAAAAGATAATCATCAAATACAATTTTCATCCCAACAAAATTTCTATCATTTCAATCACACAAAACTTGAAACCAAACAAAGCCTAAATATGCTCTCGGCACACCATATTACAAACAAAGAACTTCATTTTGTTATGTCTTAGGTGACATGAAACTTGCCTTTTGGATTAGGGATGACAATCCTATGTAGTCCAGAGAATTTAGTTATGATTTTTCTAGACTTTCCCCTAAAGAGTTGTGAAATAGGGAAAAACTCATATGTGGGATTAAATGAAACGAATATAAAAGCAATCAGCAATCGGTTGTGATTTCTTTTTCATTCTGTTGAAATGCAATTACAACTCTAAAACCCTACCAATTTCTCTTGTTGAGAAATCCAATCAACTTCCCTCTATCACAGATATGATTGTGAAAAATCAAATGGGGTTGATTGCATCATTCAATACTTTATTATTCATTGAAGAAAAACCATTTCTATGGTGAAACTATTGATAAAAAAAAATCTTAGTGCTGATTTAAGTGATGATCAGTCATGCACTAACCATTAAAAATTGACCAAAATTTTCATTTGTATGACAAAAATTGACGGATTGGGAGTGACTATGTGTATTCACAATCATCAACTTAAAGAATAATCAATAACCTTTTAGGAGATGCCAAAACTATTGTTATTACTAGTAAAATTGACACACACTTTTAGTGTAAAATTCTTTATTAATTATAAAATGATTGTATTATGAATAATAAAGATATTATTATTTAAAATATATAAAATATTTAACATAAGAAACTAAAGAAAGATGAAAAGAAATTGAAAGTGAGAAGTTTAAAACAAAATACCAATAAAAATAAATTAAAAGAAAAAAGAGTCACAAAGGACAATAAAAAGGGTTAAAGAATTAAAAGTGAAAAATGTAATTCTATGTAACCAACATGGACTCAAACATTTAATAATATAGTTTAAATTAGCTCAAACTTGTTGAATTAAAATTTAGAATACCTGTTATTTAGCAAACTTGGTTCAACTGTACGGAGCATAGGTTTCAAAAAAAAATTACTAAAAAATTCTTTTTTTTTAAAATTTTTTAGATAAAATCGATTTTTAGCTAATTTTGACCGGTTCAATCCGTTTTTGACCGGTTTTAACTTGTTTTGACCGGTTCTAAACTAATTTTATACATATTTTATTTTTATACCTTAATTGGATCGGAAAATCGACCGATTTCCTATCGAATCGGTTGAACCGGCTGGTCGGTCCGGTTTTAAAAACATTACTGTAAGGAGCATAGGTTACAATTACAGGAATAAGCAGTGAGACAAACATGAAACAAGAAAGAGGGAGAAATCCTCTAAAATTTCTGTCTTAATTTTAGATCTCTTATGATCAATGCTGTATAACTACTTTATAATTATTTATTTGAAAGGATAACGTAAAAAAAAAAAGGATAGAAAGTGTAAAAAGTAGGTTTAGCAGTCCAAGACCACTAGTGAAATACCATAGGGTATGATGGTATACAAATATTCTTTCAATGCTTGTTGGGATCCAAAATATTCATTTTTTTTCACGCCTTATTTGTAATTTATTAAAGCATTATTGTAAATTGTAACCTTGCCTTTAGTTTTGGATAATTGACAAAACTGAAATAAAGTGTGAACGGATTCGAGAAAGTACAGTACTCCCACTGCCTGTTTGATGTTACAACCTTTCTTTTCAATGCCAAAATTTGATTGACTAAAAGGGTTAAAAGCTATGTTTGGATGCAAATTTGGAGCGATTTTGAATGAAACAAAAATTTACTTTTTCAGACGTATTATCTATTAAAATAATTTTTTATCTTTATTTACTCTTATTTTTATACTATTTTTAAATTTTTACATTAACTTTCCTCCTCCAACAAAAATTGCCTCCAACCAATAGAATTCTGTGGCATCATTAATTTGAAGTGGAAAATAAATGGTGCGACGTGTTGATGTGTACACACTCTGGCAATGTTCGTTTCTCGATTTTTCTTCTCTTTTTTTTTTTTTCATTCTGTCAAAATTTTTTGAATTCGAACATACAATCTAACTAAATTTTATTTAAATTTCACCTTGATATTACTGTGTCCCTCACATAAATCAAAAATTTTTATCCTGTTAAATTTTTATTACCAAGCTTAATTAACATTCTCGACAAAACTCTTTCATTCCCTGTCAAAATTTCCAACCAAACATTGCCTTAATAAATTATAAATCCAGTACATTGTTAGTAAAGCAAAAAATGAGTGATGGTTGAGAGGATCAAAGCCAACGTTGGCGGCGTTATTTGCACGGCAATTTTCATTTGTTGACGTCACAATGATAACTTCTGCACAAATTGTGATGTCTGGGGAAATTTATTTATCAAATTTTAAGAAAAATAATGTTTAATTATTAGTTCAGGTAGAAAATAATAGATCAGATTGAAATTTTAATACATACAAAAACTAAAAAAAAAATAAAAAATTCTGTTTAATATTCGATAACGTTTTTTTTCTTTTTAAGTTGGTATTTGATTTGATTTTGACGTTATAATTTAAGTATACTATATATGATTGAATACCAAATTATTTACTTTTACTTTTTAAATTATATTTTATTTTATAATAATTAACTTGTTGTGTTATTTTATTTAGCAATTCCATCAATTTTTTTTTTAAAAAACTAAAGATATAAAGAATCACGTAAATAATTTAAAATTGAAAAAAAAAGCATAAAAAATACTAAAAGGTATTTTTCATTAAAATCACCAAAATATCAAACGAATTTATCAAAATTAATTTAGCAAAACAGCTAACTGAATTATAAATTTTGATTTGACATTCAATATGTAATGTGCTTAATTCGTTACAATTATATCAAATGAACACCTAATAATGATCGTGTGGAATATCCTTTCCTTATATTATTGTTTAAATAGTAATATAATATTGAAATTCATGTGTTGAATTATTTGCAAATAAGCAAAATCATTTGGAGAATATTTTGATTTTTAATTGTCTTCTGTGAAGGTGTTTTTTATTTTGAATGACTTTTGCAACTAAAATACTAGAATCTTTAGTCACTTACTTTCAAATTTATTTAGGATTTCGTTTGTCTATTGACAATTGTGTTATTGACAATTGTGTGATATTGTGACACCTACATGGGAATGTACATAATTGAAGAATTTGTGACACCATATCAATTAGAAAATAGGATTGAGTATATTGAAGTGACATTGTAAATTAACTTTCTTATCAAGGGACTAATTATTTTTAGAGATTAATTATTTTTGGCAACATTGAGTGTCTGTAAAATTACCAAAAAGGGAACTAAATTATTAATTAGGGGACATAGATGAGCTCCAGATAAATTAATGTCACACTAACAAGGTTTGGGAGTGTAGTGTTATTTTACCATTATAATTGACAAGTGTCATTTTCTTGTCTCTCTCTTTTACTTTATTTTCTCTTTCTATTATTTTATGTTTCTCCTTTTATATTCTATTTTTGTTCAAACAATTTTCTCTTGTTTAAATAATTTCTTAATTTTATCTTCTTTTAAGATTTAATTTATATGTTGATTTTCTTTTGTATATTTCTCTGTTAGCTAATTTTTTTATAATTAAAAAGTTTATATAATTATGTGTACATGGTTTTTGGATTTTTTTAATTTCAATTTCGAATTTTTTGAAACCAATTTGAAATAAGATTAAAAAATAATTTCAAGAAATGAAGAAATTGCGCATAGATAGAAAATGAAAAAGAAACAAAATAAAAAAAAATGGAAGAGAATATCAAAAAAATTCCTACAAAAGATAAAATTAATAAATTATTTAAATATGTAAAAAAATGCACTAATAAAATCTGGGAAATACAAAGATAAAAATAAAAAAGAGAGAAAATTCAAAACAAATGACATTTGTCATGTTGTAATACTACAGGAGCACTGCACTCGAAACGTAGATCTACTAAATCCATTAACAACCTTGAAAGATGGGAATCAAAAGTTTGGTCACACTTCATTAATGCAACGACTTTAAAGTCAACAGTTGGGCCGATCTCCCATTTTGGTTTTTACAATCAATGGTTTCGTCCAATTTTGGTTCTTGAATAATTTTGATTTTGATTTCAATTTTTTTTTTGAAACTATTATTGTTTTAAATATTTATTTTTTATAATTTTAATGTAAAAGTAATGTGATGAAGCACTTAATTTCTTTTAAAAAAAGCAAACAAATTGAAGCAAAACTATATTTTGATTTTATTATTATTCCATATATTAAAGAATAAGTGATAAAACTTTTATAAAAATATATTACATTATTCTAACAATTTTTTTAAAAAATTCTCTTATATATATACATAATTTATACTATATATTACATTATATTATACATTTTTTATATAATGTAATCAGCTTAATTAGTGGGACAACTGTCATTGATTTGTGAAATCCTTACCTACTCTCTGAGCCCTAAGATTATTACTCTATGGACTTGATTTAAAAGAAAATAATAGCGATTTTGTGGGGTATATGGTCCAAGCCTATCAAAATTATATAAATGAATAATTGTTTGGAGAAAATAATAGTGATTTTTGTAGGGCCCATGAAATAATATATAAATTAAGAATCACGTTAACTCAAATTTAAATAGTTATTCAAATTTCATAATTATGTACATTTAATTCTACTCAATTTTTTAAAAAAACGATATTAAAACTCAAGCTCAAACTCTAACGTGAATAGTGAAATTGAACTCAAATAAATTTTGAAAGTTCAATTTTGATCTCAATAAAGTTGTTTTTTATTACAATAAAAATTCTGCATAAATATTTAATTTTAATAATGTAACATTATATTATAAATAGTTTTAAATGTAAATACAATTTAAAAGTTACAATGTTGTGAGACAGTGACAACAAAATTCACACTAAACCTCATGTCTTAACAACACTGTTACAATGTTAGATTATTGGAACTCAAATTTGAAAATCTAATTAAAATAAACCTTACACGGACACGCCACGCCAACCACTCTCATGAGTGAAGCAATTATTTTGAAGTCATTTCATTGTTTGAACTTTAATCACAACCATTAATGACTAATGAATAAAGCATAGAAAAAAAAAAAAAAAACCCTTCTTGAATGGGCTTTTATTTTTTCTAGAAAATTACAAAATTCAACTCTTATTTGTTGATTTATGGTTGTAAGGTAATGCAACTTCCAAAATTCAATCCATATTTGATTACTAAACAAAAGTGGACCACCCAGGAAATTTATTCTACGATTGAGACTCCATTGCTTCTGAACCTACGTGAGAAAACCTGTGGAGTTTAAGTATATGTTTGTTTTCGTGTTTTCATTTCTACTCTTCTATTTTTATATAGTTTTAAAAAAAATATTGAGAAAAAAATAAAATATCAATAGAAAATTATGACTTAAGCCGTGCAACAATTTAAACTATCTTTGAATAATGGTACGAAATATTTTTTAAAATTAAATAAGCTTTTATTTTTTTAATTAAAAAGATGACTTAGAAATTAACAAATTATTTAATTCACTAGGCTGTATAATAAAGCAGAAAATAGGGAAATGAAGAAAAGAAGAGAAAATAATGTTGTTTTTCTACTCATTTTGAATACAAAACACTATTTCATATCAAAAGACTTGTGCACGACCTACTTATTATCTAAAAAAAGGTACTTTTGAACACTCAATGAAGCGACAAGTATCACTATTTGGAAATTTTCATAATTTTGTAATGTGGGAGATAATTTTTTTAAAAATATTTAATATTTTTTCTAACAGAAAATATACTTAAAAGCGCACCCCAAGAAAATAGAAACAAAAATGGTCGGATGTAAATTTGTTACTATTTTTATCCCATCAAAACTCACAATTTATCAACCCATATTATCCAGAATAATTTTCTTTATCTATTCCTTTCTCTTGCATTCTTGATTTTTCGGACAAACTTTCTTTCCTTGCTAAGTTCACACGCGAGCAAAGCCGTCTATGGAAACATTCTATAACATCGAATTTAATATTCAAGAATTGGGCAATACTCTTCCATTGGTGAAGTCTTTTTGCGCAGTCGCATGACAAACGATGAACAACCGCAAAGGAGCTGCCAATGCCATAGACGACAAAGAGAAAACATTGGAAAAGGAGGTTTGACAGAGGACAACAAAAATAACACGTGCCAATTTCAATTCCTTTTCTTGCGACCATTGCTGGTGCAAAAGGTGGGACGCCCACAGATTCCCCTTTCCTTCTATATACACCCCTTTGGGCGTTGACCCCTACCTCCGTTGCTCCTCCAGCTTCTCGACCTTAGTTTTCCACTTTCTAGCGAGCGCTCCTCCGAGTACCCCTCAGTCTTCTCGTCGTTGACCTAATTCAGAAGCTAGACAATCTCCGGGTTACTGGCTCGGAGATTCCGATGGAAGCGATGTCGGACAACTACTGCCCCGACTGCAAGCGGAGCACCGAGGTGGTGGTCGACCACGCGGCGGGGGACACCGTGTGCTCGGAATGTGGGCTGGTGCTGGAAGCCCGCTCCGTTGACGAGACCTCCGAGTGGAGAACGTTCGCGGACGATTCGGGCGACAACGACCCGAATCGTGTGGGCGGACCCGTCAACCCGCTTCTGGCGGATGCGGCTCTGTCCACTGTTATTTCGCGGGGCGCGAACGGGTCGAACGGGGATGCTTCGCTGGCCCGATTGCAGAGCAGGGGCGGGGATCCGGACCGGGCTATTGTGTTGGCTTTCAAGACCATTTCTGCCATGGCTGATAGGTCTGTGTGATGCTTTGCTTTTGACAGAAATCCTTTTATTTACCTTTAAAGTGGCTCAGTGGTTTTTGGTGATTTTGGGGTTTGAAGTTGAAGGGGTTTTGTTGGGTTTGTTGAATGGGTTGATACTTTGATTGAGTGTGATGATAAAATTGGTGACCTCTCTCACATGGAGGCTGTGTGGTTTTGTGCTTGTCGGAAAAGCTTGGCTTTTGAAACGATTTTGATTGTCTTTTGCAATAAAAACTGATATTTGAGTGATATGGTGAGAGCTACGAAATTTTCCGAAGCAAAGAAAAGAAAGTAATTTGAGCAACGAAATCATAGGTGAAGAAGGTGTTGCATTGATTTTTCATGTTCTGTTTCATGATTGAAGCCGCAAGAAATGAACACTAAAGTGAGGGGAATTGCAAGTGGCTTATCGTTTTGGAAATAGGTCGGTGATGAGCCAACAAAAGGAAGCATTAGAGCTATGGACGGAAATTGTGTTCTTATTCCATCTTTGGCATGCTTCATATTTTTGGGAGAGTTTTTATGACAAAGGGGAGTTATTTATTACTGTTTGGGCTTGAATTTCTACATTTGTAACAGAATTATGGCATAAAATTGTCTGTTATTCAAAATAGCTGGTTGCATTTCTAAATGTAATGCAGTGTATTTTCCAAAATGTGGCATAAAAATTTGGTTTGTCATTTAGTTATTTACAATCTAGCAAGTTGTATGTATATATAGCATTCGCCTCCAATTAGCTGTGGCTGACGGTTGTCGAACAATGAACAAAGCTTTATTGTTTTACGTGATTATCTATCATTTTAAGCAGTTGGAAAGAAATTTTATTCTCGGCACTCATATGAATCCATGGTGAATGGCTAAACCAAGTGATAGTGAAATTGTTTTGTTGTCGTCTATGTCTGAGCAAATTTGTTAATTGAGCTAATTCAAGTTGCTGCTTTTAGGGACGCATTATTGTTGGTTCATTTTGCATTCCAATAGGGATAATTCAGAATTGTAACAAAAGCAACTGACATTAATTGTTTGCTATCATGTTCCAGGTTGAGCCTTGTAACGACCATAAAGGTACGCACTTGTGTCCAATTATTTTATCGTGTCAAAGTGTGCGCAATGTGATACAGACTGCGGTGTGAAAAAGGTCTTTAAATCTGCGCACTTTTGTCTCTCTCTCTCTCTCTCTCTCTCTCATGAGCTTACTTATGTACCTGCTTGCCATCATGTTCAATGTTGTGGGCTTGTTGTCATAAAGAGCTTGGAGGTGGTGTGATATGCTAAGAATGAAATCACTAGGCTTCACTTATACCCTTATGCAGAGAGTTTGGGATGCAATAAGTAATATTCTTCATTGTTTATCTACAATTTCCCAAAACTCACCAGATTGACTGTCATGCATCAGGATTCTTAACAGAAACTCGTACTGCTGAAAATTTGTGTACTAATGAAAGAAGTTTTTAAGCTAACATTTGATACAAGTCATTCAAAGTGAAAGCTTAGTATTTGGCCTCTGAGAACTTTGCTCCCTGTCTGTAAGTTTAAAATCCAGCTTTGTTTTTCTGATGGTGCTTTTATTTGAAGGATCGGGCAAGTGAAATATATAAACGATTGGAAGATCAGAAGTGTACGAGAGGAAGAAATTTGGAGGCTCTTGTCGCTGCTTGTATTTACATTGCCTGTCGTCAGGAAGGCAAGCCACGCACGGTTAAAGGTGCCAATTAAAATATCTTGCACTTTGGTAATTATCGTTAGCTATTACCGCTTTCTGAACTTTGAACTTGTCGGCCACGACTAGAAATATGCTCTATTGTTGCTGGAGCTACGAAGAAAGAAATTGGCCGGATGAAAGAATTTATTGTGAAACAGTTGAAGGTGGAGATGGGAGAATCAATGGAGATGGGCACCATTCATGCAGGGGACTATCTGGTGAGTTTGCCTTTGGATATTCTTAGGTATTAGCAATCTGCAGCACATAGGGGGTATTTTGATGAGTTTATAAGTTCATAAGATGTTTTGGATCTTATAAATTTTTCCAAAGGGTTTGTTAAAATTTTTGGTTAATTAACTTATAAGCTACTAAAATATAATATTTGGAGTTCATAAATTCATTAAAAAAACAATGGCCCTCTTCATCTTATATAGAATATCTTTATAAGCTATTTCATTATTAACATTAAAAGTGACATGAATATTTTTAACCACATCACATTAATGATATTTGGTCTATTTTTATCAAGATTACATCAAAAAAATTATAATTGTTTATAATTATGAATTTCAGTAAAATTTTATAAGATGGTCATATTATGTTTATCTGAACACATTATGAACTTATTTTCAAAATAAGATTTATAAGCTTATAGGTTTTTAAAATATTTTATAAATTAAATGATTTTATAAACTCTTAAAAATAAGTTTTAGCCAAACACCCTCTTAGTCTTGGCCATCCTTTATTCTAAATTTGATTGTTGTTCTTATTGATGCTTTGCTCTGCAGAGGCGTTTCTGCTCTAACCTTGGTATGAGCAATGAAGAGGTCAAAGCTGTCCAAGAAACCGTCAAGAAAGCAGGGGACTTCGACATCAGGTACTCCAGATACTCTTTGTATTTCAATTGATATCCATTTTCAGTGGTATCTGCTGTATGAAACTCTGATTGCCAGTCTATGTTACGGCTTACCACGCGGTCCAATCGATCTTTTGTTGCAGGAGGAGCCCCATATCCATTGCTGCAGCAATCATTTTTATGATAACTCAGTTGTCGGATTCGAAGAAACCCCTGCGAGGTTAGACCTCTTTTCCATCTTATTTATTTCCAAACGCCATGGGTATCGCACTATCTCGAGGTTTTAAGATTTCAAACCTATGTTCAATGTCTTTAGTCCCAGACATTCTCGTACCCTGCATGCGAGGGGGTCCTTACAGTCATGCGAGGTTCGGTGTCTCGAATTTTATTGGGCGAACTAGTCCTCCACCACACTGTTACATCCTTCACTTCTTGGGTAGCTACCGGTGTTTTCAATTCCGCCGGAGTCTTGTTTGGTTGACTTTTGAAATGGTATGGTTTCAGACATCTCAATTGCCACCACAGTAGCAGAAGGGACCATCAAGAATGCTTACAGGGATCTGTACCCCCACGCTGCCAAGGTCATACCTGATTGGTATGCTAAGGAAAGGGACCTCAAGAACCTTTGCAGTCCCAAAGCCTGAGTCGGAGGTTTCCATGTCAGAGTGCCCTAGTGATAAAGACACTGGTTCTTACTTCAAAGCACTAACCCTCCATCTTAAAGTGGCGAACATTTCGATTCTGGAATTTGATTGACGCATCTGCAGTGGATGTGTTACTTCATGACGTATTCAAGGAATGAGAGCTGTCGATTTGCAGCCCCGTGTCCTGTTTCCTGCCTAATGCAGTTGAATTGGAGACTTCTGATTTAAGACACCCACGCACTTACATTGGTTTGGGTGATGGATGACTATCAACATGTCCGTTTGTCACTCCCTGAAAACTATTTCCTTGAAAATGTGTCACACACACACACACACACACACTGAGGTAATTGATGCACGGTCGATATAATAATAATTATAATATATGTGTAAATATATATGTACATTTTTATAAAATGCTAAAATTAATAGATATTCATATTTGGTTTAAATTTGTAAGATAAATTAATTATATTGAATTTACTTATTTCAATACATTAATTTCATTTTTAATTAATCTGCGTTGTGAATGACAAAAAAATGTAGTATAAAAATCAATAGATAAATTTATTATGTAAAATTTACTGTAATAAATTTCTTTAACAAATTTATTGATTTGAAACTGTAACTAATCTGGTAATGAAAGTAAATATGTATAAATATATATGTTTTAATGTTAGAGACCGATATTTTTATTTAAATCATTATCTTGTTTATTTTTTACATTCACAAATAAAGTTAATTCTGTAATTTTTTTGAAGGTTTTTTAAGTATCTCCTCCATTCAATATGGTATGTATATAAAATATAGTATAAATATATTTTTATCTAAATAATGATTTTGTCTATTTTTTATATTAATAAATAAGAATAGTTTTGTAATTTTATTTTAAGTTTCTCTAATGTCTTCCGTTCACTAGAGATATATGCTATCCACGTGGCTTCTTTCTAGTGGATTGTCCCCTTCGTTGTAGGCGACTGTGGCTCTGCACTGACTACCAACCAGTATTGTTGCACGCGTGTTCAACAATAATAATATTAATAATTAGTATTTCTGCACACTTATCGTGTGGGGGATTGAAAAATGATTTTATAAATAAAATTGACAAAAATGTATTTCATTTTGATTAATGTAATGTAATTACATTGTTTAATTATAAATTTACATTAAACTTGAGGAAAAACCAATAATTTATAACTAATTCAAATAAATTTTAACAATTAGTGCAAAATTATATCAAATACTTAAAAGAAAAGTAAAGAAAAATCAAGTGGAGGTTAGAGAACAACAAAGGGGGCAATCAAGAACAAATTCAAAGATAGAATATAAGTGATTAAAAAGCATAAAAATATATTAAAAAATGAAACTTCGAAAATGATAGAGAGGAAAATAAACATATAAAGAATTGCAATAATAAATGAAATTTGAAGGAAAAAAAGGGGGCAACTCACTAGAAGATAATAACATTCGATACGGTATAATAGCATTGTAGTCTTTATATTTTAAAAACAAAAAATAATCGAACACATTTACACTTTCTATGCAGGATAAATAGATATAAAATCCAATTGGTTTTCATTCATCCTGAAAAAGAAATTTACCAAACACTCCCTTCCTTATGTAATACTTCACACGAAGTCATTCATGACAAGACACACTGCAATTAATTAACTACTAGTAAAACCTTGCACACTTACATGTGTTTGTATTTATAAAAATATATATATATACATATATATATATAATTATCATATTTTTCATAGTTCAATAATAAAACATAATTAATTAATTAATTATATCTTTTAAAGATATAAATATTTAAAGATGAAAAACGACAAAAATTAATCATTAATTAAAAAAGAAGAAAGAACTAACAAATATTTTTTCTATCACTACACTTTATTTGTTTACAGTCAATTAACTTTGATTTCTATAATTTTTTATTCATATTTATTTATTATTATTATATATAATATTATATAATTTAATTATTATTATATATTTTTTAAAAAATTATTTTTCTATCTATTCAAATCTTACAAATAAAAAAAATTTAATCCCCACAGAAATTGCCCACAAACTTATCCTCATCTTAATTAGAATAGAAAACAAACGTAGCCTTTCTTTCTTCAGATTATATATACATCTCCGATACAGATATTAACACAATCAATGGGACACAATCTACACATGAGCTAATCATGGATCCCACGTGACTTCTCTACCCCTCGGAACCTCTATAAATTCCGTTCATGTCCCCTCCTCCCTTCTCATTTCTCCATCGCAGAACCATAAACCAGGAACGTCATTTTCATTCCATGCGTAATTCAGCGAAAAGGTTTACAAATTCTCACTGGCTTTGATCGGAGGACAACAATGGCGGACGTGTACTGCACCGATTGCAAGCGCCCCACGGAGGTGGTCTTTGATCACGGGGCGGGGGACACCGTCTGCTCCGAGTGCGGACTCGTACTGGAATCCTACTCCATCGACGAAACATCCGAGTGGCGGACTTTCGCCAATGAGTCCGGGGACAACGATCCAGTTCGGGTCGGAGGGCCGGCGAACCCACTCCTGACTGATGGCGGCCTGTCCACCGTTATCTCCAAGCCGAACGGCACCACCAGCGATTTCTTGACCTCGTCGCTTGGACGTTGGCAGAATCGCGGTTCGAATCCTGATCGATCTCTCATTTTGGCTTTCAAGACGATTGCTACCATGTCGGATAGGTGAACGGTTTTATCGTGCACCTAGTGTTATATTTAGGAGGTTCTTTTTTCGGCATGTTGTTTTATTAATCATGATTGAATGGTTGAAAAAGCATTGATTGTTGAAGGATCGGTTCAAATTAGTCGGTCAATTTGGTTCCAAGTCCATCTCCACGAAGTAGGTTAAGTAAAAATTTGTTCTTATTTTTATCTTTATTTTTTGTGTATTTTTCACTTTCTGTTTTGGTTGGTGTCATTGACAACGCTCTTCAGTTGGTGCGGCTTAATAATGACTGTAAAAGAATCAACTTAGCATCAATTGATAGCCATTATGGCTTTTAAGACCATTGCCATCATGTGGAAAAATTTGTTTTTTGTTTTTTTCGTTTATTTTTCCTTGTATTACTCGTGAAGCATTTGGCTTTGCATCTTGCTTCTATTAGAGGTCTTTTAGGATGTGCATTTTTCTTTCACCTCATTGATTCCAGGAAGAAAAGTGTTGCATAGTACTGAATATAATATGTCAATTTTTTGGCCTGTACTTATTTTGGATTGTCAGTATTCATCTTAATTTTTTCTCTGAAGTTTGAAGTTCAGCACATGATCTCCAACATAATGGTCTTGCCAATATCTCCCTAGATGCTTTCCTGGCACTCCTCTTTTGCTTTTGAAAAATTATTTTGATAATTGAAAAAGTAATAATGCATCTGATGTAGCTAATTTTTTTTCCCAGGTTGGGCCTTGTTGCAACTATAAAGGTACCTTAGTTTACTTGCTGTTTACATAAATGTCATTCTATTGGATTCCAGTGACATCATCAACAAAGCCTCGCAAATATTTTGTAAATTGAAATCAGTGTGGATAATAAATCATTCCATGAAAGCTTTGACTAGTTTGATAAATGGGCTTGTTGAATGAACTGTGTGGAGTAGGGCACCATTGATCATTGTAATAAGATCAATTGTTCTGCCTAACTTGATTGATTCTATTTTATAGAAGTGATTAATGCCTTTTTACTCCTAAGGATCGGGCTAATGAGATTTACAAGAAAGTGGAAGATCAGAAGTCCAGTCGAGGAAGAAATCAGGATGCTATATTGGCTGCATGCTTGTACATTGCTTGCCGGCAAGAAGATAAGCCCCGCACTGTGAAGGGTACACTAAACTAATTCCAAATTTATGAGTAGTTGCTAAGTGATTTATGTCTGTGTAATTGAGCTTTTCTGAATCTGTGGATTTGAACTAGAAATTTGCTCTGTTGCGAATGGAGCCACAAAGAAGGAAATCGGGCGAGCTAAAGAATACATCATAAAACAACTAGAGCTTGAGATGGGCCAGTCAGTGGAGATAGGGACTATACATGCTGGGGATTTCATGGTGGGGTTTTTATGACGCCAAGATATCCTAACCCTAACTCCTGCATGAGGACAACAAACTATTGTAGCAGTTTGAAAATCTCAATGATTAACATCTGCTCTTTATTCATACTAACACAATTTTGTTGTTTCAGAGACGCTTTTGTTCTAATCTTGGTATGTCGAATCAAACAGTTAAAGCTGCACAAGAATCTGTCCAAAAGGCTGAAGAATTTGACATTAGGTATATATATATATTTTTTACCTTTCTTGTTAGACTGCCATTTGTCTTAAGAAATGTATCTATCTAGGCATAACGGATAGTGGGGGAATCCTATATTTTGAGACTCTAAATCCAAGACTTGCATTATCAGAGTTGCTGGTGAATAGATTTTTTTTTCACAGTTTGTTCCAATTTTTTCAAACAACTGAATTTATGACAGCAATGTACATTAGACAGGTTTTTTGGGCATAATCAACATAAACATGGTATAGAGCTCAGGTATTTTCTACTTGTTTCCATGAATTAGACCTGGATTGTTGAGCTCGCCCCAACTTATTCTGGATGTTTTGCATGAGCTTGATTGTAAATGGTTGGATATTTGATTTGAAGATTTCACTACACATCATCGCTGAGCTCCTTTTATGGTGTAACATTAATCTCAAGAAGCTCTAGTAAACCTTGACCCCTGACCTAAGGATCCCTTTTATTAAGTGCTCAAAATGCCTTCCCTTTTAATCTCTATACTTCTTGAATTATGCCGAGGACAATTAACAGTTATGAAGTTCCTATAAAGCTGTACCACACAATTTTTTAAGCTCTGCATGCCTTCTTCTTACCCAATGATACTCCTTCATCATCTTAGGAGGAGCCCAATTTCCATTGCTGCAGCGGTTATATACGTAGTCACTCAGCTTTCAGATGATAGAAAGCCCCTCAAAGGTAACTGCTCCTGCTGATTGTTACCAAGATGATTCACACTGCGTACTTCTGCTTCTCCTATAGGGAGGTTGTCTTTGTATACATTGACTCCTTGAATTTACTTCATACAACAGATGTATCTCTTGCAACTGGTGTTGCAGAAGGGACAATAAGAAATTCGTTCAAGGATCTATATCCCCACCTCACAAGGATAATACCAAATTGGTATGCACAGGAAGAGGACCTCAGGAATCTCTGCAGCCCTTGATGTATCAGCAAACTATGGTCCAAAAAAGTTATATATTCATTCGTGCACAAGGAAGATTTACTAAGGTTAATGTTCATTTCTCCTCTGTAAGGTTAAATACAGCAATAACTCATGACAAAGGTAAAACACTGTTTGCCTTTCTTTCCTTTAATCATATCATACTTGTTTAGTTCAATTTTGCACATTCGATGATAAGATTTTAATATATTTTGTAGCAACAAAGAATGCATAACTCATTGCTGTTGCTAATTTGGTTGAGAACGATCCATTTTCTATATTGATATGCAAACCTTGATATTTACATTTTCGCCTATCATTAAATTTTTAACTTTTGTTATATTTACACAAAAAACTTAGCGCAAGCAAGATGAAAACAATGAAACACCTTCTCAGCATCGGCCAAATTAATCTTTCCAGCTTGCATGGGCTTGGTTTTCTGAAATTTAGTGTCTTCTCTTTTACCCTCGTTGTCTTGACCTTTCTTCTGCTCTTAACTCTGACGACTTTATTTTAATTGATGGTATCCTATTTCTCTGTACTTTAATAAATATACATATATATACTTTCACAAAGTGCCAAAAACTCAAAATATAATACACACACGCTTTTATGTGTAGTATAGAAACATGAGAATCAATTATTCATAATTCATATAGTAATTGTTTTCTTTAAAATTTATGAAGATCAGTACAAGAGAAGTTTGCATTAGTTTTACGTATAGAAATTAAATTTTTAATATAGTAATATTTCTTCCATGCATAGCTGATTTTTACTTTTATTTATAATTAATTCTTCCTTGATGCCTTGTCATTATGAATTTACTTAATATTTTTGTTAAATATGTATTGTCTTTTATTCAAATTATCATATTATACAAGTTACTTATTGAAGTTTATAACATTTGTTTTGCAATTCAACATGAATATATTAATTTGGATATTTTATAAGCAGTTTCAATTTGACAATATTTATGACATTTTACTTGCAAGGGCTTAGTATCTAATTATTTAAATTAATTTTCTTGTTTTTATTTCAAACTATAGATTATTTCTTTAAGAAATATACATTCTATTTTGATATTTTAAATAACCATCCATAATGTAGAACATTATTTTTATGTAGTACAATTATTTTATTGTTTTTATTCTTCAACACATTAGTTTATTTTATATTATTTTACATATTATATGTTCAAAAAATGGTTATGCAATTATATTATAAATTGTCATCAACCCAACCATACAAACTTATCATTACACACCATTCTTTAATTTAATTTTTAAGCTCTAAATTTTCAGTTTGGTTTTAATTTTGTAACATTGATTTTATTATGTATGATTTTATATTTTTTATACATTACTAATTAGTGCATAACAAAAATATTAAATTTGACTATTTCTTACAACATTTTTTTGCATATTTATGCACTTTCATGTTTATATCATTCTTTTATAAAATTATCTTTTTAAATATATCATTTTATTTCTAATTATGTGAATCTACTTTTATATTATAAATGTATTTTAATAATATAATATTCACGTGAATTTGTTAATATGTTTTTAAGCAAATAGTGTATTTATGCTTACAATTTAAAACTTCACATAGTATTATATTATATATAATCAAACTTTAAAATGAATTTAACTTATATTAAATAAATATCATGCATTTAATAAAATTTGTAGTCAAAATTTTTACATTTAAATTTTTTTATAACATATTATTTATTTCATAAATATAGTTTTTTTATCATAACTTATTTATTTATTTGAAATTTTTATTGGTTGTGTTAACATTATTTATACTACTACTCAAATCATTCTTTAATTTAATATTTATGGACTAAATTTTCTGCTGGTTTTAATTTTGTAACATTGGTTTTATTATGTAATATTTTATATTTTTTATACATTACTAATCTGGGGATAACATAAATATTAAATTTGATTATTTCTTACAACATTTTTTGCATATTTATGCATTTTCATATTTATATCATTGTTCTATAGAATTATCTTTTTAAATATATCATATTATTTCCAATTCTATAAATCTACTTTTATATTTTAAATGTAATTTAATAATAATATATTTGCATGAATCTATTAATATGTTTTTAAACAAATAGTATATTTATGCTTACAATTTAAAATTTCACATCATAATAATTTTTATTCAGTCTCTATGGTATTATACTATATATAATCAAACTTTGAAATGAATTTAACTTATATTAAATAAATATCACATATTTAATAAAATTTATAGTCAAATTTTGTACATTTAAAATTGTTTATAATGTATTATTGATTTCATAATTATAGTTGTTTTTTTATCATAACTTATTTATTTGAAATTTTTACTAATTGTATTAAAATTATTCATATTGCCACTCATTTGATTTTTCATAATTTCATGTGACTGCATTTGTTTTGTTATTTTTAACAAATTAATTTTTTTTATAGTTATTGATTAAGTAGTATAGTTATGAGTTAATGTCCTCCAACAAATATATTTATTTTTAATTAAATAATTCAACACTTCATATGCAAGTAGATAATTAATAATTATAATAACTTATAAGTAATTTAGAATTCTATTAATTTTTTTTACTTTTAACTAGTTTAAAAATTATAATAAAAGAACTCTAGACAATTTAGAATTCTATCATTATTTAAATACTTAAATCCTTATATTTTAAATAGAATTTCATATTTACATAAACTAACTTTAATTTTACTAATATAAGTATTCAATCAAAGATAGAAATACAATTTAATAATATACCAAAAATACTAAAAGGGATACATACTTTTATACAGTAGTAGATATAAATATTTATAAAATTATTTAAAATATGTTCGTGAGATCGCGGTTCAATCAATTGAATAACTTAATTTGGATCCAAACTCGGTCTGTTCAACCGATTCGACTGGGAATTGATTAATTTTTTGATTCAATTAAGGTATAAAAATTATAAATGCATAAAATCGGTGAGAATCGGTCAAATTAGTTTTATCTAAAATTATTTTTAAAAAAGAAAATTTTAACAATTTTAACAATAGTTAAGTTCGACCCTGGAGCACTGTTTTAAAAATCAGGCCAGATCGGTTAGTAAAACCAGTTCAACTAGAAATTGTTCGACCTGGAGCATTGTTTTAAAAATAAGAAGAATCGGTCTATTCAACCGATTCGACCAGGAATTGATTAATTTTTTGATTCGATTAAAGTATAAAAATTAGAAATGCATAAAATCGGTGAGAATCGATTAAAAACCGATCAAAATTGGTGTGAATCGACTAAAAAATTGGTCAAACTAATTTTATCTAAAAATTTTTTTTAAAAAAGAAAATTTTAACAATTTTAACAATAGTCAAGTTCGACCCTGGAGCATTGTTTTAAAAATCAGGCCAGATCGGTTGGTAAAACCAGTTCGACTAGAAATTGGTTGATTTCTCAATTCGATTAAAATATAAAAACTAGAAATACATAGAATCGATCAAAAATTGGTCAAAACTGATGTGAACCGGCTAAATAACTGGTCAAACTGGTTTTATATAATTTTTTTTTAAAAAAAAATTATAGCATTTTTTTTTTGAAAAAATTACAAAATAAATTTTCATTCTTTTTTCAAAATTTATTACATTTACAACTCCTCAATATTAGTTAAATATGCAATTTTTATTTTTAACTTTTGTTTTTAGTAATTTTTATCCTTTTATTTTTCTAATCAATATTTTGAGACTTTAATTATTGTATCTTAAAATTAAACTTGATCATATTAATTAATCTGTTTATTTTGCAAAACTATTTCTACAATTTTATACTTTTAATCATTTTAAATTTAATATGGTTTTTAATTTTTATAATAAATTTTTATTTTAATTGAATTATTTAATTTTTAACATTACATCTAAAACTCATTTTTTAGTATATTGTTATATTGAATTACATTTATTTATTAAATATGCTTGTGAGATCCGGGTCAATCAATTGAATAACTTAATTTGGATCCAAACTCGTGAAAGCTTGATCCAAACTTACTAATTTCAAATTAAGTTCGAATCAGATTTTTAGGTTAAGAAGAAATTTTCTCCTGTAATTACAATAAGGCAATGAACATCGAATTAGAACATTGATCACAGCGACACAAAAACGAAGGTAAGAAACTGATGCAAACAACAATCCTATAAATCTAGCCTACTAACAGATCAGATCAGTGCCAATGGCAGTAAAGTCCACAAAAATAATATCCCACACAAAACTAAAAGACTTAAAGTCTTCCTAAATCTTTCCAAAATCTTTTTACCTTTCTTCAATCTCTTCTCCCTGTCGACCCTACAATTATACCGACAGTTCACGACATCTCGATCTCGATCTTCGTTCTGTTGATTCTTCTCTCCATTCCTCCTCCTGCTTCTGAGCCTACCGTTGCTACGAGGACAAGGTGGCGCCGCCTTCTTGCTGGTGCTCAGCCCCTCCTCCACCGCCGGCTCCTCGGCACCCGGGCTAGGGTTTTGCCCGCCATCACAATCCACGTCGGTTAACAACGTCGCAAAAGAATTACCCTGCTTCATTGTAGATTCAACCCTTGTATTACTTTGAGTATCTATAATCACGATTCGTTGTGTATTGCACGAGCGAGGAACACATGCAGAACGCAAATCCAGAGTAAAACCTAGTTCGTATGCGATCCAGTAACGAGTTCATCTAAATTAATGGTGATGGGTATTTATATTTGTGGTACGTACGAAGTCGTACGTAGTTTGACATGTAGAGTTGGTTGTTTGGACGAGTTCTAAGTGGAAAAGGTGATTCGTTGGCTAGATGAGTCCTTAAGCTGGTTTGCTTTTGTTTTGTTTTGCTTTGTTTTGTTTCTTCACATTTTATTACTAAAACAATAGTTAATACGTTATATCGATATTTGTAATTAATTAATAGGGTTTCTCAAGTGACTAATAATGTAATTTTTATCATTTCAATCTTAGCTATTTTGTTTGTAAACGGCATAGTGTTCTCTTAAGTATACATAATTTGTTGGTTAAGCTTTGATAAATTGACCCCTTTTTAGGGGAAATTAATACGACAGTGAATGTCACATGTTGAGTAAAATTATCAATAATTAAATTATATAACATAACTATGGCATTTTTGTTAGAGAGATAAAGTTACTTAAAAATAAAAAAGTAAAAATAAAAGAGAGATATAAAGTATATATGGAAATACAAAATAATACAGTCTTATAACATGATGAGAATCAACAATGCCATCTTATAACATTCAAACCTACCTTTCTCACTTTTGATTCTAGATTATAAGTTATGGAAATCTGTTAATGCACGTTATTAAGTTGTCTAATTATTTTGTTGCTTTATGACGTGGCTAATCCCATCGTGCAGTAGAGATTATGTTCAAGGTTCGCATTCAATCATTTCAATCTGTCTCGAAACTTTTCTAATTTTTCAGTTCATGTTTCGGACGAATTATGCTGCTTTCGTATTATTATTATTATTATTATTGAGCCGTTATTTGTCAAATCCCGCATGCTAGTTATTCTATCTATAATTCAAGATTCGCCTATATTGTTGAAGGGAAAAAAGCTTTTAGACCAACCCACATAACTACCAACCTTTTTATTTAATAAATATTTAGTTTATTAACAATAATTGAAACTCGTATATGCGGAAAATCTTTAAATTGAATTACAAAATGTTTCCATTTACCCTATAAGGTATTTTAAACACTTACGGATTAGCCATATAAAATCACCTATTTTTTATTTTTTTAGAGAGTGGTGTTTTGTGTGTGAATGGATGATATTCTGGAAATGGAACATGACGAGTATAGTGACACAGTAAATATAGATATTTATTAAAAGATGTGTTTGGTGTGATATGCATATATAAATAATAATTTATAATTGCACGGACAAGAAAGAAAGAGGAAGGGCAAATTTTGAGTAGAAGATGAAACTGAGAAAAGTGGGAATTCCTAAAAGAAAATTGACAGACAGAAAAAGAAAAGTGAATTATTTATTTATTTATTTTTTTTTTGAGACAGATTTTCATAATTGTGGATACATTTGCTTTTTATCTTAGAGAAAATCTTTAAAAATGTGGGATGTGGCAGTGGAAACGAAAGTGAGGCAGCAACTCAGGCTCAGGCTTATACGCGTGTGCGCAATTTTCCATATCCACTATCTTCAGAGAGAGGGTCAAATATGGTTTCCTGTCTCCATCTTTATCTATTAAAAAAAGCAGCCAGTGAGAGTGCTCCACGACGTCGGCATGTCCCCAGGAGCAACCATCAGTTTGCGGCGGGGCATCACTGTGTTTTCTGACACGTCACCAATTCGGATAAGAACATCTTCTTCTGCTTGTTGGCTCACGGTTGCTTTGTGTTCCAAAATGCATCCTGACTTCAAAAAGTGACACGATTGGTTTGCAGTGATGGGCATGGAGTTTGATGAGGATTGGCCTCTTCAACATTGGATCCATCCAGCTTTGTCGTCTTTCTACTGCCCCGACATGATACTGTCCCATTTCCGACAGCCACGCACGCTCGTTCGTGCACTAAACCCTTGTCAAGATTCATGCAACTTTAACGACCTCTTTAATTAATGTCGATCTTGATGGTGTCGACGTACTCAATTTCAGTTCGACTTCCTACAGCTCATCCATGATTTTTTGTCGTTTTGTTGGCCACACGTTACGTATGGTTGCAACAAACAACGTTAATTAAATTTAATCCACTCGACCCCAACTTTATTGGATTTAAAAATATTTTTAACAATAGTCAAGTTCGATCCTGGAGCACTGTTTTAATTGATTTTTCAATTCGATTAAAATATAAAAACTAGAAATACATGGAATCGATCAAAAATTGGTTAAAACTGATGTGAACCGGCTAAATAACTTGTCAAATTGATTTTATATAAATTTTTTTAAAAAAAAAATTCTAGCATTTTTTTTTGAAAAAATTACAAAATAAATTTTCATTCTTTTTTCAAAATTTATTACATTTACAACTTCTAAATATTAGTTAAATATGCAATTTTTATTCTGACTTTTGCTTTTAGTAATTTTTATCCTTTTATTTTTCTAATCAATATTTTGAGACTTTAATTATTGTATCTTAAAATTAAACTTGGTCATATTAATTAATCTGTTTATTTTTCAAAACTATTTATACAATTTTATACTTTTAATCATTTTAAATTTAATATGTTTTTTAATTTTTGTAATAAATTTTTATTTTAGTTGGATTATTTAATTTTTAACATTACATTTAAAACTGATTTTTTAGTATATTGTTATATTGAATTACATTTATTTTATAAATTATTTTTATAATAATATATATAAAATTATATAATTAAAATAACTTATTTTTTCAATAGTTCAACCAGTGGGACCAATAACCCAGAGACTCAATAAGTTTTCCAGTTTGAATACCAGTCTGGTTTTAAAAACATTGCCCCGGAGTTGGAATATTTATCTATGTTCAATTTTGCTACATAGCTCTAGGGTGTTAATGAGGCGAATTCGTGTCATATTTCAAGCTCGATCATTATTCGAATATTATTTGTTTTAATTTTGTAGAACTTGAAATCAAATTAGAATTTCAGATAAGGAATAAAAATTGAATTTTAAAAATTGTTTGAATTTAAATTCGAACTCGATTAGATTATAAAATTTTGTTGAGTTTAATCAAGCTCCAATGAAATAGTCTCTTATTAACACCTCTAGGCGTCAAGTTCAAGTGTGAATTCAACTCCTACAAAGTTGAAGTAGGTCATGTTCAAGTATTGCTTAAGTTGTCGCGAGAACTCAACTCAATTACGCCCATAATTAATCGCAACAGCGTGTCTCACTAAAGATCAACTCAAAAATCACATTGTGATGAAGTCCGTACTCAAGGTTATTGACGAAGAGAATGGGATATATGAAAAGTAAATTTTAACCAATAAACTCGTCATTGCATTTTGAATGTTGCATTATAGAATTGAGTTCTTCATCCATGAAAAATTGAATTCCTAGGGTTCTTGCCTGAGCAGTGACAAGTCTACTGCTTGACCTTTAATTTTGTGTCTGGAAGAATGACCAGATTCGATGGCGGACATCTTTTAGTTAGCCCACGTTGGACACAGCTTAAAAGACACGACATGAGAAAAAGGAACTGTTGACATTTGAAGAGAACCTAATAATGCTTTTCTTTTGAGTCTGAATTCCAATCCACAGTTCTTATCCCTTAACCAGGAATCTATTCTGGATATCGACATTGGAGTGGCCCATACGAGTCATTTTTGTAATGGATATCTCATCAATAAAACCATTGTTTGAATTCTCCCATTTGGTGTTCAATGGTTAGCGTTAGTCACAACACTTTTTTTTTTTTTTTTTTGGTCTATTTATCTATACTATATTATTATTTTGGTGAGACTATTTGATTACATAAAGTGAATTTATATAATTATTTTTTATTTTTATTATTTCATTTCTTTTATCTTATTTTTTGTCGTTTCTTATCTCTCTCTTCTATTATATTCTCTCTCAAATTTTCTCTCCTTTTTAAATCGTTTCACCTTTCTTCACTTTACCATCTTAAATATTGTTGTACAATATAAAATTATAAAAATACCCCTAACATAAATTGTTTTACTTTTATATACCCTTTTTTTATTTTCTGCTAAGTTATTGTTTTTAAGTGTATTTTCTTTCAAATTTTATCAGCTTTTCAAAATTTTCTTAACTTATTTGTATATATTTTTATATTTTTATTTTTAAACAATTCTATTATTATTATTATTATTGAAAATATTGAAGTTTATATAATTTATAAATAAATTTACACGCGAATAGAGTGTGCAATTTATATATATATCCGGATATGACCAAAACTAATTTTAAAATCGTTTTATTTTAAAAGATTCGTTTAAAATAATAGTTGACCTGTTAAATGGAATGAATTCATCACAGTTCATAAAAATCTTACAATTTAGATTCATGAATAAACTCTTAAACCTTTTTTCTTTCTTCAGCTTAATTAATTCAATCCTCATCCTCTTCTGACCAAAAATTCTGTGAATCTTTCTTCATGATGTTTGGCACCTTTTTGCTTTATATTTGAATTATTAGTTTTCATATCAAGCTAATGTGTACATAGAATTTATTGAATCGAGCTAAGCACGAATGCACTTCTTGCTTAAGTACTCCAATGTACTCCTATTTTTTTAATTCTTAAAAATAGGCTTTTGTTACTTCAGTTCTTTCAAATGAAAAAGCATAATATTTGATTCCAAATGCTCAGCATTAATAAATAAATATATTAAAAAATGCATAAATGTTGAATTCGTGAGCATTTTAGCAGTCGTGACTTGCATTTCCATCAATCAATGCGACATGCATCAAGGACCACATGAGCTATAGCAGGGCACGGAGATCCAACTATGAAATAATTGTCCTCCTGTCTAAATTAGGTGCGTGCAATAAATATATATTTTTTTATGTATGCTCTAAAAAAATCCACATAACAATGTTTTATTAAACAATAAAAAATCATTTTAAAGTTGTATACCTGTGCTTTGGATATTCCTACTTTCAGTATCTAAAACCATTGCTCCGGACTGACCTTAGCCAAGTTGTTGCATTTAAGGGATGGACCATGCATTGGAGAGATGTCTTCTTTTCCTTAGTAGCTGGGGACACAATTTGCTGGCAGTTTCAATTCCAATTACTGAATGGCTGAATTTAGAAAAAGAAAAAAAAAAAAAGAAAAATGGAAAAAAAAGCTGCAACCAAACATTTATACTTTGTTAGGTTAACATTCTGTACCGACATTTGTAAAAATCTGCCAATATTTAGACACTTGAGTGATAAACTTGAAGTTCAATATTTTGTATTTGAAGTTTTAACTTTATATATAGATTTTTATCATTTACTATAACCAATGGAATCACAAAATTTATATAATTAAATAATTATGCACAAACACAAAACTTTTGACAAGAATGGCAAAGTTTGCTTTTAACTTGCAACTGCCGCGGGCACCTGTCTCTCATGTTGGCCTGGGACCAGATTTTTTGGCTATTTCTATATGCGATTACCAGTATTTCATTTGTAATTAAATTACTATGAACTATGTTAGGAAAAAAAAAAAAGTATTAATTGTTCTTTCATACTCGAAAAGGATAGAAAGATAGAATAGTATATAATTGATAGTGACTCAAAAATTTATGTTAACCCTTTAATATACTTGCTCATTTTACTTAAATACGTCATTAAGATTTTTTGGATAATATACTTGTTCGCTTGGCCCATAAATATGTTTCTTTATTCAATTGGATTTTTATGTAAGACTCCGAGTGAGTCAAAGCTTATGATTAAGTTTGCTGCTCTCAACAACCAACATAATTAACCTTAGATGGGGCAAAAGAAATTCTCAATTCGACATAAACCAGAATCTTTATTCGCTTTTTAGTTAATTTTGATTGGAAGACACAAAAGAATTTATAGCACTGTAACATCAAGATTGAACCTCCCAAGTTGTTGCTTAAGAATTGATTCTCTGAACGTCAGCTGTGGACTAATCTTTCGCAGCTTATACTCTTGCATGGACCCCGACCAAACCACTGGCAAGTCTCAATAAATAAAGTTGGGATACGATAAATTAAATGCGTACTAGCTAATGTGAAAATCAACACAAAAGTTGTGATTGATTAAGGGTTTAATTTTCTAATTACCAAGTAATATATGCATGCTTCTTGTTTTTTATTTTAAATTAAGTTCTCTTAGGGTGTATTTGAATTGATAGATTTAAATGGATAGATTTCAAATCTGTAAAAATAAAGTCATCATACTTATTTGTATAACAATGAATTTTAAATACTTAAATTCTCTGTTTAAACTATAATTTTAGTAATTAGAGTGGATTTGAAATTCTTTTCATTTGGAGTAATTTAAAGTCGTTCCATCTAAATTCTTTATCCACATCTAAATCCTTCCATCCAAGCCCTTAGATTTTGTGGATGAATTTTTTCACACTGGAGAGAACAACTTGAGCCTAGGAGGGTTTGTTCTGTCTTTGATTCTCGAATTAAAGGCAATGGTCGAAAGAGATGCACACAAATACACACGTCCGTGTAATGCCCACAGAATAATTGCGCAGACCTTTGAAGAGAGCTGCAGACAAGACTTTCGTATGAAAAATCAGCTTTTGGTCTCCAACATGTCTTTATTGTCCTTCACACAACTAGCTACACACACACACACACACACACACACGGTACCTATCTTAAGATTCATCAATTTCATATATAAACCATTCATTTTGATTAAGTAAAATAGCTAGCTATCGTTCGAATAAACATTTAGCTAATTGAAAGAAAGAATTATGTATATATTATGCCTTTTTCTCTATATATCTATATAATAGTAGATGTAGAATTATAAAGGCATATAATTAAGTTATTTTATTTGATAATACTGATTTTATATTGACTGTTTTATTTGCAAGCAGGATTTTAGCTAGTTTGAGATTGATTGTTTTCAAGTATAATTACAATTGAACGATCTCTAATTCTTGATTACATGAGATTAATGCTACTATTACTACCATAACCACCACCGCCACCACCACTAATAATAATAATAATAATAATTTGTGACTTGCCGACTTAGAGATAGACTAAGATAAAGATCTAATCATGTGCAATAAAGTAGTCGAACCACCCCCAATCAATTAGTAGTTAAAAGTTACATGTATTGATCCATAACTAATTTTGAAAAAATAATAAAAAAAATATGGCAACTTTGCAGTGAAGATTACGATTATGTGAGCCATATAAACTGCACTACACCTCATCAACACTAACAATAATATTTATGTGGATGATGACAATTGTGATAATGCAAAGATGAAGATAATTAAGACGAAGACAATAAAAAGTATTTAGTAAATCTAGCACAATTATAACATGTTTTGTAAAAAAAAAATGCATATTTGCCCCACTTATTGCACGATGGAATTGAATATTGTTTTACTGTTATGTGTAAGTCGAAATATATTTGTTAGCTTTTTAGCTAGATTGTTGACATATTATTCACAATAAGCACATTGGCAAAGAATTCCTAACTTTTTAAACTCTTTAAATTGGTCAAGATATTAGATAAAGCATTTGAGAAAACTAATTATGTACTATTTCTATATGTGATTACTTGTATTTCTATAAGTTTATTTATTGGATCGTTACTGACAATTTGGCATCAAAGAGAAAACTTCACCTAAAAACAAAGATGTTGGATAGCTAGAAACCAATTTCATCTGGAAAGTAAAGACTCAAAACTATAAATAAGATGCTTATATATGTGGAAAGGCATTAAGAGATACCTAGAGACAAGAGGCTAAAAAGAATCTGAATTTTTCACTTGTGTTTTTAAATACTTTAGTCTATTTGCTAAATGATTATTGAGATCAATTGTTGAGTGTGTTAAGAAAGTGTTAGACAAAATCTCATAGAAATTCATTATAATAAAATATTAATCCTTAGACAAAATCTCATAGAAATTTATTATAATAAAATGTTAATCCTATAGTAGATTAGGTTAATACCGTTGAGTTTGTTGTATTGTCAACAAATCCAGAACGGCAAAATTTTTTGGATAACTCTTTACCTTTTTACTTGATAAAAGCATTTTATTTAAGTAAAATTTCACAAACATAAGAGACATTACTTCAAATTACGTTACTATTCCGATCTCAACCATAAAGTGCAATTGCAATGCAAATAATGTCAATAAAACCCACTTCCGAGCTAGAGTCGTGCCCGCCCCTACAAATTAGACTCCCATATTGCATTATTATTACGTCCCAATATTCATTATTACATTTAAGTAGAAAGTCTCCGTTAGTGATGGTGAGCTAAACTACTTGAATTTATACTCTTAACCTCTTCATTTTTCATTCTGCCTAATTTATTTACCTACAAATTTGTATTTTCGTCCACAAAAATAGGTGTTTTATCTAATGGTATATTTTTGTTTCAAATATAAAGCGGTCATGTATTCAATTTTCAAATGATTCCCAATTTTTTTTTATAGATATAATTAATTTCAAATTCTAAAAAAATTTAAACCAAGTCAAGTTCAAATAACAAACTACTTCAACTGGACTTGACATAGATTTTACAACTCGCCAAGTTGGGGATGGCCTACCTTGGAATCCCTTTCAGCAAAATTACATTATCATAAGAGAAAATTGTGGAGTCTGATTGCATATATTAAGTCTTGTCTGCCCATTTGGCTCCATTTGCTTTGCTTGCAGACTTCAATGGTGACAGATATGTGTGTGTGTGTGTGTGAGTATATATATATGTTTGTATTGGATAAGTTAAATTTAATTGGAATTATTCTTATATATTAAATGATCTTATTCTTATGTTTTAAATTCAGCACTTCACAACACTGGATACCCTTCTCATGAATGTTGCGTTTTATTTATTTATTTTGAAGTCGTTACTTGCAAAGCATGATCTTTGTTGATTGGTAAATAGGGTTCTGAACTGAAATTGTGATTTTTGCTGTATAGTTAGGCTATCCTGGTCTGTTGAATAATATGTGTGTGCATGTATTTATTTATAAATTAAGTTCGCATGAACATCACGTTTAAGCAGTATCTCGTTTTTGAAGTGATCGATGCTTGACAAAGTTGTGATGTGAATAGTGTTTAGTGAATTTCAAACATTTTAATCTTCTATAATTTGTGGCCCTAATTGTGGCCCTAGACCATGAATAAGGACTGTAAGCTGGACCCTGCATGGATCCGATAACTCAATAACAAAAAATATATATATGTGCAGCTATAAATTAATATAATTAACCAGAAATCATAGGATATAAATAACAAAAGATAATATAATAATCAAATATATATCAATTATTATGCATGTTAATATTAACTGAATTGCATAATTATAGTAGGATATGCATCTCATACTAACGATTACATTCAAGTTTCAATTCTTAAATGCATATGATTTGATTAATTGAGAATCATAACTAAATAAAATAATTTTATAATCTGTAATTAATGGGGGAAAACTAAATACCTTTTTTCTGAATACTGATCACTTAAATCCCATTTTAGTGAAATGGTATGAAACAAACAATATATTACAGATTGATAATTTTTTTTTAAAATTGATCATTTTTTTAATAGGCTTAATTCTCAGGATATGCAACATAATCTTTTTCACAAATAAGTTTTGCGACCGTGACTGAGCAATTATTTTTCTAATTTTGATTTTAAATTTTAATTAGGAAATTCTACAATGGTTTATTTTCCTAAATTTGGTCTTAAGAAAAATACAGGGCATTAATTTACCTAATTAATTTATATATCCAATATAATGGTGCTCATTTAATTTAGATATTTATTTCATTGTAGTAGCATTATTATTGGTTTTATTTCAAGCTGGCACATAAGGCTATTTTGTCCACAAAAAATATAAAAAATAATTTTCTGAAAAAATATTAAGAAAATGGCTCTTTTTTTAAAAAAAATGTGTTTGTTAATATCTCAAAATCCCAAGGGAAATATGTCACCTCATTTTTTTATTTGAAGGAAATCTCAAATTCTTCTAAATTCTTCTATCTTCATATAAGACTATTCAAATATTCTAAAAACTAAATATTTTCCCCAAATTTAGTTTTCTCCATTTTTCTTGTAACCAAAGTTTGAACTAAATGTAATAGAAAATTAATTTCCAGTAATTCTAACTTTTATTTTAATTATTGATATATATTATATAAAACAATGAATTGGTATATAATTTAAAATACAATTATGATAATTGCTATGTAAGGATGTACTCTTAAAAAAACTTAGGCTTTGTTAGTTTTAAAATTTTAGTATATATTTTTAGCTGTTTTTGTTTTAAGAATCATATAAAAATAATAGAAAAAAGAGCTAAAAATAATAATAATTAAATATATATATATATATATATGTATATATATATTTAAGAGTACATAATTACAAAACTAACAAAGCCATCATTTTACATATAATATAGCAAGCTCAGATCCAAATCTAATGTAAAACAATATAAAATTACCAACCTAAAAAAAAGCAAGGCCAAATCTGATGTCACGTGTTCTTACCAGAAATTCATTACAACCAAGTTGATGAATGCCAAGTTGTTTGTAATCCAGCAATAAGATAGTAATAATCAGAGTCGTTATCATTCATGGAATCATGCTTGCAATTGTTATTCTAACTAATTGAACAACCGATGACAGAGACTGATGCGCTAATTAAACACTAAACAAGAACCTTAATCTCATTTTAATAAATGCAATTAGTATAAGTGCGGCTGTTTAGATTGATTCACATAAAAAACTCATTTCAATGCTCTAGCAAAAAATTTAATTTCCAACGCTATAAATAGTGCCTTGTTTGTAACACAAGCATTTCACACAAGAACTGGAAAATATTCACATCCAATGGGTTCCGAAGGGTTCCATCTATCACAAGAAGTGGTGGTGCTCATGGTGCCCTTCCCTCTACAAGGCCATCTCAACCAGCTCCTCCACCTCTCCCACCTCATCTCCGCCAGGTCCGTGACGGTCCACTACGTCGGAACCACCGCCCACAACCGCCAGGTGCGGCGACGGATCCACGGCTGGAACCCTCTATCCATTCCCAACATCAATTTCCACGAATTCCCATCACTTCATTTTCAGTACGCCCCACCCAACCCCAACGCATCAATACGGTTTCCTTCACATCTTCAGCCGTTGTTCGACGCCTCGTCCTCCCTCCGTCAGCCCGTCGCCGAGCTCCTGCGCTGTCTCTGCGCCACCAGCAGACGGGTCGTCGTCATTTACGACTCCCTGATGGGATCGGTGGTTCAGGATTTCGTCAAATTCCCGAATGCCGAAGCCTACGCCTTCCACAGCGTGTCGGCCTACACAATGTTCTTCTTCATGTGGGAAAACCTGGGGAGGCCTTTCGGCGTCGATCCGGAAATCCTGGAAAGTTTACCGTCCCTGGAAGGGTGCTTTACCCCCGAATTTGTGAGATTTATAGGCAAACAACACAAATACTCGAGCCTGAACTCTGGACGGATTTACAACACATGCAGGGCGGTAGAAAGTGCGTTCCTCGAGCTATTAGCGAAGCCTCAGATCAGTGGGAACAAGAAACAATGGGCTCTCGGGCCGTTCAATCCAGTGATGAACAAGAATTCGGCAGCAGGCGATCGCACGAAAAAAAGACGGCCTTCAGGTCACCGCCACTGGTGCTTGAAATGGCTCGACCGGCAGGCTTCGAATTCGGTGATCTTTGTCTCGTTCGGGACGTCGACAACGTTGTCGGAGAAGCAAA
The DNA here is from genome assembly GCA_019155195.1 of Avicennia marina. Taxonomy (NCBI): domain Eukaryota; kingdom Viridiplantae; phylum Streptophyta; class Magnoliopsida; order Lamiales; family Acanthaceae; genus Avicennia; species Avicennia marina. Next base: position 1,016,956 of record CM032758.1, read on the forward strand.
TCCGGGAGCTGGCGGTGGGATTGGACAAAAGTGAACAGAATTTTATCTGGGTCCTGAGAGATGCCGACTGCGGAGACGTGGTCAACGGGGAAGTCAGGAAACTTGACCTGCCGAGAGGGTTTGAAGAGAGAGTGAAGGAAAGGGGAGTCGTCGTGAGAGACTGGGCGCCGCAGCTGGAGATACTGGGACACTCTGCGACCGGCGGATTCATGAGCCACTGCGGCTGGAACTCGTGCATGGAGAGCATTTCCATGGGCGTGCCGATCGCCGCCTGGCCAATGCACTCCGACCAGCCCAGGAACACGGTGTTGGTGACGGAAGTGTTGAAGATTGGCATAGTCGTGAAGGATTGGGCTCGGCGGGACCAGTTGGTGAAGGCTGCGGCGGTGGAGAGCGCCGTCAGGAGGCTGATGGCGTCGGAGGAAGGGGAGGAGAAGAGAAAGAGAGCGGCGGAGTTGAGCGGCGCCGTCAGGAAGGCGGTGGGGGAAGGCGGCGTGGCGCGGCTGGAGTTGGATTCTTTCATTTCGCACATCACTAGACCGGCATATGATTAATTTCTTGTACTTATCTCCGTCAGCGGTCAAGGGCTCGTTTGATAGAATTTGCTTTTGTTTTCTCCTCTTGAACAATGAACATAGGTATTTCATTTTACCCCCATCAAGTTTTGTGGGATTTACGTTCTACCTAATCACTAAGTCAAATTATGGATTACAAAACATCGATTACCTAAATGGTTGAAAGTCAAATCTCGAGGGCTTTTTAAAGTTGGCGTGAAGGTTTTGAAACTCAAACAAGACAGTCAACGGATAAGATTCAGAATCGCTCAGTTTTTCAGTCCAGTTGTCCGTGAAACTAGTCAATCGGTTAGACTGAACAGTCAGTTTTTCAGTCTAATTAGACAACTCTCAAGAATTTGTGTGAACCAATCAGAGCAAGATAAAACCAGCTAAAATTGAGTAAAAACCGGTTTTGTGCATATTATCGATACAAAATTTTTAAAAAATAATTTTCAACCATTTTTCAATAAAAATGAGCAAAATAATTTTTTAAGTTGTCTTATGATTTGTAATATTTTTATCTCCTAAATATTCAGTATGTATATATAGTTTTACTTTTTTATCTTGACTTTTGTTTATCTAATTATTCTCACTTATATATTATTGAGTTATTGAAAATTCAAATATTGAATCTTAAAATATTACATTTTCATATTAATTGACTTTTTTTTTTTTTACAAAACTACTTTTCAATATTTAATATAATTAAGTTTCTTTTATATTTGTCTAATAATTTTTCATCCTTATTGAACAATTGAATTTTAATGTTATATCTAAAACTTATGATTGGCATATATATTAATTGAATTGTATACATTTGCTAAAATTGATTTAATAATATTATATGCATACATATTTAATATTTTATATAATTTAAAATAAATAATTTTTGGGTAGTGGCTGAACTAGTTAAGTCAGTTCTCCAAAATCCCTGTTAGGGTTTCCGATTTTAAAACATTGATTATCATGCCAAATGTCCCTCCATAAAAGCCACGTCAGAATTTTTAGCGGGTTTGTCAATCTTTTAATGGCACAAGTCTAAATGTGTCAAAAGAAAATTTAAATTCGGGGAAAAATGAACCAATAACTTCTTGTGGTACCAAAAAAGTAATTTTAATCTCAGTGAAATTTTAATTAATTGGAGATTCAAAATTATCATCCATATTATTTTTACATGGTCGAAACTGATAACACCACTCAATGATTTAACTCGAAAAACAACACAAATATCTGTCGACATGCACACTAGTTTTTGATTGATAACAATACACGTAACTCTTGATCGGAAGATCTCCATTTGGCTGGACCAAGTGGATGGGGTGATATCCATCTCATGTCAAGTAAAGAACTATAAATTTTTTGATGGATCCTCATCATCATCGCATGTTTAAGATTGTGAAATTAAAAAGCGTGTAAAAAAATTATTAAATATTAAAAGTATAATATTCATTATAATCTTATTATTGGGTACACATACAAGGTGTGGCATCCACAGGCCAACACAAGGGCATGGAAGCAAGCACACAGTATAGGATAAAAGCGATGTGTCCAACAGCAGTGCATCACACTATACCTATCGCCATCTTTTTCTTTGTGGCTGCTTTGAGAATCCAAGTCGACCTTTTGTTTCTGAGACAGGTGCCCCCACATTGGAACCCAGCCTGCCCGAAGACGTCATTGAATTATGAGTGGCTGAGTCACATGGGATTTTGTCGGCACTGCATTTTATGGTCGTATAAACTCATGTGAACACATGAATTGAATTATTTCTTTTTGAGGTTTCTGGGGCCAAAAACTTGGTCTGTAAATGTCAAGATAAATTATTGACGGTCTGACATAACACATGAAGCGCAAATTGGAGGGCCAATTTGGTTGTACATGTGAAAAACGATAACATTTCCCAAGAAGTGGAGACAACTGTGGCTAGTGAGAAAGCCAAAATGCATTTAACTTGCAGAAAATTATTTTGGTTTTAATATTATTGTATGCATTACTATGCATCACAAACTTGTGTGGGTAATTTGTGAAATTCTTCTTCTTCTTCTTATTATTATTATTATCTTTTTTTCCCTCGACGCAAGGAAGTACAATTGAGAAAGAAAAAGAAATAGAAATGGAATACCTTCGTGGTGATGAAATGTGATGGTAAGCTTAAGTTAATAAAGAAGGAAAAATTATCTTCTGGAAAGTAAATTTGGTTTCTAATATTATTTCTTTTGACAGAAAAAAAAGAAAAAACTAATGGTGACCATTTGTCTACTGGGCTTCAGCCCAATTTGGTTAAGTGGGCCTCTGATGATGACATCCGTCTTGAAAATTTATGTTGGGTGAGGAGAAGTGGTTTAACTAATGGGCCGGTCCAGTGGGCCAATGAGCTTTTCTACCAATAATGGACAAGTTAATGGGCTAGATTCCTAGAGTTCATCAAATCTCATCCACACAATGAGGGAAGAGTCCTTGGAGCACACGCAGCGATGTGCCCTAACTTCATGTTTCCAACCTGGGATAACAATCCCATCTCTTGCACTGCCTTCAAACCCTTCTGGCAATTACATCCTTCTAGCTTTTGGTGTTTCGCTCAGGAAATTTGCTGGGCTAATCAAGTGATTTATTTGTATTCCAATTATTCCATTTCAAGAATGCAAGTGGTTGGTTTGTTTCTATCTCTGCTAAATACAATAGGATGTGTTCACTTTAAACTTTATTATACTGAATCTCTAATTAATCAAAAATTAATTATCTATCCATCTTAAACTTTTTAAACTTTTAAATTCAACATGTCCGTAATGGCATGTTCTTTTCATTGTTGGCTTCAAGAAATCATAGCAGGGAAAGATCCGAACCTACCCAGATAATAAAGTGTTTGTTTTTCACATGTATGCTTACCTGCCTTATGGTCAGTGCTTGCTTGATTAAAGTGTGAGTAGAATAGAATTGTGGTCTGCAAATTGATCACATCATTACCAATAGCAGCCTCAGTTTTGTCATCTACTAAAACTCATTTACACGTGTTCCTACATGTCCTGTTGGGATCAAGTATAAGCTACTCTACCACGTTGAAAGAATGTGGAGAAATTGACTTTAATAAGTAGCTGCAAGCCGTAAGATTTTGAGTCGAAATGTAGTGTTAGACCCACTTATTAGTATGGGTTTATGTTCGTACTAACATGCTAGCGCATAAATTGTTCTGTCCAATTTGGAAGCCCTTTTAAACCCAATAAAGTTGCAACGTATTGCTTCCAACTCTGTTGACTCTGCCCCGAGTCGAGAGTCTAATCAATGAAGTAGGGGCGTGACGGAAACCGATAATTGAGTAAGTTAAATCTTTTGTGCATCGTTGATTTCAGGCCAATCTAAAACCAGTTGCCAGTATGGATAAAGCCCATGTTGATGGAGTTGCTGTGGTGGTGCTGCCCCTGCCCAGACAAAGCCACCTCAATCAGCCGCTGCTACTCTCTGGCCTCATGTCTTCCTACGGCCTTCGGATCCACTATCTCGGCTCCGAAACCCACAACCGACAGGCCAGACTCCGCATTCATGGCCTAAAACCTGAGGCCATGGCCACTATCTTCCAACCCTTCCAATTGCTGCACCTGATCCGATCCCAAACGAACTTGCTGTGCATTTAGCACCGGCCATCTCGGCTTGCATTCAACTACGCGGTCCTATTGCGTCTTTCTTGCAAGATCTATCCAAGAAAGCAAGAAAAGTTGTCACCATTCATGATTGGCTGATGGCTGATGCAGTTGTGGAGGCAGTTTCTATTCCAAATGCGGAGACATACGCCTTCAATTGCCTGTCAGCTTTAAGTCTGTTCTCCATCCTGTGGGAAAGCATAGGAAAGCCATTCAGTGCGGAGGGGGAGCTAAAAGACATGCCTTCTGCGAAGGACCTTTTCACAGATTATGGCCTAAAATTCATGGTAACTAAGCCCGATCATTTCAAAGAGAGAGCTGGGGACATCCGTCATACTAGCAGATGGATTGAAGGTAGTTTCATTTATCTTCTAGCAAGGGAAGAGATCAATGGGACAAGAAGCAGTGGGCTATCAGGCCAACCCTCCTGCCAAAATTCGGAGCCACTAAGGACACGAAACCTCGGCATTATTGCCTGGATTGGCTAGACAAACGTCCTCCTAGATCAGTTATATATGTCTCCTTTGGAACAAGTGTTTCATTATCAGAAGAAGAGGCCAGGGAGCTTGCCATGGGGCTTGAGCGGAGCAAACACAATTTTCTCTGGGTGCTGAGGGATGCCGATAGAGCCGACATATATGGTGGGAAGGCCAAAAGGGTTGAGCTGCCAGAAGGGTTCGAAGATAGAGTGGAAGGACATGGAATTGTGGTTAGGAATTGGGTGCCACAGCTCGAGATCACATGAATCAGTAGGTAGATTCATGAGTCTCTGTGGCTGGAATTCTTGCTTTGAGAGCTTCATAGCAGTGGTGCCTATAGCAGCCTGGCCAATGCACACTGACCAGCCAATTAATGCTATGTTCATAACTAAAATTCTCAAGGTGGGATTGGCTGTGAGGGAGGAACCGGCGAAAGCACCGGTCGTCAAGAATGCCGTTGAGAGGTTGATGGCATCAGAAGAAGGAGAAGAGGTAAGAAAAAGGGCTGAGGAGCTAAGCACTGCCATTAACAGATCAATGGAAGATGGTGATGAATTCTACAAGGAGCTGGATTGCTTCGTTGCTCATTTAACAAGATGAAAGTTAATTGAGCAAGATTCTTGTGTCTTGATCTGTATCTTTGTAGAAGTATAAATTTCTTCATGCAGTAACTGAACAAAACCTTGTCACTTTGACACAAGGGATCCAAGACCATGGAAGTGTTTCATCACATTATGCTCTCTTTCAATTCCAACCAGCTAATGCATGCGCGGCTAGTTTTAGGGTTTCTGTCATCTCCAGAAGTTACGAGTCTTGATTGTAATCAATGATTCTGATAGTTTCAAAGTTTCAGGCTTTCTTATGAAATTTTTTGATGCCCTAAATAGGTGAATAGAGAAGAGTCATCCTACGTATTCAAACCAAAATCTTAGCAATATTAAGCAACTTCCAAAAGTTTTCAGTATGTTCTGATTAAATAGCATTAAGAAAAAGTACATAGAAACTCCGAGTTGTTTCTTTTATTTTTTGTTTCCCTCTTAATATCCTTTCAAGAAATCTACCCTGCTTTATTGACTATATAAACGATGGGTTGTGTTTGCTTTCATTTTCCGTATATTCGGAGGGAAAGACAACACCACCACCTTCCAATTATTATATTTTTTAAAAATTAAATATTGAATAAAATAGCCTAGTTTATCATGCAGGACAAATTTGGATTGATAAATAGTGTGAAATCTACTTATGTACATTTTCACGTCTAGTCATATAATTTTCTCTATTAATTGGATTGTGTTCTTCCACTAAACCCAATAATTTTAATCAAAATTTATAGTTAAACCCGTCCCCACCTCACTTAGTGGCATTAGAATTGAATGGTGCTTGGATGGGCCTATAGAAAGCCCACAAAAATGATGAGTAGTTTGTTGAAAATCACAAAAGTAATTGGTATTTTTGTCCAGTGCTTAATTTATGTGAAAAGTTACTGGGTGATGCTTAATGGGGCAAAATGTAATTGTATGAATTCCCTTGACACCTAAAATTATTAAATGTTTGCTTTAAAATTTTGAAATCTAAAAATACACAATTAATTAGTATAGTTTTTAAATTTTATTTCTTTTTTTTTTAAATTTTTATATAATTTTTAAGATAAAAATAGACACTAAAATTTGAAAAAAAAAAAAAAAAAAACATAGCCTAAGGTAACCGACGGCGAAGATTCAACACCACACAAAAACTTCAATTGCCGTGTCTGATTCTGCGGCTGAAATTCATCAGCAATCACATCTATTGGGAGAAATACCAAGGCTGAAAAAATAATTTTCAACTATTTTTCAATAAAATGAGCAAAATAATTTTTTAAAAAGTTTCTTATGATTTCTCATATTTTTATATCCTAAATATTTAATATGTATATATAGTTTTTATCTTGACTTTTATTTATCGAATCATCCTTATCTATATATAATTGAGTTATTGAAAATTCAAATATTGAATCTTAAAGTATTGCATTTTCATATTAATTGACTTTTTTACAAAAATACTTTTTAATATTTAATTTACTTTAGTTTCTTTTATACTTGTCTAATAATTTTTCATTCTTACTGAATTATTAAATTTCAATTTTATATCCAAAACTTATGATTAGACGTATTTGTATTTATAAATTGAATTGGCTATATTTGACAAAATAGATTGAACAATATTATATGTGTACATATTTAATATTTTATATAATTTAAAATAATTAATTTTTGAAGAGCGACTGAACCATTTAAATCAGTTCCCCAAAATCCCAATTTGCGTTTCAGTTTAATCACCATTTAATCACCGGTTAGCTTTTAAAACATAGATTGGCATTCCAAATGTCCCTCCATGAGGCCACGTCAGAATTTTTAGCGGGTTTGTCAGACTTTTAATGGCAAAAGTCTAAATGTGTAAAAAAATTTAAATTTGGGACTAAATTCGTCAACTTCGTAAAATGTGATACCAAAAACTTACTGTGGTACCAAAAACGTAATTTTACCAATATAACTAAATCCTCATTGAAACTTAAATTAATTGAAGATTCAAAATTATCATCCACATTAATTTTGACATGGTCGAAACTGATGATACAGCTTAGTGACTTTAACTAGAAAGACAACACAAATATCTATCCACATGTACGCAATTTTTTGATTGATAACAATACATATAGCTCTTGATCTAAAGATCTCCATTTGGTAGGACCAAGCGGAGAGTGGGATATCCATTTTATGCCAAATAAAGAATTATAAACTTCTTGATGGATCCTCAAGAGAGTGGTCTATTCAAATATATACCAAATGCTTAGGATTACGATATTGGAAAATATTAAAAAAAAATTATTAAATATTAACATTGTCGTATTTATCACAATTTTATCAGGTGCAAGAAGAGGGCGTGGAAGGAACTACACAACATGAATAAAACCCAGGGGTCCCAACGCCTATGCTATGCTTCATGCTGTATCTGTCACCATCTTTCCCTAGGTGGCTACTTTGAGAATTCAAATCGACCTTTTGTCTTAGAAATCACAGTGAAGAAACTCACAAAATCTCAACTAACTAAACATCAATAAACAAGTAAGGAGATCAGTTAAATTAATCAACATCACCAATTAATTAACGAATAAATAAGTATTTCCAGCTAGCACTGGTCTTCTAGTAAGGATCCCGCGTCAGCTCCGGTTGGTGGACCACACGGGATATTGAATGGATTCCTTAGTTGAACATTTCAACTTTCAATATATCTAAAACTTTCAATCTCTGTCTTCATTAATGGGTGCATAGTTCCTCTTTCTACAATCCTCTTTTCTTTACTCATTGGTTGAAAATAAGGCAACTATCTTTTACTTATACTTTAAAATAAGGGTCTCCCTTGTATTTTGTATTAGTAGAGGAATTAGTTCAATATGCTCATGTTATCTATAGCAACTCTTCTACTCAATTATCTTAGACTCTACCTACTTTTGTTTTTATTGCCCTAATGATAGTTCTATATGACCTTTGCTTATCATTGGTATATGAGTGAGCTATTGAACTAAACTTCTATTATATTTTTAATTCTCTACGCCAATCCTTGATCCTTTTTTTCCTGTGGAATTACCTTTCATTATTAGATATCAGTTTTCTATGCTACCCAAGCCTACAAACTATATTTTTCCATAGAATTTTTATCACCTCAATTTTTGATATTTGGGCTAAGGCCTTCGCTTCCACCTATTTGGCAAAATAATCCAAACCTCGATCATAAATGTTCTCTACCTAAGAGCTATAGGAAATGGCCCTACTATATCCACAGCCCAAGTGATAAATGGGATTGGGCTTATCACTGCATTATCTCTTGTGCTAGTTTTGTTTCATAATCACCATATTTCTAACAATTTTTGCATACCCTGACTATTCTAATAACATCTTACCTCATTGTGAGCAAATAACACCATATCCTTATTGCCTTTGTAGAAAGTCCTACTCTTTTCATGTGTGATCCACAAGATCCTTTATGGATTTTTTTGAGTACACAATCCATTTCTTTCTCCCTCATTTCAACAGAGGTTAAGCATATGAACGTTTGTATATTTCTCTCTTATCAACAAAAATCGTGTTGCCCTGTATTTTATTTTCCTATCCATCTATGCTCCCTTAAGGCAATTAATTATAGTCGTTCTCTAGTCATCCAGGCTATCCTCCGTTTGTGCTATCATCTTGGCTTTTCTTAGCCTGATATCTCGTGCTCCTTCTAACTCGATTGTGATAGCTAAGCAGCTGAGTCCATCAATCTTGGCATTCTCTTCCTTAGATATTTGATGTAAATGGAATTCTATCATTGTCGCGGCTAGTTGTCTAGCCTTTTCCAAGTATATTCTCGTTTCTTCTTCTTTTACTTCAAATTCTCCTACACACTGTTTGACAATTAGTTGGGAATCTGAATGAACTAGTACCTTTCTTGCCCTCAACCTTTCAAGTATCTTTAATCCAAAGATCAAAACCTCGTATTTAGCCTCATTATTTGAAACCCTTGTCTCAAGCCATACTGCATATTCCACTTCAACTCCCTCTGGGCTAATTAATACTACCTCTATTCCACTATCAACCTATGTGAATGAACTATCTACATATATTGTCTACGTTGCTGGATTTTCTTCTTCCTGTAATTTAGCAATGAAGTCAACAAAGGCTTGCCCGTTTATTGCTTTGAGTGGTGCGTAATATATATCAAATTTTCCTAGTTCCAAGACCTATTTGACTATTTTTCTTGTTGCCTCTTTTCTTTGCATTATTTTCTTAAGTAGATGTGTTAGGATAGTGATAAGGTGTCTAAAAAAATACGCTCACAATCTCCAAGTAGTGTTTATCAGCACTAGTATAAGCTTTTCCATATCTAAGTATCTTAGCTCGAGACCATTCAACATCCTATTAACGTAGTATACTAAGAGCTATATCCCTTGCATCTCTTTAATGAGTACTGAACTAACTGTTTCTTTGGAAACTACTAAGCATACATACAACCTTTGAGAATATTTTTTGTGATAATTAAACATAGCCTTCTTTTTTTCTTTTTTTTTCTTTTTTGAGAATAAATTGAAGTATTTCATTCAAGTAAACCCTAAAACTAATTATTTACACATAATTCAACTAAAATGGGTCAATCTATAATGCAATGGCAAAGTGTATGATTTTGATATTTTGAAACTTTTAATTTATTAGAATATATGTATAAAATATATAAAAATGATTGAATGATATGATAATATATAAGGATAATGATTCGTTTACAGAATATATATATATATATATATATAGACACACACACACACCCATGAGCGTATGTTTGTACATATATAGGTATTGATTTGATTGTGAACATGTATAATAATTGAAAAATAATTAGACATTTAAGTATGTAACAAAAGAAAATTTTAAATTTGAATTTGAATTAAAATTAACTAATTAGTATGTTTGGTTGAATAAAATTTGAAGAGAAATTGCATGAGTGAAAGTTGGCTTATTCAAGGAACTTATTAGAGTGCCTACAGATCTTTTGTCTCATCCAATTACAAGATGAGGATTATTTTTAAATTTAGATGTGTATTTTTAAATATTTATGTTTTAAAAATTGTGTAAAAATAAGAGTATTTATATTTTAAAAATTATGTAAAAGTAAAAAAATAATAATAATAATTTAAGAAGTACATGTAAAATTGCAAACCAAACATAGCCAAATTTTTTATTTTCTACTTTTTTTAAAAGTGCGGGTTTCCGGTAAGTACGCAGTGCTAAACACGTGTGATCTCAAAAGATTTGATGAATTATCTTTTTCCAAAGCCTGCGGTGCTTCTACAGTGAAGTGGAGGTTTTCCAAATTGGACCGGACTGCTTGGTTTTGTGGTATGAGTACATCACAACATCGCAGCACCATTTTAACAGGTTGGAAACTAGTCAAATTTGATCAAAAATTGATTAATCTAATCAAAAATTTAATTTTATGTTTTTTATGAATAAAAAATTTAAAAAATATCCTATGTAGATCTAAAAAATCAATGAAACACTTTTATGTTATATACAATTTTGGACCCATATAAAATTTATTCATATGCATAATTTTCACTGACTATTTTTATTTTTAGTTTTACTTAATTATCTTTTAACTACTTATTATTCTAATTGAGTTATTAAAATATTAAATATTGAATCTTACAGTCAAATTTTCTCATATTAAGTATGTTTTTTTTTTTTTTACCAAACTAAATTTTTCAACATTTATATTTTTGAATTTGAATTTAATTTAATTTAATTTTTATTTTTATCTAATTATTAGATTTCAATATTATATATAAAACTTATCCTTTGTCATATTAATAAATAGACTTAATTTTATTTTGTAAAATAATTTAACATTATTATATGTATATATATGATATCATATATAATATAAAATATTTGATTTTTTAAAAATGATTGGATCAATTGATTGTAGGATTGTGTTCAATTCAATATAAATAACAATTTAAAAATTTAATTTTTATATTTATTTAATCAAATAATACATATATATACAGAAATATAATTATGTATGTATATTTATACTATGTAAACACTAGCTTTATTTGGGAGGGGGTTTCGATGAAAATGATGTTTAGTGAGTGTTGTATTAAAATGAGTAATATGTTTAATTATGAGTTTTTATATGAGAAATTTTTTAATTTATTTAAATATAATATTTATATATATAATAATAATAATTAAATGACATGATATTATATAAGAATAATTATTATTTTTTAATGTATAAATAAATGTAAATGTGAGTAAAAGTATGATACATAGAGATATTGATTTGATTGTAAATATATGTAATGATTAAAAAATATTTAATTAATTATATATATATAATTAAATTTAAATTTGGTTAAATTTTTTATTAAATAATATATTTGATAGTTTGAAATTTAAGAGAATGAGTGGTGACTAAAAAGAGAATTCCCAACATAATGCCTACGTTCTAGAACATTATTGAATTACTATGACAAACTAGTAAACAAGTATGATAACTTCTCATTTCAATGTTAACTTTATCGGCTATGTTTGTAATCTATTTTTAACGTTTAATATACCATCATATATAGACTATCAAATATATTATTTAGGGCTCTTCAATCAGTGAATCGAATCGTATCAAAATTTTGTTACACCAAAATTACTTACCGAATATCAAATCGAATTTTTTGGTTTGATTCGGCATGTACGAATTTTTTTCAGTCGTGACGTGAAGAAATCGTGGAGCTAAGGCCATGTTTGTTATGAAAAATTTGGAAAAGAAGAAAAAGGAAGAAAAAATATATTAAAAAATATAAAAAAATTGGTATTCTATTTGGTACGGCATACCAAAACCAAATACCGATAGCAAAGCAAAAATCGAATTTTTAAAAAATGATATACTGAATACCGAACCGAATTTTCAGTTTGGTATTCAGTACGTACAGAAATTTCGGTTTCGGCACGATTCAATTGGTATATCGAACTATGCACAGCCCTAATATTATTAAACAAAATTTTTATTTAAATTTAAATTTAAAATTTTTCTCTTTAACTAATTAATTATTATTTTAATTATTACACATATTCCTAACCAAAGCAATACCTATACATATATACACATATATTCGCATTTATATATACTTATACACTACAAACTAATCATTATCTATATATATTATCACATCATCTAAATATTATTATATATTTTATACATATATTCAAATAAATAAATTTTTTTAAATATCAAAATCATATTACCAAATATATTACTCATCATAATACAACTCACACTAAACATTACTTTTCATCAAAATCACACCACCAAATATATTATGCGACCTAACACAAATCATACAAAACATTACTTTTCTCCCAAACCCCGCTTCCAAACATAGCCTGTGGGATTGGTCAAGCTTCTGTGACAGTAATTGTGTGGGTGTTCGTTCAAGGAATTGATGTCTGGTCCCATGACGTTTACGCCCTCACTAAATTCTGGACGTGCTTGGTGGTTGGATTTAATGTCTGAGAATACCATCTATATATTAAATGAATTGAATTGAATTGGATTGGATTGCTGAAACGTCCGAATTTATTGCTATAATGGGAAGGATGCATGGGATGTCATCCACTGAATACGAATTTTCACATAGAGTGTTAAAGGACATTATGAGTGCACGTTTATGGTCATAAACAAATATTTGATATTTGTATGTCTTGAAAATGAACACTTAGTGTTGATCGCCAAGTTCAGCACGTCCAACAGGTCAAGATAAATGGGGTGAGTAGCTCATTTTACAGAATTGACTTCTGAAACGAGGGAGAATAAATTTAGAGAGAGAAGATAAAATTTGAAATATGTATGTTTGATTGTTCCAAGTTTTGTAGAAAAGATATGGCAAACATGGATATATTTTCATGTTTCATAGTAAGAGACAGATAGTTTTAAAGTAGTTCTAGAGTTCTATGAAATTTTAAAATTTAAATTGTCTAATAATTGAAAATGGAAGTTAAAATAAATATATAATTATACGTTCTTTAGAATGAGTTATCACAGTTATCCATCTTTTGTTAATGAATTCAATAAAGGCAACTTTTGCAATAGTTTTTGAGCTTTTTTTTTTTTCAGGTGAGAGGCCTTTTAGATTTTCTTTTATATTATAATTTTGTGGCTTGTGTTGTTATATTGTTTATAATAATTATTTTTCATGGTTTTATATACGGTGTAATTGTTTTAATATAGCAAATTAAACTCGAATATCTTGTGTTAAATCTATTGTTCAAATAAAAATTAATTTAATTGATTGAATGAATTTGTGGATCAAGCTTTAAATTAATCTTTTGGGGACACCTCAACTATGTGCAACTCATTGATCATCTTATTATTGATGTTATGGGTTCAATGATTGAAATCTCAAAATTTACTATCTACTCATTCAATGCTTCCCTTTTTAGAAGACAAATTTTCACATTAAATTTTGTGTTCGATGTATTAATGCCCCACACTAACCATGTAGAAATATTAGTTCAAATCCTTCACCATTAGTTAAAAAATGTCTCTTCTTTGCATTTATTATGATCCCTTCTCAACTAATTGGAAAAGTTTTACACCAAAGAAAGTCGATTCCTCTTTTCTAAAATGGAAAAAAAAAAAAAAGATTACTCTTGTTCTTATTTAATTTTTATGTATGGGAATATGAATCAAATTTTCATCTATGTAACCAACCTTCTCACTTACGATCAACATCTTTCGGCATTTATCGAAAGCAATCAGTACTGAATTTTCCAATAAAAAATCATTTTCAACTTGAATTATAACATAACATATGAGTATGTGTAAATCTATTAACATAAATGATTACATAGATATCTATTATTTAGATGTGCTGTTGCTAGGGAATATCATAAAATTATCGTACTTCACTTCGATTTTGTGTTGAATAGAAATGCTCTTTTGATGGAGTCCATTGTTCCGAATAGAACTGGTAATAACAAAATATATTGTACATATCTACGTACATGTTTACTAAAGAATATCCTTCTTATATGCTTCAAATTGTATTCCACCAATAAGTTTAAAGATCTTTCTTCTTTAAGAATCATTTTTTGAACAACAAAATTCCTAATGACAGTTAACTGCTAAAAAATGGATCTTGTCTTTTTTTTTTTTTTTTTTTTTGTCATTGTATGTGAATCTTCTTGTTTTTCTCAAATTTGAATATATTATATCATAAAAATGGTATAATTTGAACAATTTTCCTTTTTGTTTTGCTATTCTATATAGAACCCTATAACTTTAATAAATCTAAGTGAGAAAATTTTGTTTCTTGGACGATTGTATCAATTTCTTTTCATTTGTATTTGTCGCAATTTCTAATTCAAATAGAAAATTCTCCTTATTCACTACATTCATTTCATTCTAAACATGGAGGTGGGTCAGCACACAGTATATAGCTAGCTCGACCAAACCAATAAATTTGGATATTAAATTAAAAATAGAGAGAAATTGCTATTATCTTACAAAAATGCCACATAACTTGATAGATAGGAGTTATCCCATATATAAATGCCTATTCAAAATATGAATCATGTGTGGCATTTGGTTTGCTCTTTAGAATCGGATTCTAATTTGAAATCATTTGTGTCAAATTTGGAATGAAATCATCCAATCCAATGCATCTATTTGATTCAATAAAATAATGTGTATCATTACTATAATTGATATTTGGTTCATTATTTTTTTTTTCAGAATTAAATATAAAAAAATTTTAATTTTAACCTTAATGAGTAAGAAGTTAAGAAAATAAACAATTGTAAATGAGCCGTGTGTGAGTAAATATTTATAGATTTTATGTTTTTCGTAATGATAATATATTTTTAATTGTCATATTTTAAAAATTAAAAATAAAATTATTCAAAATTAAATAAATTTAGAAAATAAAAAAAACACAAGATGAAAGAAAAAAATATCAAAGAAAAATGAATGCACATTAATTAAAATGGAGAAAAAAATTAAAAATAGTTTGTCTCAAGCTGTTGATCAAAATATAATTGGATAAATAGTTTAGATGAAATGGACAATAAAGCAAAAAAAAAACAAAAAAAAGAATATAATACATTAAAATAAAGAAAAAAAATAAGACTAATTTAGTAATTTTACATTTAGATAAGTAAAAAATAGGCATCGTCTTAAATTATATATATAATATGTGCATGTGTCTTACATATTTGTTAAATTAACGAGACATAAATGTTTTATATAGATTATGTAAAATTAGATTTCGAACTTAAGTTTTGTCTAAAACCTCCATTTTACTTGAAATTTAGCGAATTCCAAATTATTAAATATGAATCCCAAATATCAATTTCCACAATAACACAAACAATAATTATGAAGTTCACTCTCATTCATTCAGAATAGTAAAACACTATGTTACCAAACACCACCATAATATTCATTCATACATCCAAACCCCTTACATTCCAAGCCCAATTTTTGCAATACTTTTTGAGCTTCTTTTTATGCTTTTGGGTTAGATGCTTTTAAGAGTATCACAACCCCTCCATATTAAAGGAGGGGGGCACGGCCAAGGACGATAGTCACATGTGAACTCTGAACAGCACCAGCCTGTACCTTTATTCAATGTCCAGACAGTACTGAAGTTGAATGCGATTTGTTAGATGAAGGTGCGAGCATTTATTGTCCATAGATATGTGCTCTGCTTGTTGCATTCGCGCCAGTGATATTAAACTTAATCTCAAATAAATTTTTATATTTTTTAATAACATTTGTGTTGGATCCAAATACACCTAATAGAATACCCAAACAGATCTTTATTGTCAACATGGATATAGTAACATCAATAGTAAAAATAAACCAATCGACACTTGCCAATGATATTAGGGTCTCAATCAGATTGAGCGGGGATGGGATGGAATCGACTTTAACTCGTTCCATCGTGAAAAAATCAGCGTCTTAGATTCTATATAGTTGTTACAATTTATTTTAAATTAGAAAAAAAAATACTTTTTTAAGTAACAAAAAAGGAGGTTATCTAGGAATCTATGCGTGGAATATGAATATCTAGAATGTTATTGTTATTTCTATGAATTGAAAGTGTTTTTATTAATATGTTAATCTATTAGAAGCGAGTATATATCTAAAATAAATCTATTATTTTTAAGATGGAAATAAATTAATTCACATAAATATATATATATATAATAAATATTACAAAATATGTGCAAACTTAATACTATGTTTGTTTCCTAATTTGGACGGGGGAGAAAATTTTGAGTGATTTAAATGGAAATATGTCAAAATATGCAAGAAGTAAACCAAGAAATATCAGACAAAGGAATAAAGAAGTTAGCCAAAAGGGAAGATCAAAAAGAACAGAGATGACAGTTAAGTCTGCCTACCTATCTAGACATATATAAAGTGGAAGACTTAATTTTTATTTGTTATCTTGTGGCCTCTTGTATCAGTTGTTGAGTTGATTTTAACTGTGCATGAGTTAGGTGTTTTAGTGTGTAACTGTAGAGGTTAAGTTCTTGTATGGAGTATATATACTGATGGAACAGTAACTCTACCGGAAGAAGCTTGCATTCATTTTCTGTTATTTTTTATTTTTTCGCTTATATCTGTTCCTCTCATCAATTCAGCTGGTTTTTCTTATTTTGATTGATGATTCATTCGTGTTAGTTGGTGTATTTGATCAAGATTCGTGTGTAGCCTCAAGATTCAGCATGGTATCAGAGCTGTAGAAAGGGATTTGTGTGCATTTTCAATAAGGATTCTTGATTAGTCTTCTTACTTTCCTTGCATCAATCTTTTTTTTCTTTCTTCCTTGCCATGAATTCCTCCTTCTCAAGATCTGTCAACCCAATCAACTGAAACAACTCCAACACTTCAATTGATGATCCAAATTCTCCTTATTTCACCCTAACGACAACCACAGCACAATCATAGCCTAACCAAGTTCACAAGCTCTAACTTTACAACTTCAAGCCATTCTCTTTCTCTTGCCTCATCCATTAGGAACAAAATGGGGTTTATTAATGGAAGCATAAGGGAACCACCTCTTGATGACCCCCTTCACCAAGCTTGGATGAGATGCAATGATTTAATTGTGGCATGTCCTCAAATCCATGAGTTACACTAGCAACAACAGTTTTCTACATGAAGTTTGCATCCCAAATATGGCAGACCTTAAACAAGAGTTTTTTACAACCTGATGACAACAAAGTGTGCAAGCTACAAGGTGAGTTGCACAATATTACTTAAGGAACTAGGTCTATGCATGCCTATTTCACTGAATTGATGGCCATGTGGGAAGAATTTAGACAGCATAGAGCCCCTTCCCTCATTGTAAGTGTGGTAGATGCAACGAGGGTTGTTTGCAAGATTTCATTGATATGTAAGAAAGAGATAGAGTGTATAAGATCCTCAATAGCTTAAATGATGCCTACTTAGCTAACAGGTCTCAGTTGCTAAGGCAAAGGCCATTTTCATCTTTTATTGAGGCCTACAATGCCATCACTGTTAAGGAGGCACAAAGGGCTACACACCATGATAGGTCACTGAGTGAGGTGACTGCCATGGTGTCTCAATTTGGCAAGACAGGAAAGGGAATAAGCAAGATTTTGTGTGCTCACAATATGGAAAAAGGGATTATTCAAGGGATCGATATTACAGGATAATTGGCTTCCCACCCAATTTCAAATTTACCAAGGATGAAGGAAGTGGAGTTCAGGGAACTCTTAGTCTTTATGTGGCCAATCAAGCTTCTGCCTCTGTACCTAGTGGAGAAAAGGTCATGAAGGAGAAAGGGGTTGGTCTAAAGTTCACAAAGGAATATGTCAAGAAATTGTTAAGGCTATTGGAGTCTCACAACATGGCTGAAACCAATAGTGCAGGTCTGCAGAATCAGCATGAGCTAGAAAGAACCAGATACTTGATTACTCCAATCCTTCTTACTCCAATTTTGCAGGTATACCTCTATCTTAGCTTCATGATAAGTATCCTTCTATTTCGTTGTCATCCTTTGGTGCTGAGATTGAAATTGCATTCAATGGACAATAACCCTTAGGATCAGTTTACGGGATCATTAATAGTGGGGCCTTTGATCACATATGTTGTTCCATTGACCTTTTCAAGCACTATATTCCAGTGTTTGATTCGTATGTCAACCTCCCAGAAAAATATAAAGTTCTTATCAAAAATATAAGGACTGTAGTGATATCAAATTCACTTATGATCAGCAATGTCCTTCAAGTACCATCTTTCAAGTTCAATTTGATTTCTGTCAACCAGCTTGCTAAGTCTCATTGCTGCTCCCTTGTTTTTTATTCTAATTCATTTCACATTTCAGTCCACTCACCATGGATGAGAATTGGACTTGCTAAAGAATCTCAAAACCTGTACGTTTTACAATGAAAAGGAAGTCGTGTTAATCCATTAGTCAACACTGCAGTCAAGCCACAAAATGCATTACCTTAAGATAACTTAGACGTCTGGCACTTTAGAGTAGGTCACCTTTCACCAAATAGCTGAGACCATTCACTCCACTCATCTCTGTATCAATGTAAAGCCCCACAAAGTCTACCAAACCTGTCCTTTAGCAAATTAGAGAATGATTCCTTTTCCCATACATGAAAGAACCACTGCTAGACATTTTGAACTTGTACATGTAGATGTATGAGGCCCTTATTCTACTACTACAATAAACGGATAGCATTTTTCTTGACTATTTTGGATGATTTTACTTGTTGTATATAGACATACTTTATGAGATACAAAAGTGAAGTTGCTTTTCTACTGTCTTCTTTTTATAATCTAATCTATGCTCAATTTGATAAGAAAATCTTGACCATAAGAATTGATAATGTCCCTAAATTGCACCTTGCCTCCTTTTTTCTCTAAGCATGGAATAACACGCCAATATTCTTGTGTAGAAACTTTACAACAAAGTGCTGTCGTTTAAAGGAAATATTAACATGTCATTGCCATTGCCAAAGCCCTTCTCTTTCAAGCCTCCATGCCCAAAAAGTTCTGGGGTGATGCTGTTTTGTGTGCAACATACATTATTAATAGACTTCCCACAAGAATTCTTAGCTGTAAGTCACCCTTTGAGATGCTTTTAGCAAACCACCAAATTATCAACATCTTATAGTCTTTAGTTGTTTAGCATTTGCCTCCACCCTTAAAAGAGATAAATATAAATTTGATTCAAGGGCTAGGAGGTATATTTTTATAGGGTTTCAAACTGGTATGAAAGCATACAAATTGTTTGACCTTGACTCTCAAGAAGTATTCTACACCAAGGATGTTGTGTTTCATGAATATATTTTCCCCTTTGACAAACACTTCTATGAGTTGCTTCATGTCCTTAACTTATCATATGAGCCACCTGTTGTGCCTAATGTTTTAGAACATCTATTAACAAACCAGTGTAGTGGCTGGAGGTCTCTAGACATGGTTCACTTGATGAGCCTACTTGTGATAGTCCTAATCATGCATCATCTCCAAGCACACACACTAATGCACCTCACCATCAACATGCACATGCGGATACATTTGAGCAGTAACCCTTTTAACCTCAACAACTTAATGAAAACTATCCTACATTGCCTAGGAGATCACTTAGAACTAGAGGAATTCCCAAGTATCTTGACATTTATCAGCATGGCCTTAATAAACCTACTGTAGCAAGTAATTGTTCCTATCCTATTTCCAACTACCTTGATTCAATTGAACTCTCACAAATCTATAAGTGTTACCTAGCATCCTTGGACACCATACAAGAACTAAGCTCAAATGCTAAAGCTGCAAGTCAGACATATTGGAGGAAGCCATGTTGAAAAAGCTGCAAGCCTTCGAAAACAACAAGACATGGGAAATTACTATGCTACCTGAGGGACATCTTGTGATTGAATGCCAATGTGTGTATAAAATAGAGTTCAGATCAAATGGAAAGGTTGAAAGGTATAAAACAAGGCTTGTTGCCAAGGTATATAGTCAATTGGAGGGGTTTGATTACCAAGAAACCTTCAGCCTTGTGGTTAAACAGACAACTATTAGAGTATTTTCCTTGGCTACAACCTATGGATGGCATCTTTAGCAATTAGACATTCACAGTGCTTTCCTTAATAGTGATCTTAAGGAAGAAGTATACATGGAAATACCATAAGGGTATGTGGTAAAGGAGATATTACAGAATAAATGGCAAAGGCCATTGTGCAGGCTGAGAAAGGCCTTGTATGGCCTCAAGGTAATGGAATGTGAAGTCTACAGAAGTACTATATTAATATGGTTTTGTGCAATCAAGTTCAATTCACTCATTATTTGTTGAAGGATCAGAACATGACAGCAAAGTAGCTCTCCTAGTTTATGTGGATGATTTACTTATTGGAAGTAGAAGCTTAGTTGAAGTAAATCAGGTAATTGGATATCTAAATTCTAAGTTCAAATTGATAGATCTTAGGGTGCCAAGATACTTCCTTCGTGTAGAAGTAGCGAGGTCCAGGAGCAAGTATATCAGTGCTAAAGAAAATATGTCTTAGACTTGTTGGACACATATGGTCTGATGGAGTTAAGACCAACTAGCACACCCATGGACTGTAATTAAAAGTTGACAAAAGAGGATAAAGACACTTTGACGAATGGAACCTACTGCAGAAAGCTTGTACGAAAGCTAATCTATCTAACCTTTACAAGGCCTGACATAACCCACACAGTGCAAGCTCTTTCATAGTTTATGATTAGCCTAAGGAAGAGCCATCTTTAGGCAATCTATAGAGTTTTGAGATACCTTAAATGCACACCAGGAGAGGGGATTTTCATGAAGAAAGCAGAGGGTGTCAAGCTGGAAGACTACTTACACAATGATTGAGGAGGGTGCCACAACATTAGAAGATTAGTCACAAGATATTATGTCACACTTGATGGATCTTTGGTAAGTTGGAGATCAAAGAAACAAAATGTGATAGCTAGGAGCTCCACAAAAACATGGTATAGGGCCCTAGCCTCTTGTATTTGTGAAGCATTATGAATACAAAATCTGATGACAACCAAATGTTGAATGTCCTAAGCCCATTGTGATCTACTGTGATCACTTGAGTGCTATGCAAATAACCAAGAATACTACCTATCATCAAAAAGCTAAGCATTTTGATCTAGACCTACACTTTATTAGGGAAAGGTTCAACAGGAAGCGATTGAAGTTAAACACGTCAAGGGAACTAAGCAGTTTGTAGATATTCCCACCAAATGACTCAATGTGGCTCCATTCATTAAATTGCTTGCCAAGATGAGTGTGGATAACAAACACACTCATCTTGAGGGAGGTGTCAAAATAAGCAAGAAGTAAATCAAGAAACATCAAATAAAGGAATAAATAAGCTAGCTAAAGGAAAGATCAAGAAGAACAGACGTGACAGCTAAGTCTGCCTACTTGTCCAGACATATATGCATTGAAAGACATAATTTTTATTTGTCATCTTGTGACCTTTTGTATTAAGTATTTAGTTGATCTTAACTATGCATGAGTTAGGAGTTTTAGTGTGTAACTGTAACAATTAAGTCCTTGTATGGAGTATATAAACCAATAGAATAGTAACTCTACCACAAGAAGCTTGCATTCATTTTCTATTAGGAGAAATTTCTTTTTTACCGCCCACATCTGTTCCTCTCATTAATTCAACTGGTTTTTCTTGTTTCGATTGATGAATTTGTATTAAAGGATGTGTTAATTATTATTTTTATCCTAGTGTAATTATTTAGTTAATAGCACTTGCATTAAAATAAATAAACTAACCTTATGTTTAATGTACAGCTTTTTTAAAGACAAAATTAATATGAAGACACACACACACACACACACACATATATATATATAAACAAACATACATATATGTCTTTCATACGTCTGACATTAAGTATACTGGAGATTCCAAGCACTAGCCCCATGGGGGAAGAAAGGGGCCAAGGAAGATTTATTCCACACTTTTAAATAAAATTACATAGATTATATACATAAAATATATTATTTAATTATAGTAAGTAACAAACTAGCAAAAAATATGCATTAATTTAATTTGAATAAATTATAAATTAAAATGACATATATGAACAATTAATTATATATAATTTTATGTATGATTAATTTGAAAAGTAATCCACTCAATTATTAATCAGATCAGTTTACTAAAAATTAAAGAAAATCTTGTAAATATAACTAATTGTAATATATATACACTTATATTGCAGTGAAGTACATAGTTGTATCACAAAATCAATATTTTTTTCTTCACCATAAAAAATTGTAAAATATCACAAAATTAAACGAAGATTCATCATGGTAAAGAAAAATTTAAAGGTGTGGTTTGTACATATGAATGGAATAAGATAAAAATGAAATGAATATAGAAATAGAATAAATATAAGAATGGAATGAATATTGTAGAAATTATCCTATGACTAGTATGTATAAAAAATGAGAAAAGAATATAATGGTTATTCAGAATTTTATTCCCATAATTGGCAAATAGAAATAAATATATGAATACCATGAACTATAAAAAAAAAATTCTTAAATGATAATATTTTTATATTATTGTACATTAAAAATTTAGTGGATGCTTATATTTTTAAACACTTAAATTTGTTGAAAAAATAAAATTTTCCAATTAAAAAAGATTTCCACATAAAAAAATCATTTATTAACCAATTTAAAAGCATCATCATTGTTTTTCTCATGGCGTAGAGTTTTAATTTTTTACAAAAATATTGATATAAAATAACAAATAAATACGAAAAAATCATGCTATTCAAAAAGAAGATAGAAAGAAAAAAACTGTAAATAAGACTCTAATTATAATAGATATGATTTTTTGTATTGGTATAGACTTTTTAAGAAAAGCAAATGTGTGCTTGATTGTATAAACATTATATATGTTACTTAGAAAATAAAAGACAAAGAATAGAATTTAAAATAGAAAAAATTAAAATTGAAGGAGGATATTAACCAAAAAATATAATAAATTAAAATTTAAACACACTCAATGTCTATGTATATAAATAAAATAATAATAATTTCTACAAATAAATTTTATACTATTTATATAATTCATAAAATGATAACAAAGAAAAATTTGAGAAATAAAAAATATCGAATAAACATAAATTTAGAGAAGTAAATGAAATAAATAAAAATTGTAAGAGTACAGTGAAAAAAAATATATAAAAAAATTAAGAGTATTTTAACCATAATATATTATAGAGAAATAATTTCTTTAAATAAAAGTATAAATTTATTCATAATAAATTAATCATACGTTAAACCTTAGTGCTAAAAGAAAACAATGGTTTTTATACCATTGAGGATAAACATTCTTTTAAAAATAACTATTTTCATGTAAAAACATTCTCTCGGGTAACTATTTTTATGTAAAAATGTTATACCAACAGTAAAGTTTGAAATAGAATTGAAAATGGTTATTTCATCCACTAATATCAATCATGCCTGAGATAATCACTTTAAATGATGTAAGGCTGAGGTCCCCGCTTTAACGACACTAGACTTGTTAATAAATTATTACAAGAATAATAAAAGTATATATATATATTTTTAAATGACACTAGTAAATTAATTGTAAAAGGAAAATGCTACGTGGAGGCACGGTCACAGTTGAAAAAATAAAATAAGAAAGTAAAAAATAAAATAAAATAAATTAAAATAAAATAAAATAAAATCTTGCTCTATTTAATGCCCGCTAAATTTCAAAGATTCAGCAAATACAGCAACCTTGAAAATTCATTGATTCATCATCCATGGCAGGCTTGAGCAACCACCAACACATTCACGGCGTCACCAACCCAGAAAAATCCCAACAAATCTGCGTGATAATGGTGCCCTTTCCAGCTCAGGGGCACCTCAACCAGATGCTCCAGGTCTCCTGCCTCGTGTCCTCCTACGGCATTCCCGTCTACTACGTTGGCTCCGCCATCCACAACCGCCAGTCTAAGCTGCGGGCCAACGGCCTGAACCCTGTCGACGTCGCCAGGGTCCACTTTCAGGATCTCCCCGTCCCTCCATTCCCCTCTCCTCCTCCGAATCCGAAGTCACCCTGTAAGTTTCCGTCCCAGCTCCAGCCCGCCTGGGACGCCACGCTGAGCCTCCGCCAGCCCCTGGCGGACTACGTGCGAAGCATGGCGTCTGAATACCGAAGAGTCGTCGTCGTCCACGACCGTCTCATAGCGGTCGTGATCCAGGACGTCGCTTCGATTCCCAACGCGGAATCCTACGCCTTCAACTGCATCTCCGCGTCCTGTCAGGCCAAATTAATATTCGAACAGCTGGGCCAACCTCTACCCTTACAAGGCCTAAAAGAGCTGCCCCCGATCGCGGCGTGTATATCCGACGGGCTTCAGCATTTCCTCGGATTACAGAACGAGGCACTGGAGCACAGAGCTGGAGACATCTACAACACCTGCAGGCTGATCGAGCCCTTTTACTTGGATTTGCTGGAAAGCGAAGAGATCGCAGAAAACCGTAAGAGCTGGGCAATAGGGCCGATACTCCCGGCGAAGTTGCTGCTGTCAGCACGAAAATCAGAAAACCGGCACAGGTGTTTGAGGTGGCTTGACGGACAGGAGCCGAACTCTGTAATCTACGTAACTTTTGGGACGACGACGTCCCTATCAGATGAAGAGATAAAAGAGCTGGCAATGGGGCTGGACCGGAGCCAGCAGAAGTTTATTTGGGTGCTGAGGGACGCCGATAAAGCGGACATCTTCGACGGAGAAGTCAGAAATGTCGAACTTCCTCCGGGTTTCGAGGAGAGGGTTAAAGGAAGGGGAATGGTGGTCAGGAATTGGGCCCCACAGCCCGAAATCTTGGCCCATCCGTCAACAGGTGGGTTCATGAGCCACTGCGGCTGGAATTCCTGCGTAGAAAGCATTATCATGGGAGTGCCCATGGCAGCCTGGCCCATGCACTCGGACCAGCCGACCAACGCTGTCCTGATAACAGAAGTACTGAGAATCGGGCTGGTCGTAACGGAGTGGACGGAGAACGGGGAAGTAGTGAAAGCATCGACTGTGGAGAATGTGGTGAGGAGATTAATGGCGTCGGAAGAAGGGAACGAGGTTAGACTGAGGGCCAAGGAGTTGGCCGCCGTCGTTGGAGAGGCAACGGAGGAAGGCGGAGCGTCTCGTCGTGAGCTGGATTCGTTCATTTCGCACATCACCAGACCCGGCGACCCGAAACCGTGCAATCCGACGTCGTCTTCTGCTGCTGCTGCTTCAGTGTGCTGTGAGATTTCGGCTAATACATCTACCGTTTGAAGGGGAATGATCGTTGTGACCGTTGGATTGGAAAGTAAAGTAGAATGAGGCGTTGATGTATCCTCGTTTGACTTAACGTAGTATTATGTTGTTCTGTTATCCCTATTCATGAATAAAAGTTGTGCTTCGAGTGTCTAACTTTTCTGGAATTCTTTTTAAAAACCTTTTTGTAATAAATAAATGTATACAACTGGGCCATAACAAGGGCCCAGACAGACATTTACAAGGGCCACAAAAGGACAGCAAAGTGGTCACTGATGTGAAAACATCCGTACGCTCTATGCCTTATACATAAAAATTAAAATATAATATGAATATGTAGAGTCTCTCTCTCTCTCTCTCTCTCTCTCTCTCTCTCTCTCTCTATATATATATATATATATATATATAACACAATATTTTAAAGTACAATGGATATATATTTTATTTTATAGTACATTATTTAATAAGAATTATATATTAGTGATTACAAAATGTAAATTATTATATATCTAATAAATTTCAGAAATGAAAATTCAAAAATTTATTAAATTTATATAATAAAATGGTACAGAGGGAAATGATTTTACTAAGAAAACAAAATAAAAGAGTTACAGTAAACCAAATTTTAATTTGGAAAGATAAAAGGTAAAGAAAATATATTAAAAAGGTAAAACATTAAAAAATAAATAAATAATAGGAGCAATTTAATCCACTTATATTTAATACCAAATGCCATTTTTATATAATATTCATACTTTTATATATAGTAATATATTTATTATCTAATAAGAATTATATATTAGTGATAATAAAATATAAATTATCATATGTCTGATAAATTTTTATGGTAAAATAAATTATTGAAATTTTAAAAATGTATTAAAATTTTATATAAAAAAATGTGACAAAAAAATTACTAAGAAAACAAAGTAAAAAAGAATTTTAGTAAATCAAAATTTAGTTCGGAATAATAAAAAGAAGAGTGGAAATATATTTTTATAAAAAAAAAAAAGTACAGAAGAAAAACATAAATAAAATTGGTACATCTATATTTAATGCCAAATGACAGTTTTTGTATGAGATTTACAGTTTCTATTATAACAATAGATAGCAATATATCTATATCGATACTACAAAAATTGTGAAAGATGGATAGGAACCAATTTGGTCTTCAAAGTTAATTTACTAACTTATCTTTCCTTTTAATTTCTATTCTTTTCATTTTTATTGCATTTTTTCTTTTTTGATTATTTTTTGTTATCTTTTCATTTTTGCTCTCTCGAATTCTATACAAATTGTCTAATATAATTTTCTGTTTTGGTAACTTGTTTTTATTATTAGCATTTTTAAAATTGTAATATATTTATGTTTTGTTATCATAAATTTAATTCTAACAAATTCATTTTGTTTTTAAAATTTTTAATTTTTGATTATGCAATACTCTATTATTCCTAATGAAAAATTGTGTGCACGTGTGAAATAAATAGTTTTTTTTATTAAATAATAGAATATGAAATAAAATACACATGTAATATATTTTGATATATTTACAAAATAAATGTAGAACTCTATCCGTGAAAAATATTATGTTTATGGAAATGCACATGAATTGAGTTTGTGGTTCTAATTAGTTCATGATAAGGTATTCTTGAGAAAATATATCCGTCTAAGTATGGGAATTGGAACCCCAACCCTCCTACGAGAAGAATTGGAGTGGAAAGAGCATTCGACTGCACACGCACACCAGTGATGAAAATATGTACGAAGCTGCCTCGTTTAAGGCTCCGTATGCATTAATAATATAAACTAGTTCGATAATATTTTATAATGTAATTGAATTGAATTGAAATTTAAATTTAAACAGATTTTTTTCAAAATTCGATTTTATTTTTTAACTTAAATTTTAAGTTGATTTAAAAATTTACAAAATTTAGGTGAATAATTATCAAACTCATGTTACTGTTGAAAATCGGTTTATTAACGCCCGTAGTTTTAGCAGAGGCATGGATATACATATTCTTTTCTATCTCTTCGGACGAATTTATTGTTTACATTTCGTACAAGTTTCATTGAAGTTTGAAAGTACGTATGAAAATGCCTGGTTTGACAATAAAGTAGTTTTCCATTCATTTCTAAATTTTTTTCATTTACGTAATTGACGAGAGAGGTCGGCATATGAGCTGGTTGAATGACCTTACTTCCAAAATATCCATTAGGGGTTGTTGTTGCTGCTGCATGTGATTAATAATAAAAAGTGTAAAAATTAAGTTAATATTTTTTAATCCATAATTTAAAAATAATCATAGCCATTTTGCCACTATTGCCTTCACGGACGTAAACTAAGATTGTCAAACTTTGTTAAATCTTTGTCTTCATTAATTACTATTTTTGCAAGTTTGATACCTCAATAATTATCCCACTAACTAACTAAAGAGATAAATTTTGAATTTGAATTTGAATAAAAATTTTATGTAGTAATATATTTGATAGCATGTGTTTAATAATAAATAGAATGTTGAAAATATATCCCAAACAGAGCCAATAAACCTAACCATTGAAATGAGAAGTTACGTACTTGTTTGCTAGTGTGTCATAATAATTCAATAATGTGCTAGTATACGGGCATTATGTTGGGAATTCACCTTTTGTTCCTCATCATTCTATTAAATTTTAAATTATCAAATATGTTATTAAATAAAAAATTTAATTAAATTCAAATTTAAATAAATTAATTATTTTTTAATCATTATACATATTTACAATTAAATTAATATCTCTATATACGATACATATACTCATATTTATACTTATTTATAAACTAAAAATTAATTATTATTCTTATACAATATCACACTATTTAATCACTATTACATATTATATATATTTAAATAAATTAAAAATTTTTATATATTACTCATTTTAATCCAAAACGCACCAAACATCATTTTCAACAAAACGACCCTCCCAAAATCTAGACAGGGTTTACAATATAAATATACATACATAATTATATTTTTGTATATAGAGGTATTATTTGATTATAAATATATATATATATAATAATTGAATCTTTAAATTGCTATTTACATACGTAAGAGAAACAATTTTAAATGTAAATTTAAATTTAAATAAATATTTTATGTTGTAAGCTGTGTGTTTTTTGACAAAATTTTGGTAGGTTTCGAACCCAACAAAACTTTAATCCAAACAAAATTTTGACCATTCCAAAAAGCCGAACCTGCTATAAAGTCCTTGCATGGTACGCATGGGGCTCAATTATTGAAGTTGTTTGTCTATTTGGTGAGACAGGTTGGTGTATTTTGTACGGCTGTGTTTGGAAGTTTTTTAGATATATTTTGTCCGAATTTGTGTAAACGTGAAAAATGAAAAGAAATAAAATTTAAAAAATATAATAATTAAAAAATAATAAAAAATATATTTACGAATACAAAAGTTTTAAAAACTTGGAGAAAAAAGTATCACTCGACATTTTTTGAAGTAAAAGCAAAACAAACATAATATTCTTTCTGCAACCTAAGTTGCATTAGCGAACTGCATAAATCTCGCGCATTTTTTATTTTTTTCTGCACTTCATAACTATTTATATTGCCATATACACAGCACGGCCAAGATGACTAAAAATGATACAGATCTCTGGTAAGCAGTAAACCCCCACACCTCTGCTTTGCATCTCTCTCTTTCTCTCTCTCTCTCTTCAAAAATTTCTCGACAATGAGACCCACATTCTATTCTCTCTCTCTCTCTTCAAAAAATTTATCGACAATGAAACCCACGTTCTGTCGTACACAGATTCAGAACAGTGTTAAATAAAACTAGTACGATGACTGACTAATAAGTTTGGGATATGTTTGGTTGTGGGTATAAAAATTTTTGTGATTCGAATACGAGGAAAATCAATAGTTGATTGGTGATGATTTGGATGGATAAAAAAAGTAGTTTTGTATGCGTAATAATAATTGAATGATATGAAAGTATATATGTTTATAAAGTATAAAAAATGTGAATACAAGTAAAAAAATTATTGTGATAAGTGTTGATTTGAACATGAATAGGTATAATGATTGAAAATTTATTAAAAAATATTTTGAATTTATATTTGAATAAAGTTTGATTTGTAAAATTTTTAAATAATAATAAATAATATAAAATTAAAAAACAAACAAAGCCCTGTATTTCTTCCAATTGATATGATTGCCGGTAAATTTCAGCCGCAGCAGCATCAGACACAGGCATTGAAGTTTTTGTCTGGTGTTGAATACTTGCCGTCAGTAACCTCAAGCTATATTTGTTTTTCAATTTTAATGTATATTTTTAAATATTTTTATTTTAAAAATTATATAAAAATAAAAAAATAAAATTTTAAAAGTATAATAATTTAATATATATTTTTAAACTTTAAAATTTAAAAAAATATATGTAATAATTTCAGGTGTCAAGGGAATTCATCCAATTACATTTTGCTACATTGACAAGCCATGACTCATCACATACATTTTCCACGGGACAAACAAATTTGCAAGTTAAATGCAACAGCATCAAATTCAAAGATAAATCAATATTTTTATATATTTTTATTCTAGTTTTTCCCCTGGTCACAGACATTTATCTAATAATAATATGAATAACGAAAGGCTCCAACTCCCCGCAACACTGCAGAGCAGAGTAGCCCGACAATAAATTTTGATTGAAATTATTGAATTTAATAGTTAAGATCAATCAAATTAAGAGTATTATTTATGGACAATATTTATTGAACTTTTAGTGCAGGGCTGAATCAAATTAAGGAGGCTTATTCATTGTTTATGTGTGAGTATATATAATTAGGCGTGACACTTTATATTAATTAAAAATTTTAAAATTATAAATTATAAATTAAATATCTATTTATGTATAAGTTGTTATTATTTTTTTTTTTTTGTCCTCCAAATGTGAGACAATTTATTCCTTTTGTAAAACCCTTTTTGTTATTTTAATTTGATTGCTTATTAGTGAGACTCTTCCATGGCAAGAAATCCACTATTTTCAAAATTTCTATATTTTTTTATCAGCTATCATGCTTAACAAATTATATCACATTTATACACATGACAAAATATATTAATACATTTATACGTACGACACTAGTGACATGACTAGGATAACAGGATAGTCGAAATAATTTTAAAATGGATAAAAAATGAAAAGAGAATTAGAAGCTTTGACAAATATCATGTTTAGTATGCATAAGGAATAATATAAAAATAAAAAATAAAATAAATTATCATTTTATTATTTTATTTCGTATGTATGATTTTTTAATTCATAATCAATAATATTAACATAAATTAATATTTTGAATAAAAAATGTTTAGAAATATAAAGTTATTTATTATATTTTCTGTGAATATAACAATACCATGTAGTAATATCTATACTGTATAAAAATTTATCTATTTATATACCTAGCAAATACTTGACCGACATATATGATCGATATTACTTTGTGTAATTATATTTAAATCATGTGTAATTATGTAATTCATAGGTGATCATATATTTGATAATATTGATTTTTTAAAATTGAGAATTCTTTATAATTAATTATATTAACAATTGAAAGAGGAATAAACACAAAAAATAACGATTCTATTTTTAACCCCATTTGTAATTATACCTGTCGGGGAAGAGAGAAAAAAACAAAGAGATGGCTGAGAGCAGAAAACAAGTTCCACAATCCAGAAATTATGAATTCCAACACTGTACAAATCTAGGAAATGGTAGAATCAATGTACATGCATTTGCATTTGTTACGGTAGACATGCATGCACTCAAATCAAATCAATTCCTATTTATATGCATATATTGCTTCAATTAAGTACTTATTTAATTACATGCATTGCCTCGATTAACTAATTATTTACATGCATTGCTTCCGTTATGTTTGGAACCCTATTTTCAACAACAAAATATCATCTCAAACTTTATCCAACCAAACATAATATTTCAACAATATTTTTATTCAAATTCAAATTTTAATGATCTCTCTTACATATATATAACTAATTAATTATTTTTTAATTATTACACCTATTTATAATCAAATCAATACATATATACATATATTTATATATATATCACAATTATATTGACAATTATTTTATTTATAACTTCAAAAATATAATTATTAATTTATAAACTATCACGTCAAATAATCATTATTAAATATTATATATATATTATTTTTTATAAATAAATTATACTGTTTATCTCATTAAAAAATTATTTTCAAACATCCTACTCATCTAAATATAATACCTATCAAATATCACATCCATCCAACAAATCTAAATATAATACCTATCAAATATCACATCAAACAAAAGCCAACAAATCTAAATATAATACCTATCAAATATCAAACAAAATCCAACAAATCTAAATATAATGCCTATCAAATATCACATCCAACAAAAGCCACATCCATCCAACAAATCTAAATATAATACCTATCAAATATATCAAATATCACATCCAACAAATCTAAATATAATACCTATCAAATATCACATCCAACAAAACCACATCCATCCAACAAATCTAAATATAATACCTATCAAATATCACATTCAACAAAAACCCCTCTCCCGAAGATAGCCTTCGAGTTCAAGTACGCAATGATCCGATGGCAACTCTAAGACAGCAGGTCTCCTCCAATCAAGGCTCTTATTTGTCATTAACATATATGCCATCACCACGTGCTTCCCAATAACACAAATTATGATTGTCATGACATTAACTCGCCAATGTGGGATGATTGAAGACCTCAATAACTTGCTCCTGTCAGCTCCACCAGAAGTGGCCAAAGAACAAAGTCGAACCAAAAGGGCTATACACAAACCCCACTTCTATGATTGGCCTTCGGAAAGTGTATGAAACCCTAAATCGTCATCTTTAGATTGGCACCGAATAGTCAATTGTGGAGGGTTTGGAAGGAGACTGTCGACCGTTTGACGGTGACACAGGCTTCCATTTCTTTAGACAACATGCAAATGAAAGTTGCAATAAAAAGAAGACAAAAACACGATGGTTTTCATTTTGTTTTTTCTCTGCTTTCAGTTTGCTTATCCTAGGCCCTACTTATAGGATTGAGAAAGCTAAAGATTTAAAAAACAAAAAATATTTGATCATTATCCGTGATCCTAAAATCTTATCCCATTTTTAATGACAAAGACACCTTCCAGATATTATTCTTTAATCAAAGGAAATTATTATAATATTAATTGAACAATAATGCCAAACCAATGGATTTCAACATCAACAGCATCACCCGTTCTTATCAAATTTCCATTAATATTGAAGTTTCAAATTTTAATCAAGATCGTTCCGTTTTATATATTTAGAGACAAATTGAAGTTCAAATAAATTGCTCCACACACTGCACCAAATTTTGATTTTAAATTCAATGTACACACAAATGTTTGTCCGCCTTATATATGTAAATTCGTATTAAAGGATGTGTAAATTATTATTTTATCCTATTGTAATTATGTAAATAGCAGTACTTGTGCAAAAAATAACTTAATTAATACTGTAATTAATATTCAGTTTTGTAAATGTATAATTAATTGGTAGTACGCAAAACAAATATAAGTGTGTTTCCTTTTGTACACAGGACATAGCTAGCAAGGGCGGGCCATGGGGACAGAAATGGGCAGGGAAATTGTTTTCTGCCTGCGTTGGGGCAAGTAAATATACTCTATCCAACCCTTACTTTAATTTAATTGTGTGTGTGTGTGTGTGTGTTACCCAATTAAAATAAATTATAAACTAGTAAATATATATGAATTTAATTAAAATTAAACATTTGCAATGTTAAGCAATTAATTATATATAACTTTATGTAGGATTAATTTGAAAAGTCCACACAATCAGTAATTTGATCACTCTACTAAATATTAAAAGAAAAAATCTTATCAAATTAATTATGATTAAATATATGTTATCATTGTAATAAAAACATATTTTGTCACAAAATTAATATGTTTCTCATAATGTAAAATGTTAAATATGACAAAATTAAATTCAACACAATAAACAAAACTGAAAAATCACTTTAAAAGATACAAGAGTACTGAGGCACACTGAACTTGGAGGGAGGGATAGAAAGGCAATAAGGAGCCAGCGATCCCAACGTATGTAATACACAATATAATAGTCGATCAGATTGGAATAATAGTCAATTTCACTTACGCTGCTTGCAGTCTAGAACATTAAAATAAAATAAAATACTGCTCTATTTAATACCCTCCAAAGCCAAACGATTCGGCAAACACAGCAGCCTTCTTGAAACCTCATTCATTCATCCATGGCAAGCTTGAGCAACCACCAAAACGGTCATGGCGTTACCAACCCAGAAAAACCCCAACAAGTCTGCGTGATGATGGTGCCCTTTCCAGCTCAAGGTCACCTCAACCAGATGCTCCAGGGGCTCCTGTCTCGGGTCTTCCTACGGCATTCCCGTCCACTACGTCGGCTCCACCGTCCATAATCGCCAGGCCAAGGTGCGCGTCAACGGCCTGAACCCTGTCGACATCGCCAGGGTCCACTTTCACGATCTCCCATCCCTCCTTTCCCCACTCCTTTTCCGAATACCAAGTTCCCCTCACAGCTCCAGCTCGCTTGGGACTTCACGCTGAGCCTCCGCCAGCCCCTGGCGGACTACATGCGAAGCACAGCGTCTGAATACCGAAGAGTCGTCGTCCTCCACGACCGCCTTATAGCCTTCGTGATCCAAGACGTCGCCTTGATTCCCAACGCCGAATCCTACACCTTCAACTGCATCTCGGCGTCCTGTCAGGCCAAATTAATATTCGAACAGCTCGGCAAACCTCTACCTTACCTGGTGTTGAATAATGTGTTTTCTTAGATAGGTGAGCCAAATTTATGTGTTAGGAATAAAAATATATCTCTAACATATATGTAATAGAGTTTGGTGGTGTGTACCTAGTTAAAAAATATGTTCAAATGATTAACTAGAGGTTGACGAAATATAACTAATTAAAAAATATGTCAATGTTCATAAGTAAAGAAAGGTTAGTGTAGTGAAAAATCTTTAACTCTTGGATCTTTTGAATCTCAAGCATCCATTCATAGATGAAATTAGTATAAATAGGCTTGATCAACAACAAGAAAAAACATAAAGTGTTCAAACCATCATTTTCAACTATTGCTCTAAGTTTTCCTGTTGAAGCTCTCATTATTCTTGGCTTGATATCCAATAAAG
Organism: Avicennia marina; assembly: GCA_019155195.1. NCBI lineage: Eukaryota > Viridiplantae > Streptophyta > Magnoliopsida > Lamiales > Acanthaceae > Avicennia > Avicennia marina. Next base: position 1,051,796 of record CM032758.1, read on the forward strand.
TGGCATTAGAGCTAAGGTTTCGTAGCCTTAGCACATCCCCTTGAATATAAAAAAAAAAAAAAAGATACAAGAGATTAGAGCTAAGGTTTCTAGCCTTAGCACATCCCCTTGAATTTAAAAAAAAAAATGCAAGAGGTTGATAGTCATGATGGTACTTCAATCCCTATATTTTTCGATGAGTGATATGATTATTGGTGTGTCAAAATGAAAATAATTTTTAGATCACAAGACTTGTGGGAGTATGTAGTGAATGGCTATGAAGAATTTAAAAGTAAAGAAGGTCTCATCAGTTAAGAGTTAAAGACACCCAAAAAGCATTGAAAGAAGAATGTAAAAGCCCTCTCATGTATCAACAATGTGCGAGTCCAAATATTTTTTCGAGAATTATCAGAGCCAATCAAGTCAAGAAAGCATGAGAGATTCTAGAGAATGAGTTTCAAGGAAATCTAAAGGTAAAAAATGTTACTCTTCAAACTCTTAGAAGGGAACTTGAAATTTTGAAGGTGGATGATGGTGAAAGTATCAAAAATTACTACACAAAAATTACAATAATTGTAAATGAAATGAAAACTTGATAGTAGAATTGTTGAGAAAATTCTTGTGAGTTTGTTTCCAAAATTCTTGTGGGGTCCTTAATCGAAAAAACATTCTATGCCTTGTTTCTTACACAGGTACCCACACTTTCTGAGAAAATTGATTCATGTACGACTTGTTGAATGCAAAACAAAGCCTTTGCATCTTTCCTTATATTTTCCGTTAATTTGCCCTCTTCATCACTCCTGTCGTAGCCATTCTCCACCAAGTCTCACCATTTTTAAGAATAAGTAAAATCTTTATCTTAATACTCCAAAATTTGTAGTTATCTCCTCCAAAAATTGGCAAGAAAGGTTAAGTAAAACTTGTCATGATATTACACCCAATAAAAGATCAACTTGACTTCGGTACCACAATTTTGGTTTTGTAACAAGCACAATGTGTGAGCTATTGCTGAGAAATACATTAAAATAGAAGAAATTGTAAGAAATTAAAGAAAACGAAAGAATTGTGGCAAAGGAAACAAACTTTTGTATTGTTAGAAACTAAAATACAACCAAACATAGCCTAACCTCCACTAAAAAAGAAAGGGAGGTGCTGGAAGTTTCTTATGCCACACAACCTTTGACCATTACAAACGCCAATCAAAGAGGGCTGCATTCTAATTCTCACAAGCTGCCGTTGAATCATCTACCCATATTTACACTACAAACCTAACCGTTGACCTCACAACGCTAGTTACGGCTGTCGGATTCGAGATGAGCGGTTGATAAATTCTGGACGGTTGAGATGCCGGGTTGTTTGACTGAACACAGGGCTGTGTTGGTCCGTTACTTTCGGTATTCGTATTCACGAATAATAGTTAATTGTTGTGCTGTCAATGTTTGAAGTCATCACAGTTGACCAGAAGCCCAGACAGACATTTACAAGGCCAACAAAAAAAATGACTCATGATTGATCAATGTAGAAAAAATAAATACGCTCCATGCGTTATGCATAAAATTAAAATATAACATGAATACGTAGATTCTATATAAATATATGTTATACAATATTTTAAATTAAAATGAATATATATTTTATATAATAGTACATTATATAATAAGAAGTATATATTGGTGGTAGCAAAATGTAAATTGTTATACATCTAATAAATTTTAGCAAAAATAATTATAAAAAATTTAAAATTTTATTAAATTTATATAATGAAATGAGCTCGAGAGAAATATTTTTAGTAAGAAAACAAAATAAAAGAGTTACAGTAAGCCAAATTTTAATTTGGAAGGATAAAAGGTGAAGAATCAAAATATAAATAAAAAATAGGTGCAATTTGACCCAGTTATGTGCACATGCAAAATAAATCATTTATATTAAATTATTTGATTGACAACTCTTCCCATCTTTGTCAAGAATTTTTGCACTGTTTCTCCAATTCTTCATGTAGAGTTTTTGTAATTCATGATTAAGTGTCACTAACTTAATCCTTATTACGGTAGATGATCTATGGTAAGGCAACCTCAATATAGTCCATTCCTTATTTGTCGTAGAAGTATCCGCAATTTTCAAGAAAATTGATTCATATATGGCTTGTTGAATGCAAAACAAGGCCTTTGCATCTTTTCATATATTTTTCGTTAATTTGTCCTCTTCATCCCCCTGTCATAACCATTCTCCACAAAACCCCACAATTCTTAAGACTAAGTAAAATCTTTATCTTGATGCTCCAAAATTTGTAATTATCTCTCTCAAAAATTAACAAGAAAGGTTAAACAAAACTTGTCATGATATTACGCGCAATAAAAGACCGACTTGACTTTAGTACCACAATTTTCAAATTTTAGATACACAATGACGTGATCAACGATCGCGTCGGATAGGACGGTGTAATCGGACCCGAATCCGATAACCCCAGGGACGCGAACCGGGCGAAGAACGCCGACCCAACGTGGTAGGATTGGATTGAACCCGATAAGAACGGCCACAATCAGCACACCGATTGCTGATTGATACGTTACGAATCACTCGAACCAATTCGGAATGACTCGATTTGGGATAGAAACTCACGAGAAATTAAAAGAATCAATTTCAGGGAATTGAAAGGAAACCTGAATTAATTGAAAACACTCTGTATTATTGTCTTCAATTGAATAACAAACTACTATTTATACTAAAACTATCAGACTTTAATCTAAAAAGTTCACACGGCCCAATTTATTAATTAAGCCCATTAACTAATAAAACTAAAATTAATAAATATTAAAATGAAGTTCGACGGATCCTTGGGATCGCGTCATATCCCTCCTCTTGAAGGCGAATTGTCTTCAATTCGAATCTGTGTCCTCCTGGATCAAACACGAATTTCTGGAAGTTCTTTAACTCTTCATCACCTCGCTGAAACTTCAGCTTTATCTTCTTATGAGTCCAACATAGGAATATCGGCAACAAACTACATAAAGGACTATGAAAGGGCACTGACGACTTATTCGGATATGCATGTGTACTCTCTGCAGATAAAACTATCTTCAACTCTTGTACAATACAATTTGGTACTGGATCTGCTAGATAGTAGAATGGATCAATGTACACGTGGCTCTGTAGAAGTTTAATCTTCCAATCCTTGGCTCGTTCTTCATGGTTGTGATTGTCCTCAACTTTCACTTTAATTTCTATGGCTTCTTCTATCTCAGCTTTATCCTTTTCAATTTCTACTGCTTCCGTTACTTCTTTCCGCTCACCTTTCTCCTCAATTTTCAAATGTGTGTTATCACTGCCATTATCTTCATGTTGTACTTCATTCGATGGCATCTTCTTTGCAATTTCCACTTGAGTCAAAGATGGCGTCTCGATGGATAGGCCTTTCTTCTCTCCCAAAACTTTGCTAATGCCGATGTGGGTATTAACTTCCTCATTTCGACATTCACTCATGCTATGCCCACGCTGAAAGCAATTAAGACATACCCGAATTTGACTTCTAATAGGAGAATTCGATGCCTTAGATGGCTCGTTGTACTCATCCACATTCGATCCATACTCTCTGATATTACCATGCCTTGATGGTGTATATTTATTTCTTGTCTCCTCGTAGCCTCGTCGATCTTGTCTTACTGGCCTGACATAATACCCATGTCCATCCCTAGCCTGAGCTTGACTTGGCACGGGACTGCTTCTGCGTCCAGTCGATCTAGACAGTAAATTGTCTCTTTTTAAGGTTGCAGCTTGAGACGCTTCTACGCGCCCTAACCGATCTTGCATATCTGTCATTCTGTCCTGCATACCCTTCACGCTTTTGGTGAGCTTCCTCAATTCATCAGAGAGAGATTTGAATAAGAACTTAGTCTCGTCAGGGCCATTACCTTGGTCTGAATATTGATTGGCCATTCAACGTGATTATAGTTGAAATGTGGGCCTAACACGTCCCCAAAATAAAAAAAATAGATAAATAAATAAACTCCTCTCTCTTTTTTTTTTGGTCCCCCCCTTTTTTTTTTGCCTCTTCTCCTTTTTTTTTGGCCTCTTTTTTTTTTTGGCCTCTTCTCCTTTTTTTTTTGCCTCTTTTTTTTTGGTCTTTTCTCCTTTTTTTTTTTTAATTTCAGTAACCAAACAGGCCCTTAACCAGAAATAAAAATTCTGCAGCCAAACACGCCCTTAAGCAGAAATAAAAATTCTACAGCCAAACAGGTCCTTAAGCAGAAATAAGAATTTGCAGCCAAACAGGTCCTTAAGCAGAAATAAAAATTCTGCAGCCAAACACGAAGAACTTGGCAGCCAAACAGGCCCTTAGTCTGAAACGAAAAACTGTAACCAAACACGGCCTTACCACGTCAGCGGACGGTCCAGCCCAGTAGCAGCTTCTGGTTCAGCCCAATCTCTTCTTGGCCCAATCTGGTACTTTGCCCAATACAATTCTGGCCCAACTTCCTCCGGCCCAAATAAGTCCTCGGCCCAACTCTTGCCTTTTCTCAACAGAATTCTTTTTTTCTTTTTTTTTTGGCCCAGTTACAAAAAATTTTCTTTCCTGGCCCAAACGGACTTGGGCCCAATACTTATGCCGGCCCAGTCAATTCCCAGCCCGATCCAATTTTTTTTTTTTTTCCTTTCTTCTTCGCTCGCGGGCGGCGGCGGCGACGCGGCTGGTGAAAACTTTTCGCCGGCGTTTCTCGCGGCTACGGCCGATTTCGAGCGGCCCAATCGTCGGCAAGGCCTGGGCGGCTCCAGCGGCGGCGTCAGGCAGCAGTGTCGGGCGGAATCGCCAGCTGGCGGCGGAAAACCCGAGCGGTTTTCGCGGCGTCGCGGCGGCGATATAACGCCTCTTCCGGCGGCGATTCGGCCTAGGGAGGGGTGGGCTTGCGGCGGCGGTGATTTTAGGACCGTTGTCGGCCGTGAATCGTTTGAGACGGCGGCAGAATCGGTTGTGTTGCGGTTGGTGCGGCGGTAGCAGCGACGGCGCAGCGGCGGTAGCAGCGACGGCGCAGATTCTTTTTTTTTTTTTTT